>JBBPBP010000800.1:0-29142 GCA_037974735.1 Cicer chorassanicum | reverse complement strand
GCCCGAAAAGTGCAGATGAAATCGACGACCGCGAGATCCTTGTAGCATTCTTCTCCTAAATTTATGACTGTGTCTCGGGTTCCGTGTCGGATTTCAAACCCTAGCAATCGACTGGCTCGAAAATACCGATTTTGGCCCATTTTTGTCGGTTTGTACGAAAATCGTCCGAAAAGTCCAGATGAAATCGACGACCGCGAGATCCTTGTAGCATTCTTCTCCTAAATTTATTACTGTGTCTTGGGTTCAGTGTCGGATTTCAAACCCTAGCCATCGTCTCGCCCGAAAATACCGATTTCGGCCCATTTTTGTCGGGTGGTACGAAAATCGCCCGAAAAGTGCAAATCAAATCGATGACCGCGAGATCCTTGTAGCATTCTTCTCCTAAATTTATGACTATGTCTCGGGTTTCGTGCGGATTTCAAACCCTAGCCATCGTCTGGCCCGAAAATCCCCATTTCGGCCCATTTTTTTCGGGTGGTACGAAAATCGCCCGAAAAGTGCAGATGAAATCGACGACCGCGAGATCCTTATAGCATTCTTCTCCTAAATTTATGACTGTGTCTCGGGTTCTGTGTCGGATTTCAAACCCTAGCCATCGTCTGGCTCGAAAATACCGATTTCGGCCCATTTTTGTCGGGTGGTACGAAAATCGCCCGAAAAGTGCAGATGAAATCGACGACCGCGAGATCCTTGTAGCATTCTTCTCCTAAATTTATGACAGTGTCTCAGGTTCCGTGTAAGATTTCAAACCCTAGCCATCGTCTGGCTCGAAAATACCGATTTCGGCCCATTTTTGTCGGGTTGTACGAAAATCGCCCGAAAAGTCCAATTGAAATCGACGACCGCGAGATCCTTGTAGCATTCTTCTCTTAAATTTATGACTGTGTCTTGGGTTCCGTGTCGGATTTCAAACCCTAGCCATCGTCTGGTTCGAAAATACCGATTTCGACCCATTTTAATCGGGTGGTACGAAAATCGCCTGAAAAGTGCAGATAAAATCGACGACCGCGAGATCCTTGTAGCATTCTTCTCCTAAATTTATGACTGTGTCTCGGGTTCCGTGTCGGATTTCAAACCCTAGCCATCGTCTGGCCCGAAAATACCGATTTCGGCCCATTTTTGTCGGGTTGTACGAAAATCGCCCGAAAAGTCCAGATGAAATTGACGACCGCGAGATCCTTGTAGCATTGTTCTCTTAAATTTATGACTGTGTCTCGTGTTCCGTGTCGGATTTCAAACCCTAGCAATCGTCTTGCCTGAAAACACCGATTTCGGCCCATTTTTGTCGGGTGGTAAGAAAATCGCCCGAAAAGTCCAGATGAAATCGACGATCGCGAGATCCTTGTAGTATTCTTCTCCTAAAATTATGACTGTGTCTCGGATTCCGTGTCGGATTTCAAACCCTAGCCATCGTCTGGCCGGAAAATACCGATTTCGGCCCATTTTTCTAGAGTGGTACGAAAATCGCCCGAAAAGTCCAGATGAAATCACCGACTGCGAGATCCTTGTAGCATTCTTCTCTTAAATTTATGACTGTGTCTCGGGTTCCGTGTCGGATTTCAAACCCTAGCCATCGTCTGGCCCGAAAATACCGATTTCGGCCCATTTTTGTCAGGTGGTACGAAAATCGCCCGAAAAGTGCAGATGAAATCGACGACCGCGAGATCCTTAGAGCATTCTTCTCCTAAATTTATGACTTTGTCTCAGGTTCCGTGTCAGATTTCAAACCCTAGCCATCGTCTGGCCCGAAAATACCGATTTCGGCCCATTTTTTTCGGGTGGTACGAAAATCGCCCGAAAAGTGCAGATGAAATCGACGACTGCGAGATCCTTATAGCATTCTTCTCCTCAATTTATGACTGTGTCTCAGGTTCCGTGTCGGATTTCAAACCCTAGCCATCGTCTGGCCCGAAAATACCGATTTCGACCCATTTTTTTCTGGTGGTACGAAAATCGCCCGAAAAGTGCAGATGAAATCGACGAACGCGAGATTCTTGTAGCATTCTTCTCCTAAATTTATGACTGTGTCTCGGGTTTCGTGCGGATTTCAAACCCTAGCCATCGTCTTGCCCGAAAATACCCATTTCGGCCCATTTTTTTCGGGTGGTACGAAAATCGCCCAAAAAGTGCAGATGAAATCGACGACCGGGAGATCCTTATAGCATTCTTCTCCTAAATTTATGACTGTGTCTCGGGTTCTGTGTCGGATTTCAAACCCTAGCCATCGTCTGGCCCGAAAATACCGATTTCAGCCCATTTTTGTCGGGTGGTACGAAAATCGCCCGAAAAGTGCAGATGAAATCGACGACCGCGAGATCCTTGTAGCATTCTTCTCCTAAATTTATGACAGTGTCTCAGGTTCCGTGTCAGATTTCAAACCCTAGCCATCGTCTGGCCCAAAAATACCGATTTCGACCCATTTTTGTAGGGTGGTACGAAAATCGCCCGCAAAGCCCAAATGAAATCGACGACCGCGAGATCCTTGTAGCATTCTTCTCTTAAATTTATGACTGTGTCTCGGGTTCCGTGTCGGATTTCAAACCCTAGCCATCGTCTGGCCCTAAAATACCGATTTCGGCCCATTTTTGTCGGGTGGTACGAAAATCGCCCGAAAAGTGCAGATTAAATCGACGACCGCGAGATCCTTGTAGCATTCTTCTCTTAAATTTATGACTGTGTCTCGGGTTCCGTGTCGGATTTCAAACCCTAGCCATCGTCTGGCCCGAAAATACCGATTTCGGCCCATTTTTGTCGGGTGGTACAAAAATCGCCCGAAAAGTGCAGATGAAATCGACGACCGCGAGATCCTTATAGCATTCTTCTCCTCAATTTATGACTGTGTCTCGGGTTCCGTGTCGGATTTCAAACCCTAGCCATCGTCTGGCCCGAAAATACCGATTTCGGCCCATTTTTGTCGGGTGGTACGAAAATCGCCCGAAAAGTGCAGATAAAATCGACTACCGCGAGATCCTTGTAGCATTCTTCTCCTAAATTTATGACTGTGTCTCGGGTTCCGTGTCGGATTTCAAACCCTAGCCATCGTCTGGCCCGAAAATACCGATTTCGGCCCATTTTTGTCGGGTGGTACGAAAATGGCCCAAAAGTGCAGATGAAATCGACGACCGCGAGATCCTTGTAGCATTCTTCTCCTAAAATTATGACTGTGTCTCGGATTCCGTGTCGGATTTCAAACCCTAGCCATCGTCTGGCCCGAAAATACCGATTTCGGCCCATTTTTGTCGGGTGGAACGAAAATTGCCTGAAAAGTGCAGATGAAATCGACGACCGCGAGATCCTTGTAGCATTCTTCTCCTAAATTTATGACAGTGTCTCAGGTTCTATGTCAGATTTCAAACCCTAGTCATCGTCTGGCCCGAAAATACCGATTTCGACCCATTTTTGTCGGGTTGTACGAAAATCGCCCGAAAAGTCCAGATGAAATTGACGACCGCGAGATCCTTGTAGCATTGTTCTCTTAAATTTATGACTGTGTCTCGTGTTCCGTGTCGGATTTCAAACCCTAGCAATCGTCTTGCCTGAAAACACCGATTTCGGCCCATTTTTGTCGGGTGGTAAGAAAATCGCCCGAAAAGTCCAGATGAAATCGACGATCGCGAGATCCTTGTAGTATTCTTCTCCTAAAATTATGACTGTGTCTCGGATTCCGTGTCGGATTTCAAACCCTAGCCATCGTCTGGCCCGAAAATACCGATTTCGGCCCATTTTTCTAGAGTGGTACGAAAATCGCCCGAAAAGTCCAGATGAAATCACCGACTGCGAGATCCTAGTAGCATTCTTCTCTTAAATTTATGACTGTGTCTCGGGTTCCGTGTCGGATTTCAAACCCTAGCCATCGTCTGGCCCGAAAATACCGATTTCGGCCCATTTTTGTCGGGTGGTACGAAAATCGCCCGAAAAGTTCAGATGAAATCGACGGCCGCGAGATCCTTGTAGCATTCTTCTCCTAAATTTATGACTCTGTCTCGGGTTCCGTGTCGGATTTCAAACCCTAGCCATCGTCTGGCCCGAAAATACCGATTTCGGCCCATTTTTGTCGGGTGGTACGAAAATCGCCCGAAAAGTCCAGATGAAATCGACGACCACGAGATACTTGTAGCATTCTTCTCTTAAATTTATGATTGTGTCTCGGGTTCCGTGTCGGATTTCAAACCCTAGCCATCGTGTGGCCCGAAAATACCGATTTCGGCCCATTTTTGTCAGGTGGTACGAAAATCGCCCGAAAAGTCCAGATGAAATCGACGACCTCGAGATCCTTGTAGCATTCTTCTCCTAAATTTATGAATGTGTCTCGGGTTCTGTGTCTGATTTCAAACCCTAGCCATCGTGTGGCCCGAAAATACCGATTTCGGCCCATTTTTGTCCGGTGGTACGAAAGTCGCCCGAAAAGTCCAGATGAAATCGACGACCGCGAGATCCTTGTAGCATTCTTCTCTTAAATTTATGACTGTGTCTCGGGTTCTATGTCGGATTTCAAACCCTAGCCATCGTCTGGGCCGAAAATACCGATTTCGGTCCATTTTTGTCAGGTGGTACGAAAATCGCCCGAAAAGGGCAGATGAAATCGACGACCGCGAGATCCTTGTAGCATTCTTCTCCTAAATTTATGACTGTGCCTCGGGTTCTGTGTTGGATTTCAAACCCTAGCCATCGTCCGACCTGAAAATACCGATTTCGGCCCATTTTTGTCAGGTGGTACGAAATCGCACGAAAAGTCCAGATGAAATCGACGACCGCGAGATCCCTGTAGCATTCTTCTCCAAAATTTATGACTGTGTCTCGGGTTCCGTGACGGATTTCAAACCCTAGGCATCGTCTGGCCCGAAAATACCGATTTCAGCCCATTTTTGTCGGGTGATACGAAAATCGCCTGAGAAGTGCACATGAAATCGACGACCGCGAGATCCTTGTAGAATTCTTCACCTAAATTTATGACTGTCTCGGGTTCCGTGTTGGATTTCAAACCCTAGCCATCGTCTGGCCCGAAAATACCGATTTCGGCCCATTTTTGTCGGGTGGTACGAAAATCGCCCGAAAAGTCCAGATGAAATCGACGACCACGAGATCCCTGTAGCATTCTTCTCCTAAATTTATGACTGTGTCTCGGGTTCCGTGACGGATTTCAAACCCTAGGCATCGTCTGGCCCGAAAATACCGATTTCGGCCCATTTTTGTCGGGTGGTACGAAAATCGCCCGAAAAGTCTAGATGAAATCGATGACCACCAGATCCTTGTAGCATTCTACTCCAAAATTTATGACTGTGTCTCGGGTTCTGTGTCGGATTTCAAACCCTAGCCATCGTCTGCCCCAATATACCGATTTCGGCCCATTTTTGTCGGGTGGTACAAAAATCGCCCGAAAAGTCCAGATGAAATCGACGACCGCGAGATCCTTGTAGCATTCTTCTCTTTAATTTATGACTGTGTCTCGGGTTCCGTGTCCGATTTTAAACCCTAGCCATCATCTGGCCCGAAAATACCGATTTCGGCCCATTTTTGTCAGGTGGTACGAAAATCGCCCGAAAAGTGCAGATGAAATCGACGACCGCGAGATCCTTGTAGCATTCTTCTCCTAAATTTATGACTGTGTCTCGGGTTCCGTGTCAGATTTCAAACCCTAGCCATCGTCTGGCCCAAAAATACCGATTTCGACCCATTTTTGTCTGGTGGTACGAAAATCGCCCGAAAAGTCCAGATGAAATCGACGACCGCGAGATCCTTGTAGCATTCTTCTCTTAAATTTATGACTGTGTCTCTGGTTCCGTGTCGGATTTCAAACCCTAGCCATCGTCTGGCCCAAAAATACCGATTTCGACCCATTTTGGTCTGGTGGTACGAAAATCGCCCGAAAAGTCCAGATGAAATCGACGACCGCGAGATCCTTGTAGCATTCTTCTCTTAAATTTATGACTGTGTCTCGGGTTCCGTGTCGGATTTCAAACCCTAGCCATCGTCTGGCTCGAAAATACCGATTTCGGCCCATTTTTGTCGGGTGGTACGAAAATCGCCCGAAAAGTGCAGATGAAATCGACGACCGCGAGATCCTTGTAGCATTCTTCTCCTGAATTTATGACAGTGTCTCAGGTTCTATGTCAGATTTCAAACCCTAGCCATCGTCTGGCCCGAAAATACCGATTTCGACCCATTTTTGTCGGGTTGTACGAAAATCGCCCGAAAAGTCCAGATGAAATTGACGACCGCGAGATCCTTGTAGCATTGTTCTCTTAAATTTATGACTGTGTCTCGGGTTCCGTGTCGGATTTCAAACCCTAGCCATCGTCTGGCCCGAAAATACCGATTTCGGCCCATTTTTGTCGGGTGGTACGAAAATCGCCCGAAAAGTTCAGATAAAATCGACGACCGCGAGATCCTTGTATCATTCTTCTCCTAAATTTATGACTCTGTCTCGGGTTCCGTGTCGGATTTCAAACCCTAGCCATCGTCTGGCCCGAAAATACCGATTTCGGCCCATTTTTGTCGGGTGGTACGAAAATGGCCCAAAAGTGCAGATGAAATCGACGACCGCGAGATCCTTGTAGCATTCTTCTCCTAAAATTATGATTGTGTCTCGGATTCCGTGTCGGATTTCAAACCCTAGCCATCGTCTGGCCCGAAAATACCGATTTCGGCCCATTTTTGTCGGGTGGAACGAAAATTGCCTGAAAAGTGCAGATGAAATCGACGACCGCGAGATCCTTGTAGCATTCTTCTCCTAAATTTATGACAGTGTCTCAGGTTCTATGTCAGATTTCAAACCCTAGCCATCGTCTTGCCCGAAAATACCGATTTCGACCCATTTTTGTCGGGTTGTATGAAAATCGCCCGAAAAGTCCAGATGAAATTGACGACCGCGAGATCCTTGTAGCATTGTTCTCTTAAATTTATGACTGTGTCTCGGGTTCCGTGTCGGATTTCAAACCCTAGCCATCGTCTGGGCTGAAAATACCAATTTCGGCCCATTTTTGTCTGGTGGTACGAAAATCGCCCGAAAAGTGCAGATGAAATCGACGACCGCGAGATCCTTGTAGCATTCTTCTCCTAAATTTATGACAGTGTCTCAGGTTCCGTGTCAGATTTCAAACCCTAGCCATCGTCTGGCCCAAAAATACCGATTTCGACCCATTTTTGTAGGGTGGTACGAAAATCGCCCGCAAAGCCCAAATGAAATCGACGACCGCGAGATCCTTGTAGCATTCTTCTCTTAAATTTAAGAGCATGTCTCGGGTTCCGTGTCGGATTTCAAACCCTAGCCATCGTCTGGCCCGAAAATACCGATTTCGGCCCATTTTTGTCAGGTGGTACAAAAATCGCCCGAAAAGTTCAGATAAAATCGACGACCGCGAGATCCTTGTATCATTCTTCTCCTAAATTTATGACTCTGTCTCGGGTTCCGTGTCGGATTTCAAACCCTAGCCATCGTCTGGCCCGAAAATACCGATTTCGGCCCATTTTTGTCGGTTGGTACGAAAATCGCCCGAAAAGTGCAGATGAAATCGACGACCGCGAGATCCTTGTAGCATTCTTCTCCTAAATTTATGACTGTGTCTCGGGTTCCGTGTCGGATTTCAAACCCTAGCCATCGTCTGGCCTGAAAATACCAATTTCGGCCCATTTTTGTCGAGTGGTACGAAAATCGCCCGAAAAGTCCAGATGAAATCACCAACCGCGAGATCGTTGTAGCATTCTTCTCTTAAATTTATGACTGTGTCTCGGGTTCCGTGTCGGATTTCAAATCCTAGCCATCGTCTGGCCCGAAAATACCGATTTCGGCCCATTTTTGTCGGGTGGTACGAAAATCGCCCGAAAAGTGCAGATGAAATCGACGACCGCGAGATCCTTGTAGCATTCTTCTCCTAAATTTATGACTCTGTCTCGGGTTCCGTGTCGGATTTCAAACCCTAGCCATCGTCTGGCCCGAAAATACCGATTTCGGCCCATTTTTGTCGGGTGGTACGAAAATGGCCCAAAAGTGCAGATGAAATCGACGACCGCGAGATCCTTGTAGCATTCTTCTCCTAAAATTATGACTGTGTCTCGGATTCCGTGTCGGATTTCAAACCCTAGCCATCGTCTGGCCCGAAAATACCGATTTCGGCCCATTTTTGTCGGGTGGAACGAAAATTGCCTGAAAAGTGCAGATGAAATCGACGACCGCGAGATCCTTGTAGCATTCTTCTCCTAAATTTATGACAGTGTCTCAGGTTCTATGTCAGATTTCAAACCCTAGTCATCGTCTGGCCCGAAAATACCGATTTCGACCCATTTTTGTCGGGTTGTACGAAAATCGCCCGAAAAGTCCAGATGAAATTGACGACCGCGAGATCCTTGTAGCATTGTTCTCTTAAATTTATGACTGTGTCTCGTGTTCCGTGTCGGATTTCAAACCCTAGCAATCGTCTTGCCTGAAAACACCGATTTCGGCCCATTTTTGTCGGGTGGTAAGAAAATCGCCCGAAAAGTCCAGATGAAATCGACGATCGCGAGATCCTTGTAGTATTCTTCTCCTAAAATTATGACTGTGTCTCGGATTCCGTGTCGGATTTCAAACCCTAGCCATCGTCTGGCCCGAAAATACCAATTTCGGCCCATTTTTCTAGAGTGGTACGAAAATCGCCCGAAAAGTCCAGATGAAATCACCGACTGCGAGATCCTAGTAGCATTCTTCTCTTAAATTTATGACTGTGTCTCGGGTTCCGTGTCGGATTTCAAACCCTAGCCATCGTCTGGCCCGAAAATACCGATTTCGGCCCATTTTTGTCGGGTTGTACGAAAATCGCCCGAAAAGTCCAGATGAAATTGACGACCGCGAGATCCTTGTAGCATTGTTCTCTTAAATTTATGACTCTGTCTCGGGTTCCGTGTCGGATTTCAAACCCTAGCCATCGTCTGGCCTGAAAATACCAATTTCGGCCCATTTTTGTCTGGTGGTACGAAAATCGCCCGAAAAGTGCAGATGAAATCGACGACCGCGAGATCCTTGTAGCATTCTTCTCCTAAATTTATGACTGTGTCTCGGGTTCCGTGTCGGATTTCAAACCCTAGCCATCGTCTGGCGCGAAAATACCGATTTCGGCCCATTTTTGTTGGGTGGAACAAAAATTGCCCGAAAAGTGCAGATGAAATCGACGACCGCGAGATCCTTGTAGCATTCTTCTCCTGAATTTATGACTGTGTCTCGGGTTCCGTGTAGGATTTCAAACCCTAGCCATCGTATGGCCTGAAAATATCGATTTCCGCCCATTTTTGTCGGGTGGTACGAAAA
Organism: Cicer chorassanicum; assembly: GCA_037974735.1. Taxonomy (NCBI): domain Eukaryota; kingdom Viridiplantae; phylum Streptophyta; class Magnoliopsida; order Fabales; family Fabaceae; genus Cicer; species Cicer chorassanicum. Next base: position 19,862 of record JBBPBP010000800.1, on the reverse strand, counting down.
TCGCCCAAAAAGTCCAGATGAAATCACCGACCGCGAGATCCTTGTAGCATTTTTCTCTTAAATTTATGACTGTGTCTCGGGTTCCGTGTCAGATTTTAAACCCTAGCCATCGTCAAGCCCGAAAATACCGATATCGGCCCATTTTTGTCGGGTGGTACGAAAATCGCCCGAAAAGTGCAGATGAAATCGACGACCGCGAGATCCTTGTAGCATTCTTCTCCTAAATTTATGACTGTGTCTCGGGTTCCGTGTCGGATTTCAAACCCTAGCAATCGACTGGCCCGAAAATACCGATTTCGGCCCATTTTTGTCGGGTGGTACGAAAATCGCCCAAAAAGTCCAGATGAAATCACCGACCGCGAGATCCTTGTAGCATTCTTCTCTTAAATTTATGACTGTGTCTCGGGTTCCGTGTCAGATTTTAAACCCTAGCCATCGTCAAGCCCGAAAATACCGATATCGGCCCATTTTTGTTGGGTGGTACGAAAATCGCCCGAAAAGTGCAGATGAAATCGACGACCGCGAGATCCTTGTAGCATTCTTCTCCTAAATTTATGACTGTGTCTCGGGTTCCGTGTAGGATTTCAAACCCTAGCCATCGTCTGGCGCGAAAATACCGATTTCGGCCCATTTTTGTCGGGTGGAACGAAAATTGCCCGAAAAGTGCAGATGAAATCGACGACCGCGAGATCCTTGTAGCATTCTTCTCCTGAATTTATGACTGTGTCTCGGGTTCCGTGTCGGATTTCAAACCCTAGCCATCGTCTGGCCTGAAAATATCGATTTCCGCCCATTTTTGTCGGGTGGTACGAAAATCGCCCAAAAAGTCCAGATGAAATCACCGACCGCGAGATCCTTGTAGCATTCTTCTCTTAAATTTATGACTGTGTCTCGGGTTCCGTGTCGGATTTTAAACCCTAGCCATCGTCAAGCCCGAAAATACCGATATCGGCCCATTTTTGTCGGGTGGTACGAAAATCGGCTGAAAAGTGCAGATGAAATCGACAACCGCGAGATCCTTGTAGCATTCTTCTCCTAAATTTATGACTGTGTCTCGGGTTCCGTGTCGGATTTCAAACCCTAGCCATCGTCTGGCGCGAAAATACCGATTTCGGCCCATTTTTGTCGGGTGGAACAAAAATTGCCCGAAAAGTGCAGATGAAATCGACGACCGCGAGATCCTTGTAGCATTCTTCTCCTGAATTTAAGACTGTGTCTCGGGTTCCGTGTAGGATTTCAAACCCTAGCCATCGTATGGCCTGAAAATATCGATTTCCGCCCATTTTTGTCGGGTGGTACGAAAATCGCCCAAAAAGTCCAGATGAAATCACCGACCGGGAGATCCTTGTAGCATTCTTCTCTTAAATTTATGACTGTGTCTCGGGTTCCGTGTCGGATTTCAAACCCTAGCCATCGTCTGGCGCGAAAATACCGATTTCGGCCCATTTTTGTCGGGTGGAACGAAAATTGCCCGAAAAGTGCAGATGAAATCGACGACCGCGAGATCCTTGTAGCATTCTTCTCCTGAATTTATGACTGTGTCTCGGGTTCCGTGTCGGATTTCAAACCCTAGCCATCGTCTGGCCTGAAAATATCGATTTCCGCCCATTTTTGTCGGGTGGTATGAAAATCGCCCAAAAAGTCCAGATGAAATCACCGACCGCGAGATCCTTGTAGCATTCTTCTCTTAAATTTACGACTGTGTCTCGGGTTCCGTGTCGGATTTTAAACCCTAGCAATCGTCTTGCCTGAAAACACCGATTTCGGCCCATTTTTGTCGGGTGGTAAGAAAATCGCCCGAAAAGTCCAGATGAAATCGACGATCGCGAGATCCTTGTAGTATTCTTCTCCTAAAATTATGACTGTGTCTCGGATTCCGTGTCGGATTTCAAACCCTAGCCATCGTCTGGCCCGAAAATACCGATTTCGGCCCATTTTTGTCAGGTGGAACGAAAATTGCCTGAAAAGTGCAGATGAAATCGACGACCTCGAGATCCTTGTAGCATTCTTCTCCTAAATTTATGACAGTGTCTCAGGTTCTATGTCAGATTTCAAACCCTAGCCATCGTCTGGCCCGAAAATACCGATTTCGACCCATTTTTGTCGGGTTGTACGAAAATCGCCCGAAAAGTCCAGATGAAATTGACGACCGCGAGATCCTTGTAGCATTGTTCTCTTAAATTTATGACTGTGTCTCGTGTTCCGTGTCGGATTTCAAACCCTAGCAATCGTCTTGCCTGAAAACACCGATTTCGGCCCATTTTTGTCGGGTGGTAAGAAAATCGCCCGAAAAGTCCAGATGAAATCGACGATCGCGAGATCCTTGTAGTATTCTTCTCCTAAAATTATGACTGTGTCTCGGATTCCGTGTCGGATTTCAAACCCTAGCCATCGTCTGGCCCGAAAATACCGATTTCGGCCCATTTTTCTAGAGTGGTACGAAAATCGCCCGAAAAGTCCAGATGAAATCACCGACTGCGAGATCCTAGTAGCATTCTTCTCTTAAATTTATGACTGTGTCTCGGGTTCCGTGTCGGATTTCAAACCCTAGCCATCGTCTGGCCCGAAAATACCGATTTCGGCCCATTTTTGTCGGGTGGTACGAAAATCGCCCGAAAAGTTCAGATGAAATCGACGACCGCGAGATCCTTGTAGCATTCTTCTCCTAAATTTATGACTCTGTCTCGGGTTCCGTGTCGGATTTCAAACCCTAGCCATCGTCTGGCCCGAAAATACCGATTTCGGCCCATTTTTGTCGGGTGGTACGAAAATGGCCCAAAAGTGCAGATGAAATCGACGACCGCGAGATCCTTGTAGCATTCTTCTCCTAAAATTATGACTGTGTCTCGGATTCCGTGTCGGATTTCAAACCCTAGCCATCGTCTGGCCCGAAAATACCGATTTCGGCCCATTTTTGTCGGGTGGAACGAAAATTGCCTGAAAAGTGCAGATGAAATCGACGACCGCGAGATCCTTGTAGCATTCTTCTCCTAAATTTATGACAGTGTCTCAGGTTCTATGTAAGATTTCAAACCCTAGCCATCGTCTGGCCCGAAAATACCGATTTCGACCCATTTTTGTCGGGTTGTACGAAAATCGCCCGAAAAGTCCAGATGAAATTGACGACCGCGAGATCCTTGTAGCATTGTTCTCTTAAATTTATGACTGTGTCTCGGGTTCCGTGTCGGATTTCAAACCCTAGCCATCGTCTGGCCCGAAAATACCGATTTCGGCCCATTTTTGTCGGGTGGTACGAAAATCGCCCGAAAAGTTCAGATAAAATCGACGACCGCGAGATCCTTGTATCATTCTTCTCCTAAATTTATGACTCTGTCTCGGGTTCCGTGTCGGATTTCAAACCCTAGCCATCGTCTGGCCCGAAAATACCGATTTCGGCCCATTTTTGTCGGGTGGTACGAAAATGGCCCAAAAGTGCAGATGAAATCGACGACCGCGAGATCCTTGTAGCATTCTTCTCCTAAAATTATGACTGTGTCTCGGATTCCGTGTCGGATTTCAAACCCTAGCCATCGTCTGGCCCGAAAATACCGATTTCGGCCCATTTTTGTCGGGTGGAACGAAAATTGCCTGAAAAGTGCAGATGAAATCGACGACCGCGAGATCCTTGTAGCATTCTTCTCCTAAATTTATGACAGTGTCTCAGGTTCTATGTCAGATTTCAAACCCTAGTCATCGTCTGGCCCGAAAATACCGATTTCGACCCATTTTTGTCGGGTTGTACGAAAATCGCCCGAAAAGTCCAGATGAAATTGACGACCGCGAGATCCTTGTAGCATTGTTCTCTTAAATTTATGACTGTGTCTCGTGTTCCGTGTCGGATTTCAAACCCTAGCAATCGTCTTGCCTGAAAACACCGATTTCGGCCCATTTTTGTCGGGTGGTAAGAAAATCGCCCGAAAAGTCCAGATGAAATCGACGATCGCGAGATCCTTGTAGTATTCTTCTCCTAAAATTATGACTGTGTCTCGGATTCCGTGTCGGATTTCAAACCCTAGCCATCGTCTGGCCCGAAAATACCGATTTCGGCCCATTTTTCTAGAGTGGTACGAAAATCGCCCGAAAAGTCCAGATGAAATCACCGACTGCGAGATCCTAGTAGCATTCTTCTCTTAAATTTATGACTGTGTCTCGGGTTCCGTGTCGGATTTCAAACCCTAGCCATCGTCTGGCCCGAAAATACCGATTTCGGCCCATTTTTGTCGGGTTGTACGAAAATCGCCCGAAAAGTCCAGATGAAATTGACGACCGCGAGATCCTTGTAGCATTGTTCTCTTAAATTTATGACTCTGTCTCGGGTTCCGTGTCGGATTTCAAACCCTAGCCATCGTCTGGCCTGAAAATACCAATTTCGGCCCATTTTTGTCTGGTGGTACGAAAATCGCCCGAAAAGTGCAGATGAAATCGACGACCGCGAGATCCTTGTAGCATTCTTCTCCTAAATTTATGACTGTGTCTCGGGTTCCGTGTCGGATTTCAAACCCTAGCCATCGTCTGGCGCGAAAATACCGATTTCGGCCCATTTTTGTTGGGTGGAACAAAAATTGCCCGAAAAGTGCAGATGAAATCGACGACCGCGAGATCCTTGTAGCATTCTTCTCCTGAATTTATGACTGTGTCTCGGGTTCCGTGTAGGATTTCAAACCCTAGCCATCGTCTGGCCTGAAAATATCGATTTCCGCCCATTTTTGTCGGGTGGTACGAAAATCGCCCAAAAAGTCCAGATGAAATCACCGACCGCGAGATCCTTGTAGCATTCTTCTCTTAAATTTATGACTGTTTCTCGGGTTCCGTGTCGGATTTCAAACCCTAACCATCGTCTGGCGCGAAAATACCGATTTCGGCCCATTTTTGTCGGGTGGAACGAAAATTGCCCGAAAAGTGCAGATGAAATCGACGACCGCGAGATCCTTGTAGCATTCTTCTCCTGAATTTATGACTGTGTCTCGGGTTCCGTGTCGGATTTCAAACCCTAGCCATCGTCTGGCCTGAAAATATCGATTTCCGCCCATTTTTGTCGGGTGGTACGAAAATCGCCCAAAAAGTCCAGATGAAATCACCGACCGCGAGATCCTTGTAGCATTCTTCTCTTAAATTTATGACTGTGTCTCGGGTTCCGTGTCAGATTTTAAACCCTAGCCATCGTCAAGCCCGAAAATACCGATATCGGCCCATTTTTGTCGGGTGGTACGAAAATCGCCCGAAAAGTGCAGATGAAATCGACGACCGCGAGATCCTTGTAGCATTCTTCTCCTAAATTTATGACTGTGTCTCGGGTTCCGTGTCGGATTTCAAACCCTAGCCATCGTCTGGCCCGAAAATACCGTGTTCGGCCCATTTTTGTCGGGTGGTACGAAAATCGCCCGAAAAGTGCAGGTGAAATCGACGACCGCGAGATTCTTGTAGCATTCTTCTCCTAAATTTATGACTGTGTCTCGGGTTTCGTGTCGGATTTCAAACCCTAGCCATCGTCTGGCCCGAAAATACCGATTTCGGCCCATTTTTGTCGGGTGGTACGAAAATGGCCCGAAAAGTCCAGATGAAATCGACGACCGCGAGATCCTTGTAGCATTCTTCTCCTCAATTTATGACTGTGTCTCGGGTTCCGTGTCGGATTTCAAACCCTAGCCATCGTCTGGCCCGAAAATACCGATTTCGGCCCATTTTTTTCGGGTGGTACGAAAATCGCCCGAAAAGTGCAGATGAAATCGACGACTGCGAGATCCTTATAGCATTCTTCTCCTCAATTTATGACTGTGTCTCAGGTTCCGTGTCGGATTTCAAACCCTAGCCATCGTCTGGCCCGAAAATACCGATTTCGACCCATTTTTTTCTGGTGGTACGAAAATCGCCCGAAAAGTGCAGATGAAATCGACGAACGCGAGATTCTTGTAGCATTCTTCTCCTAAATTTATGACTGTGTCTCGGGTTTCGTGCGGATTTCAAACCCTAGCCATCGTCTTGCCCGAAAATACCCATTTCGGCCCATTTTTTTCGGGTGGTACGAAAATCGCCCAAAAAGTGCAGATGAAATCGACGACCGGGAGATCCTTATAGCATTCTTCTCCTAAATTTATGACTGTGTCTCGGGTTCTGTGTCGGATTTCAAACCCTAGCCATCGTCTGGCCCGAAAATACCGATTTCAGCCCATTTTTGTCGGGTGGTACGAAAATCGCCCGAAAAGTGCAGATGAAATCGACGACCGCGAGATCCTTGTAGCATTCTTCTCCTAAATTTATGACAGTGTCTCAGGTTCCGTGTCAGATTTCAAACCCTAGCCATCGTCTGGCCCAAAAATACCGATTTCGACCCATTTTTGTAGGGTGGTACGAAAATCGCCCGCAAAGCCCAAATGAAATCGACGACCGCGAGATCCTTGTAGCATTCTTCTCTTAAATTTATGACTGTGTCTCGGGTTCCGTGTCGGATTTCAAACCCTAGCCATCGTCTGGCCCTAAAATACCGATTTCGGCCCATTTTTGTCGGGTGGTACGAAAATCGCCCGAAAAGTGCAGATTAAATCGACGACCGCGAGATCCTTGTAGCATTCTTCTCTTAAATTTATGACTGTGTCTCGGGTTCCGTGTCGGATTTCAAACCCTAGCCATCGTCTGGCCCGAAAATACCGATTTCGGCCCATTTTTGTCGGGTGGTACAAAAATTGCCCGAAAAGTTCAGATAAAATCGACGACCGCGAGATCCTTGTATCATTCTTCTCCTAAATTTATGACTCTGTCTCGGGTTCCGTGTCGGATTTCAAACCCTAGCCATCGTCTGGCCCGAAAATACCGATTTCGGCCCATTTTTGTCGGTTGGTACGAAAATCGCTCGAAAAGTGCAGATGAAATCGACGACCGCGAGATCCTTGTAGCATTCTTCTCCTAAATTTATGACTGTGTCTCGGGTTCCGTGTCGGATTTCAAACCCTAGCCATCGTCTGGCCTGAAAATACCGATTTCGGCCCATTTTTGTTGGGTGGAACAAAAATTGCCCGAAAAGTGCAAATGAAATCGACGACCGCGAGATCCTTGTAGCATTCTTCTCCTGAATTTATGACTGTGTCTCGGATTCCGTGTCGGATTTCAAACCCTAACCATCGTCTGGCCTGAAAATATCGATTTCCGCCCATTTTTGTTGGGTGGTACGAAAATCGCCCAAAAAGTCCAGATGAAATCACCGACCGCGAGATCCTTGTAGCATTCTTCTCTTAAATTTATGACTGTGTCTCGGGTTCCGTGTCAGATTTTAAACCCTAGCCATCGTCAAGCCCGAAAATACCGATATCGGCCCATTTTTGTCGGGTGGTACGAAAATCGCCCGAAAAGTGCAGATGAAATCGACGACCGCGAGATCCTTATAGCATTCTTCTCCTAAATTTATGACTGTGTCTCAGGTTCCGTGTCGGATTTCAAAACCTTGCCATCGTCTGGCGCGAAAATACCGATTTCGGCCCATTTTTGTCGGGTGGTACGAAAATCGCCCAAAAAGTCCAGATGAAATCACCGACCGCGAGATCCTTGTAGCATTCTTCTCTTAAATTTATGACTGTGTCTCGGGTTCCGTGTCAGATTTTAAACCCTAGCCATCGTCAAGCCCGAAAATACCGATATCGGCCCATTTTTGTCGGGTGGTACGAAAATCGCCCGAAAAGTGCAGATGAAATCGACGACCGCGAGATCCTTGTAGCATTCTTCTCCTGAATTTATGACTGTGTCTCGGGTTCCGTGTCGGATTTCAAACCCTAGCCATCGTCTGGCCCGAAAATACCGATTTCGGCCCATTTTTGTCGGGTGGTACGAAAATCGCCCGAAAAGTCCAGATGAAATCACTGACCGCGAGATCCTTGTAGCATTCTTCTCTTAAATTTATGACTGTGTCTCGGGTTCCGTGTAGGATTTCAAACCCTAGCGATCGTCTGGCCCGAAAATATCGATTTCGGGCCATTTTTGTCGGGTGGTACGAAAATCGTCCCAAAAGTCCAGATGAAATCACCGACCACGAGATCCTTGTAGCATTCTTCTCTTAAATTTATGACTGTGTCTCGGGTTCCGTGTCAGATTTTAAACGCTAGCCATCGACTGGCCCAAAAATACCAATTTCGGCCCTTTTTGGTCGGGTGGTACGAAAATCGCCCGAAAAGTCCAGATGAAATCGACGATCGCAAGATCCTTGTAGTATTCTTCTCCTAAAATTATGACTGTGTCTCAAATTCCGTGTCGGATTTCAAACCCTAGCCATCGTCTGGCCCGAAAATACCGATTTCGGCCCATTTTTCTAGAGTGGTACGAAAATCGCCCGAAAAGTCCAGATGAAATCACCGACTGCGAGATCCTAGTAGCATTCTTCTCTTAAATTTATGACTGTGTCTCGGGTTCCGTGTCGGATTTCAAACCCTAGCCATCGTCTGGCCCGAAAATACCGATTTCGGCCCATTTTTGTCGGGTGGTACGAAAATCGCCCGAAAAGTTCAGATGAAATCGACGACCGCGAGATCCTTGTAGCATTCTTCTCCTAAATTTATGACTCTGTCTCGGGTTCCGTGTCGGATTTCAAACCCTAGCCATCGTCTGGCCCGAAAATACCGATTTCGGCCCATTTTTGTCGGGTGGTACGAAAATGGCCCAAAAGTGCAGATGAAATCGACGACCGCGAGATCCTTGTAGCATTCTTCTCCTAAAATTATGACTGTGTCTCGGATTCCGTGTCGGATTTCAAACCCTAGCCATCGTCTGGCCCGAAAATACCGATTTCGGCCCATTTTTGTCGGGTGGAACGAAAATTGCCTGAAAAGTGCAGATGAAATCGACGACCGCGAGATCCTTGTAGCATTCTTCTCCTAAATTTATGACAGTGTCTCAGGTTCTATGTAAGATTTCAAACCCTAGCCATCGTCTGGCCCGAAAATACCGATTTCGACCCATTTTTGTCGGGTTGTACGAAAATCGCCCGAAAAGTCCAGATGAAATTGACGACCGCGAGATCCTTGTAGCATTGTTCTCTTAAATTTATGACTGTGTCTCGTGTTCCGTGTCGGATTTCAAACCCTAGCAATCGTCTTGCCTGAAAACACCGATTTCGGCCCATTTTTGTCGGGTGGTAAGAAAATCGCCCGAAAAGTCCAGATGAAATCGACGATCGCGAGATCCTTGTAGTATTCTTCTCCTAAAATTATGACTGTGTCTCGGATTCCGTGTCGGATTTCAAACCCTAGCCATCGTCTGGCCCGAAAATACCAATTTCGGCCCATTTTTCTAGAGTGGTACGAAAATCGCCCGAAAAGTCCAGATGAAATCACCGACTGCGAGATCCTAGTAGCATTCTTCTCTTAAATTTATGACTGTGTCTCGGGTTCCGTGTCGGATTTCAAACCCTAGCCATCGTCTGGCCCGAAAATACCGATTTCGGCCCATTTTTGTCGGGTTGTACGAAAATCGCCCGAAAAGTCCAGATGAAATTGACGACCGCGAGATCCTTGTAGCATTGTTCTCTTAAATTTATGACTCTGTCTCGGGTTCCGTGTCGGATTTCAAACCCTAGCCATCGTCTGGCCTGAAAATACCAATTTCGGCCCATTTTTGTCTGGTGGTACGAAAATCGCCCGAAAAGTGCAGATGAAATCGACGACCGCGAGATCCTTGTAGCATTCTTCTCCTAAATTTATGACTGTGTCTCGGGTTCCGTGTCGGATTTCAAACCCTAGCCATCGTCTGGCGCGAAAATACCGATTTCGGCCCATTTTTGTTGGGTGGAACAAAAATTGCCCGAAAAGTGCAGATGAAATCGACGACCGCGAGATCCTTGTAGCATTCTTCTCCTGAATTTATGACTGTGTCTCGGGTTCCGTGTAGGATTTCAAACCCTAGCCATCGTCTGGCCTGAAAATATCGATTTCCGCCCATTTTTGTCGGGTGGTACGAAAATCGCCCAAAAAGTCCAGATGAAATCACCGACCGCGAGATCCTTGTAGCATTCTTCTCTTAAATTTATGACTGTTTCTCGGGTTCCGTGTCGGATTTCAAACCCTAACCATCGTCTGGCGCGAAAATACCGATTTCGGCCCATTTTTGTCGGGTGGAACGAAAATTGCCCGAAAAGTGCAGATGAAATCGACGACCGCGAGATCCTTGTAGCATTCTTCTCCTGAATTTATGACTGTGTCTCGGGTTCCGTGTCGGATTTCAAACCCTAGCCATCGTCTGGCCTGAAAATATCGATTTCCGCCCATTTTTGTCGGGTGGTACGAAAATCGTCCAAAAAGTCCAGATGAAATCACCGACCGCGAGATCCTTGTAGCATTCTTCTCTTCAATTTACGACTGTGTCTCGGGTTCCGTGTCGGATTTTAAACCCTAGCAATCGTCTTGCCTGAAAACACCGATTTCGGCCCATTTTTGTCGGGTGGTAAGAAAATCGCCCGAAAAGTCCAGATGAAATCGACGATCGCGAGATCCTTGTAGTATTCTTCTCCTAAAATTATGACTATGTCTCGGATTCCGTGTCGGATTTCAAACCCTAGCCATCGTCTGGCCCGAAAATACCGATTTCGGCCCATTTTTGTCAGGTGGAACGAAAATTGCCTGAAAAGTGCAGATGAAATCGACGACCGCGAGATCCTTGTAGCATTCTTCTCCTAAATTTATGACAGTGTCTCAGGTTCTATGTCAGATTTCAAACCCTAGCCATCGTCTGGCCCGAAAATACCGATTTCGACCCATTTTTGTCGGGTTGTACGAAAATCGCCCGAAAAGTCCAGATGAAATTGACGACCGCGAGATCCTTGTAGCATTGTTCTCTTAAATTTATGACTGTGTCTCGGGTTCCGTGTCGGATTTCAAACCCTAGCCATCGTCTGGCCCGAAAATACCGATTTCGGCCCATTTTTGTCGGGTGGTACGAAAATCGCCCGAAAAGTTCAGATAAAATCGACGACCGCGAGATCCTTGTATCATTCTTCTCCTAAATTTATGACTCTGTCTCGGGTTCCGTGTCGGATTTCAAACCCTAGCCATCGTCTGGCCCGAAAATACCGATTTCGGCCCATTTTTGTCGGGTGGTACGAAAATGGCCCAAAAGTGCAGATGAAATCGACGACCGCGAGATCCTTGTAGCATTCTTCTCCTAAAATTATGACTGTGTCTCGGATTCCGTGTCGGATTTCAAACCCTAGCCATCGTCTGGCCCGAAAATACCGATTTCGGCCCATTTTTGTCGGGTGGAACGAAAATTGCCTGAAAAGTGCAGATGAAATCGACGACCGCGAGATCCTTGTAGCATTCTTCTCCTAAATTTATGACAGTGTCTCAGGTTCTATGTCAGATTTCAAACCCTAGTCATCGTCTGGCCCGAAAATACCGATTTCGACCCATTTTTGTCGGGTTGTACGAAAATCGCCCGAAAAGTCCAGATGAAATTGACGACCGCGAGATCCTTGTAGCATTGTTCTCTTAAATTTATGACTGTGTCTCGTGTTCCGTGTCGGATTTCAAACCCTAGCAATCGTCTTGCCTGAAAACACCGATTTCGGCCCATTTTTGTCGGGTGGTAAGAAAATCGCCCGAAAAGTCCAGATGAAATCGACGATCGCGAGATCCTTGTAGTATTCTTCTCCTAAAATTATGACTGTGTCTCGGATTCCGTGTCGGATTTCAAACCCTAGCCATCGTCTGGCCCGAAAATACCAATTTCGGCCCATTTTTCTAGAGTGGTACGAAAATCGCCCGAAAAGTCCAGATGAAATCACCGACTGCGAGATCCTAGTAGCATTCTTCTCTTAAATTTATGACTGTGTCTCGGGTTCCGTGTCGGATTTCAAACCCTAGCCATCGTCTGGCCCGAAAATACCGATTTCGGCCCATTTTTGTCGGGTTGTACGAAAATCGCCCGAAAAGTCCAGATGAAATTGACGACCGCGAGATCCTTGTAGCATTGTTCTCTTAAATTTATGACTCTGTCTCGGGTTCCGTGTCGGATTTCAAACCCTAGCCATCGTCTGGCCTGAAAATACCAATTTCGGCCCATTTTTGTCTGGTGGTACGAAAATCGCCCGAAAAGTGCAGATGAAATCGACGACCGCGAGATCCTTGTAGCATTCTTCTCCTAAATTTATGACTGTGTCTCGGGTTCCGTGTCGGATTTCAAACCCTAGCCATCGTCTGGCGCGAAAATACCGATTTCGGCCCATTTTTGTTGGGTGGAACAAAAATTGCCCGAAAAGTGCAGATGAAATCGACGACCGCGAGATCCTTGTAGCATTCTTCTCCTGAATTTATGACTGTGTCTCGGGTTCCGTGTAGGATTTCAAACCCTAGCCATCGTATGGCCTGAAAATATCGATTTCCGCCCATTTTTGTCGGGTGGTACGAAAATCGCCCAAAAAGTCCAGATGAAATCACCGACCGCGAGATCCTTGTAGCATTTTTCTCTTAAATTTATGACTGTGTCTCGGGTTCCGTGTCAGATTTTAAACCCTAGCCATCGTCAAGCCCGAAAATACCGATATCGGCCCATTTTTGTCGGGTGGTACGAAAATCGCCCGAAAAGTGCAGATGAAATCGACGACCGCGAGATCCTTATAGCATTCTTCTCCTAAATTTATGACTGTGTCTCGGGTTCCGTGTCGGATTTCAAAACCTAGCCATCGTCTGGCGCGAAAATACCGATTTCGGCCCATTTTTGTCGGGTGGTACGAAAATCGCCCGAAAAGTCCAGATGAAATCACCGACCGCGAGATCCTTGTAGCATTCTTCTCTTAAATTTATGACTGTGTCTCGGGTTCCGTGTCGGATTTCAAACCCTAGCCATCGTTTGGCCCGAAAATACCGATTTCGGCCCATTTTTGTCGGGTGGTACGAAAATCGCCCGAAAAGTCCAGATGAAATCACTGACCGCGAGATCCTTGTAGCATTCTTCTCTTAAATTTATGACTGTGTCTCGGGTTCCGTGTCAGATTTCAAACCCTAGCGATCGTCTGGCCTGAAAATATCGATTTCGGGCCATTTTTGTCGGGTGGTACGAAAATCGTCCCAAAAGTCCAGATGAAATCACCGACCACGAGATCCTTGTAGCATTCTTCTCTTAAATTTATGACTGTGTCTCGGGTTCCGTGTCAGATTTTAAACGCTAGCCATCGACTGGCCCAAAAATACCAATTTCGGCCCTTTTTGGTCGGGTGGTACGAAAATCGCCCGAAAAGTCCAGATGAAATCGACGATCGCAAGATCCTTGTAGTATTCTTCTCCTAAAATTATGACTGTGTCTCAAATTCCGTGTCGGATTTCAAACCCTAGCCATCGTCTGGCCCGAAAATACCGATTTCGGCCCATTTTTCTAGAGTGGTACGAAAATCGCCCGAAAAGTCCAGATGAAATCACCGACTGCGAGATCCTAGTAGCATTCTTCTCTTAAATTTATGACTGTGTCTCGGGTTCCGTGTCGGATTTCAAACCCTAGCCATCGTCTGGCCCGAAAATACCGATTTCGGCCCATTTTTGTCGGGTGGTACGAAAATCGCCCGAAAAGTTCAGATAAAATCGACGACCGCGAGATCCTTGTATCATTCTTCTCCTAAATTTATGACTCTGTCTCGGGTTCCGTGTCGGATTTCAAACCCTAGCCATCGTCTGGCCCGAAAATACCGATTTCGGCCCATTTTTGTCGGGTGGTACGAAAATCGCCCGAAAAGTGCAGATGAAATCGACGACCGCGAGATCCTTGTAGCATTCTTTTCCTAAATTTATGACTTTGTCTCGGGTTTCGTGTCGCATTTTAAACCCTAGCCATCGCCTGGCCCGAAAATACCGATTTCGGCCCATTTTGTCGGGTGGTACGAAAATCGCCCGAAAAGTCCAGATGAAATCGACGACCGCGAGATCCTTGTAGCATTGTTCTCCTAAATTTATGAATGTGTCTCGGGTTCCGTGTCGGATTTCAAACCCTAGCCATCGTCTGGCTTGAAAATACCGATTTCGGCCCATTTTTGTCGGGTGGTACTAAAATCGCCCGAAAAGTGCAGATGAAATCGACGACCGCGAGATCCTTGTAGCATTTTTCTCCTAAATATATGATTGTGTCTCGCGTTCCGTGTCGGATTCAAACCCTAAATATCGTCTGGCCCGAAAATACCGATTTCGGCCCATTTTTGTCGGGTGGTACGAAAATGGCCCGAAAAGTCCAGATGAAATCGACGACCGCGAGATCCTTGTAGCATTCTTCTCCAAAATTTATGACTGTGTCTCGGGTTCCGTGTCGGATTTAAAACCCTAGCCATCGTCTGGCCCGAAAATACCGATTTCGGCCCATTTTTGTCGGGTGGTTGGAAAATCGCCCAAAAAGTGCAGATGAAATCGACGACCGCGAGATTCTTATAGCATTCTTCTCCTAAATTTATGACTGTGTCTCGGGTTTCGTGTCAGATTTCAAACCCTAGCCATCGTCTAGCCCGAAAATACCGATTTCGGCCCATTTTTGTCGGGTGGTACAAAAATCGACCGAAAAGTGCAGATGAAATCGACGACCGCGAGATCCTTGTAGCATTCTTCTCCTAAATTTATGAATGTGTGTCATGTTCCGTGTCGGATTTCAAAACCTAGCCATCGTCTGGCTCGAAAATACCGATTTCGGCCCATTTTTGTTAGGTGGTACGAAAATGGCCCGAAAAGTCCAGATGAAACCGACGACCGCGAGATCCTTGTAGCATTCTTCTCCAAAATTTATGACTCTGCCTCGGGTTCCGTGTCGGATTTAAAACCCTAGCCATCGTCTGGCCCGAAAATACCGATTTCGGCCCATTTTTGTTAGGTGGTACAAAAATGGCCCGAAAAGTCCAGATGAAACCGACAACCGCGAGATCCTTGTAGCATTCTTCTCCAAAATTTATGACTCTGCCTTGGGTTCCGTGTCGGATTTCAAACCCTAGCCATCGTCTGGCCCGAAAATACCGATTTCGGCCCATTTTTATCGGGTGGTACAAAAATTGCTCGAAAAGTGCAGATGAAATCGACGACCTCGAGATCCTTGTAGCATTCTTCTCCTCAATTTATGACTATGTCTCGGGTTCCGTGTCGGATTTCAAAACCTAGCCATCGTTTGGCCCGAAAATACCGATTTCGGCCCATTTTTGTCGGGTGGTAGGAAAATCGCCCGAAAAGTGCAGATGAAATTGACGACCGTGAGATCCTTGTAGCATTCTTCTCCTCAATTTATGACTGTGTCTCGGGTTTCGTGTCGCATTTTAAACCCTAGCCATCGTCTGGCCCGAAAATACCGATTTCGGCCCATTTTGTCGGGTGGTACGAAAATCGCCCGAAAAGTCCAGATGAAATCGACGACCGCGAGATCCTTGTAGCATTCTTCTCCTAAATTTATGAATGTGTCTCGGGTTCCGTGTCGGATTTCAAACCCTAGTCATCGTCTGGCCCGAAAATACCGATTTCGGCCCAATTTGTCGGGTGGTACGAAAATCGCCCGAAAAGTCCAGATGAAATCGACGACCGCGAGATCCTTGTAGCATTCTTCTCCTAAATTTATGAATGTGTCTCGGGTTCCGTGTCGGATTTCAAACCCTAGCCATCGTCTAGCCCGAAAATACCGATTTCGGCCCATTTTTGTCGGGTGGTACGAAAATGGCCCGAAAAGTCCAGATGAAATCGACGACCGCGAGATCCTTGTAGCATTCTTCTCCAAAATTTATGACTGTGTCTCGGGTTCCGTGTCGGATTTAAAACCCTAGCCATCGTCTGGCCCGAAAATACCGATTTCGGCCCATTTTTGTCGGGTGGTTGGAAAATCGCCCAAAAAGTGCAGATGAAATCGACGACCGCGAGATTCTTATAGCATTCTTCTCCTAAATTTATGACTGTGTCTCGGGTTTCGTGTCAGATTTCAAACCCTAGCCATCGTCTAGCCCGAAAATACCGATTTCGGCCCATTTTTGTCGGGTGGTACAAAAATCGCCCGAAAAGTGCAGATGAAATCGACGACCGCGAGATCCTTGTAGCATTCTTCTCCTAAATTTATGAATGTGTGTCGGGTTCCGTGTCGGATTTCAAACCCTAGCCATCGTTTGGCCCGAAAATACCGATTTCGGCCCATTTTTGTTAGGTGGTACGAAAATGGCCCGAAAAGTCCAGATGAAACCGACGACCGCGAGATCCTTGTAGCATTCTTCTCCAAAATTTATGACTCTGCCACGGGTTTCGTGTCGAATTTCAAACCCTAGCCGTCGTCTGGCCCGAAAATACCGATTTCGGCCCATTTTTGTCGGGTGGTACAAAAATTGCCCGAAAAGTACAGATGAAATCGACGACCGCGAGATCCTTGTAGCATTCTTCTCCTAAATTTATGAATGTGTGTCGAGTTCCGTGTCGGACTTCAAACCCTAGCCATCGTGTGTCCCGAAAATACCGATTTCGGCCCATTTTTGTTAGGTGGTACGAAAATGGCCCGAAAAGTCCAGATGAAACCGACGACCGCGAGATCCTTGTAGCATTCTTCTCCAAAATTTATGACTCTACCTTGGGTGCCGTGTCGGATTTCAAACCCTAGCCATCGTCTGGCCCAAAAATACCGATTTCGACTCATTTTTTTCGGGTGGTACGAAAATCGCCCGAAAAGTACAGATGAAATCGACGACCGCGAGATCCTTGTAGCATTCTTCTCCTAAATTTATGAATGTGTCTCGGGTTCCGTGTCGGATTTCAAACCCTAGCCATCGTCTGGCCCGAAAATACCGATTTCGGCCCATTTTTGTCGGGTGGTACGAAAATGGCCCGAAAAGTCCAGATGAAATCAATGACCGCGAGATCCTTGTAGCATTCTTCTCCAAAATTTATGACTGTGTCTCGGGTTCCGTGTCGGATTTCAATCCCTAGCCATCGTCTGGCCCGAAAATACCGATTTCGGCCCATTTTTGTCGGGTGGTACGAAAATCGCCTGAAAAGTGCAGATGAAATCGACGACCGCGAGATCCTTATAGCATTCTTCTCCTCAATTTATGACTGTGTCTCGGGTTCCGTGTCGAATTTCAAACCCTAGCCATCGTCTGGCTCGAAAATACCGATTTCGGCCCATTTTTGTCGGGTGGTACGAAAATCGCCCGAAAAGTGTAGATGAAATCGACGACCGCGAGATCCTTGTAGCATTCTTCTCCTAAATTTATGACTGTGTCTCGGGTTCCGTGTCGGATTTCAAACCCTAGCCATCGTCTGGCCCGAAAATACCGATTTCGGCCCATTTTTGTCTGGTGGTACGAAAATCGCCCGAAAAGTGCAGATGAAATCGACGACCGCGAGATCCTTGTAGCATTCTTCTCCTAAATTTATGACTGTGTCTCGGGTTCCGTGTCGGATTTCAAACCCTAGCCATCGTCTGGCCCGTAAATACCGATTTCGGCCCATTTTTGTCGGGTGGTACGAAAATCGCCCGAAAAGTCCAGATGAAATCGACGACCGCGAGATCCTTGTAGCATTCTTCTCCTAAATTTATGACTGTGTCTCGGGTTCCGTGTCGGATTTCAAAACCTAGCCATCGTCTGGCGCGAAAATACCGATTTCGGCCCATTTTTGTCGGGTGGTATGAAAATCGCCCGTAAAGTCCAGATGAAATCGACGACTGCGAGATCCTTGTAGCATTATTCTCCTAAATTTATGACTGTGTCTCGGGTTCCGTGTCGGATTTCAAACCCTAGCCATCGTCTGGCTCGAAAATATCGATTTCGGCCCCTTTTTGTCGGGTGGTACGAAAATCGCCCAAAAAGTCCAGATGAAATCACCGACCGCGAGATCCTTGTAGCATTCTTCTCTTAAATTTATGACTGTGTCTCGGGCTCCGTGTCAGATTTTAAACCCTAGCCATCGTCAAGCCCGAAAATACCGATATCGGCCCATTTTTGTCGGGTGGTACGAAAATCGCCCGAAAAGTGCAGATGAAATCGACGACCGCGAGATCCTTGTAGCATTCTTCTCCTAAATTTATGACTGTGTCTCGGGTTCCGTGTCGGATTTCAAACCCTAGCCATCGTCTGGCGCGAAAATACCGATTTCGGCCCATTTTTGTCGGGTGGAACAAAAATTGCCTGAAAAGTGCAAATGAAATCGACGACCGCGAGATCCTTGTAGCATTCTTCTCCTGAATTTATGACTGTGTCTCGGGTTCCGTGTCGGATTTCAAACCCTAACCATCGTCTGGCCTGAAAATATCGATTTCCGCCCATTTTTGTCGGGTGGTACGAAAATCGCCCAAAAAGTCCAGATGAAATCACCGACCGCGAGATCCTTGTAGCATTCTTCTCTTAAATTTATGACTGTGTCTCGGGTTCCGTGTCAGATTTTAAACCCTAGCCATCGTCAAGCCCGAAAATACCGATATCGGCCCATTTTTGTCGGGTGGTACGAAAATCGCCCGAAAAGTGCAGATGAAATCGACGACCGCGAGATCCTTATAGCATTCTTCTCCTAAATTTATGACTGTGTCTCAGGTTCCGTGTCGGATTTCAAAACCTAGCCATCGTCTGGCGCGAAAATACCGATTTCGGCCCATTTTTGTCGGGTGGTACGAAAATCGCCCAAAAAGTCCAGATGAAATCACCGACCGCGAGATCCTTGTAGCATTCTTCTCTTAAATTTATGACTGTGTCTCGGGTTCCGTGTCAGATTTTAAACCCTAGCCATCGTCAAGCCCGAAAATACCGATATCGGCCCATTTTTGTTGGGTGGTACGAAAATCGCCCGAAAAGTGCAGATGAAATCGACGACCGCGAGATCCTTGTAGCATTCTTCTCCTAAATTTATGACTGTGTCTCAGGTTCCGTGTCGGATTTCAAACCCTAGCCATCGTCTGGCGCGAAAATACCGATTTCGGCCCATTTTTGTCGGGTGGAACGAAAATTGCCCGAAAAGTGCAGATGAAATCGACGACCGCGAGATCCTTGTAGCATTCTTCTCCTGAATTTATGACTGTGTCTCGGGTTCCGTGTCGGATTTCAAACCCTAGCCATCGTCTGGCCTGAAAATATCGATTTCCGCCCATTTTTGTCGGGTGGTACGAAAATCGCCCAAAAAGTCCAGATGAAATCACCGACCGCGAGATCCTTGTAGCATTCTTCTCTTAAATTTACGACTGTGTCTCGGGTTCCGTGTCGGATTTTAAACCCTAGCAATTGTCTTGCCTGAAAACACCGATTTCGGCCCATTTTTGTCGGGTGGTAAGAAAATCGCCCGAAAAGTCCAGATGAAATCGACGATCGCGAGATCCTTGTAGTATTCTTCTCCTAAAATTATGATTGTGTCTCGGATTCCGTGTCGGATTTCAAACCCTAGCCATCGTCTGGCCCGAAAATACCGATTTCGGCCCATTTTTGTCGGGTGGAACGAAAATTGCCTGAAAAGTGCAGATGAAATCGACGACCGCGAGATCCTTGTAGCATTCTTCTCCTAAATTTATGACAGTGTCTCAGGTTCTATGTCAGATTTCAAACCCTAGCCATCGTCTGGCCCGAAAATACCAATTTCGACCCATTTTTGTCGGGTTGTACGAAAATCGCCCGAAAAGTCCAGATGAAATTGACGACCGCGAGATCCTTGTAGCATTGTTCTCTTAAATTTATGACTGTGTCTCGTGTTCCGTGTCGGATTTCAAACCCTAGCAATCGTCTTGCCTGAAAACACCGATTTCGGCCCATTTTTGTCGGGTGGTAAGAAAATCGCCCGAAAAGTCCAGATGAAATCGACGATCGCAAGATCCTTGTAGTATTCTTCTCCTAAAATTATGACTGTGTCTCGGATTCCGTGTCGGATTTCAAACCCTAGCCATCGTCTGGCCCGAAAATACCGATTTCGGCCCATTTTTCT
>JBBPBP010000799.1:80377-96145 GCA_037974735.1 Cicer chorassanicum | reverse complement strand
GAACCCGAGACACAGTCATAAATTTAGGAGAAGAATGCTACAAGGATCTCGCGGTCGTCGATTTCATCTGCACTTTTCGGGCGATTTTCGTACCACCCGAAAAAAATGGGCCGAAATCGGTATTTTCGGGCCACACGATGGCTAGGGTTTGAAATCCGACACGGAACCCGAGACAGAGTCATAAATTTAGGAGAAGAATGATACAAGGATCTCGCGGTCGTCGATTTCATCTGCACTTTTCGGGCGATTTTCGTACCACCCGACAAAAATGGGCCGAAATCAGTATTTTCGGGCCAGACGATGGCTAGGGTTTGAAATCCGACACGGAACCTGAGACACAGTCATAAATTGAGGAGAAGAATGCTATAAGGATCTCGCAGTCGTCGATTTCATCTGCACTTTTCGGGCGATTTTCGTACCACCCGAAAAAAATGGGCCGAAATCGGTATTTTCGGGCCAGACGATGGCTAGGGTTTGAAATCTGACACGGAACCTGAGACAAAGTCATAAATTTAGGAGAAGAATGCTCTAAGGATCTCGCGGTCGTCGATTTCATCTGCACTTTTCGGGCGATTTTCGTACCACCTGACAAAAATGGGCCGAAATCGGTATTTTCGGGCCAGACGATGGCTAGGGTTTGAAATCCGACACGGAACCCGAGACACAGTCATAAATTTAGGAGAAGAATGCTACAAGGATCTCGCAGTCGTCGATTTCATCTGGAATTTTCGGGCGATTTTCGTACCACCCCACAAAAATGGGCCGAAATCGGTATTTTCGGGCCAGACGATGGCTAGGGTTTGAAATCCGACACGGAACCCGAGACACAGTCATAAATTTAGGAGAAGAATGCTACAAGGATCTCGCGGTCGTCGATTTCATCTGAACTTTTCGGGCGATTTTCGTACCACCCGACAAAAATGGGCCGAAATCGGTATTTTCGGGCCAGACGATGGCTAGGGTTTGAAATCCGACACGGAACCCGAGACACAGTCATAAATTTAAGAGAAGAATGCTACTAGGATCTCGCAGTCGGTGATTTCATCTGGACTTTTCGGGCGATTTTCGTACCACTCTAGAAAAATGGGCCGAAATCGGTATTTTCGGGCCAGACGATGGCTAGGGTTTGAAATCCGACACGGAATCCGAGACACAGTCATAATTTTAGGAGAAGAATACTACAAGGATCTCGCGATCGTCGATTTCATCTGGACTTTTCGGGCGATTTTCTTACCACCCGACAAAAATGGGCCGAAATCGGTGTTTTCAGGCAAGACGATTGCTAGGGTTTGAAATCCGACACGGAACACGAGACACAGTCATAAATTTAAGAGAACAATGCTACAAGGATCTCGCGGTCGTCAATTTCATCTGGACTTTTCGGGCGATTTTCGTACAACCCGACAAAAATGGGTCGAAATCGGTATTTTCGGGCCAGACGATGGCTAGGGTTTGAAATCCGACACGGAACCCGAGACACAGTCATAAATTTAGGAGAAGAATGCTACAAGGATCTCGCGGTCGTCGATTTCATCTGCACTTTTCGGGCGATTTTCGTACCAACCGACAAAAATGGGCCGAAATCGGTATTTTCGGGCCAGACGATGGCTAGGGTTTGAAATCCGACACGGAACCCGAGACAGAGTCATAAATTTAGGAGAAGAATGATACAAGGATCTCGCGGTCGTCGATTTTATCTGAACTTTTCGGGCAATTTTTGTACCACCCGACAAAAATGGGCCGAAATCGGTATTTTCGGGCCAGACGATGGCTAGGGTTTGAAATCCGACACGGAACCCGAGACACAGTCATAAATTTAAGAGAAGAATGCTACAAGGATCTCGCGGTCGTCGATTTAATCTGCACTTTTCGGGCGATTTTCGTACCACCCGACAAAAATGGGCCGAAATCGGTATTTTAGGGCCAGACGATGGCTAGGGTTTGAAATCCGACACGGAACCCGAGACACAGTCATAAATTTAAGAGAAGAATGCTACAAGGATCTCGCGGTCGTCGATTTCATTTGGGCTTTGCGGGCGATTTTCGTACCACCCTACAAAAATGGGTCGAAATCGGTATTTTTGGGCCAGACGATGGCTAGGGTTTGAAATCTGACACGGAACCTGAGACACTGTCATAAATTTAGGAGAAGAATGCTACAAGGATCTCGCGGTCGTCGATTTCATCTGCACTTTTCGGGCGATTTTCGTACCACCCGACAAAAATGGGCTGAAATCGGTATTTTCGGGCCAGACGATGGCTAGGGTTTGAAATCCGACACAGAACCCGAGACACAGTCATAAATTTAGGAGAAGAATGCTATAAGGATCTCCCGGTCGTCGATTTCATCTGCACTTTTTGGGCGATTTTCGTACCACCCGAAAAAAATGGGCCGAAATGGGTATTTTCGGGCAAGACGATGGCTAGGGTTTGAAATCCGCACGAAACCCGAGACACAGTCATAAATTTAGGAGAAGAATGCTACAAGAATCTCGCGTTCGTCGATTTCATCTGCACTTTTCGGGCGATTTTCGTACCACCAGAAAAAAATGGGTCGAAATCGGTATTTTCGGGCCAGACGATGGCTAGGGTTTGAAATCCGACACGGAACCTGAGACACAGTCATAAATTGAGGAGAAGAATGCTATAAGGATCTCGCAGTCGTCGATTTCATCTGCACTTTTCGGGCGATTTTCGTACCACCCGAAAAAAATGGGCCGAAATCGGTATTTTAGGGCCAGACGATGGCTAGGGTTTGAAATCTGACACAGAACCTGAGACAAAGTCATAAATTTAGGAGAAGAATGCTCTAAGGATCTCGCGGTCGTCGATTTTATCTGCACTTTTCGGGCGATTTTCGTACCACCCGACAAAAATGGGCCGAAATCGGTATTTTCGGGCCAGACGATGGCTAGGGTTTGAAATCCGACACGGTACCCGAGACACAGTCATAAATTTAAGAGAAGAATGCTACAAGGATCTCGCAGTCGGTGATTTCATCTGGACTTTTCGGGCGATTTTCGTACCACTCTACAAAAATGGGCCGAAATCGGTATTTTCGGGCCAGACGATGGCTAGGGTTTGAAATCCGACACGGAATCCGAGACACAGTCATAAATTTAGGAGAAGAATACTACAAGGATCTTGCGATCGTCGATTTCATCTGCACTTTTCGGACAGTTTTCTTACCACCCGACAAAAATGGGCCGAAATGGGTGTTTTCTGGCCAGACGATTGCTACGGTTTGAAATCCGCACGAAACCTGAGACACAGTCATAAATTTAGGAAAAGAATGCTACAAGAATCTCGCGGTCGTCGATTTCATCTGCACTTTTCGGGCGATTTTCGTACCACCAGAAAAAAATGGGTCGAAATCGGTATTTTCGGGCCAGACGATGGCTAGGGTTTGAAATCCGACACGGAACCTGAGACACACTCATAAATTGAGGAGAAGAATGCTATAAGGATCTCGCAGTCGTCGATTTCATCTGCACTTTTCGGGCGATTTTCGTACCACCCGACAAAAATGGGCCGAAATCGGTATTTTCGAGCCAGACGATGGCTAGGGTTTGAAATCCGACACAGAACCCGAGACACAGTCATAAATTTAGGAGAAGAATGCTATAAGGATCTCGCGGTCGTCGATTTCATCTGCACTTTTCGGGCGATTTTCGTACCACCCGAAAAAAATGGGCCGAAATGGAGATTTTCGGGCCAGACGATGGCTAGGGTTTGAAATCCGCACGAAACCCGAGACACAGTCATAAATTTAGGAGAAGAATGCTACAAGGATCTCGCGGTCATCGATTTCATCTGCACTTTTCGGGCGATTTTCGTACCACCCGACAAAAATGGGCCGAAATCGGTATTTTCGGGCGAGACGATGGCTAGGGTTTGAAATCCGACACTGAACCCAAGACACAGTCATAAATTTAGGAGAAGAATGCTACAAGGATCTCGCGGTCGTCGATTTCATCTGGACTTTTCGGGCGATTTTCGTACAAACCGACAAAAATGGGCCGAAATCGGTATTTTCGAGCCAGTCGATTGCTAGGGTTTGAAATCCGACACGGAACCCGAGACACAGTCATAAATTTAGGAGAAGAATGCTACAAGGATCTCGCGGTCGTCGATTTTATCTGCACTTTTTGGGCGATTTTCGTACCACCCGACAAAAATGGGCCGAAATCAGTATTTTCGGGCGAGACGATGGCTAGGGTTTGAAATCCGGCACTGAACCCAAGACACAGTCATAAATTTAGGAGAAGAATGCTATAAGGATCTCGCGGTCGTCGATTTCATCTGGACTTTTCGGGCGATTTTCGTACAAACCGACAAAAATGGGCCGAAATCGGTATTTTCGAGCCAGTCGATTGCTAGGGTTTGAAATCCGACACGAAACTCGAGACACAGTCATAAATTTAAGAGAAGAATGCTACAAGGATCTCGTAGTCGGTGATTTCATCTGGACTTTTCGGGCGATTTTCGTACCACTCTACAAAAATGGGCCGAAATCGGTATTTTCGGGCCAGACGATGGCTAGGGTTTGAAATCTGACACGGAACCTGAGACAAAGTCATAAATTTAGGAGAAGAATGCTCTAAGGATCTCGCGGTCGTCGATTTCATCTGCACTTTTCGGGCGATTTTCGTACCACCTGACAAAAATGGGCCGAAATCGGTATTTTCGGGCCAGACGATGGCTAGGGTTTGAAATCCGACACGGAACCCGAGACACAGTCATAAATTTAAGAGAAGAATGCTACAAGGATCTCGCGGTCGTCGATTTCATCTGCACTTTTTGGGCGATTTTCGTACCACCCGACAAAAATGGGCCGAAATCGGTATTTTCGGGCCAGACGATGGCTAGGGTTTGAAATCCGACACGGAACCCGAGACACACTCATAAATTTAAGAGAAGAATGCTACAAGGATCTCGCGGTCGTCGATTTCATCTGCACTTTTCGGGCGATTTTCGTACCACCCGACAAAAATGGGCCGAAATCGGTATTTTCGGGCCAGACGATGGCTAGGGTTTGAAATCCGACACGGAATCCGAGACACATTCCTAAATTTAGGAGAAGAATGCTACAAGGATCTCGCGGTCGTCGATTTCATCTGCACTTTTCGGGCGATTTTCGTACCACCCGACAAAAATGGGCTGAAATCGGTATTTTCGGGCCAGACGATGGCTAGGGTTTGAAATCCTACACGGAACCCGAGACACAGTCATAAATTTTGGAGAAGAATGCTACAAGGATCTCGCGGTCGTCGATTTAATCTGCACTTTTCGGGCGATTTTCGTACCACCCGACAAAAATGGGCCGAAATCGGTATTTTCGGGCCAGACGATGGCTAGGGTTTGAAATCTAACACGGAACCCGAGACACACTCATAAATTTAAGAGAAGAATGCTACAAGGATCTCGCGGTCGTCGAATTCATTTGGGCTTTGCGGGCGATTTTCGTACCACCCGACAAAAATGGGTCGAAATCGGTATTTTTGGGCCAGACGATGGCTAGGGTTTGAAATCTGACACGGAACCTGAGACACTTTCATAAATTTAGGAGAAGAATGCTACAAGGATCTCGCGGTCGTCGATTTCATCTGCACTTTTCAGGCGATTTTCGTACCACCCGACAAAAATGGGCTGAAATCGGTATTTTCGGGCCAGACGATGGCTAGGGTTTGAAATCCGACACAGAACCCGAGACACAGTCATAAATTTAGGAGAAGAATGCTACAAGGATCTCGCGGTCGTCGATTTCATCTGCACTTTTCGGGCGATTTTCGTACCACCCGAAAAAAATGGGCCGAAATCGGTATTTTCGGGCCACACGATGGCTAGGGTTTGAAATCCGACACGGAACCCGAGACAGAGTCATAAATTTAGGAGAAGAATGATACAAGGATCTCGCGGTCGTCGATTTCATCTGCACTTTTCGGGCGATTTTCGTACCACCCGACAAAAATGGGCCGAAATCAGTATTTTCGGGCCAGACGATGGCTAGGGTTTGAAATCCGACACGGAACCTGAGACACAGTCATAAATTGAGGAGAAGAATGCTATAAGGATCTCGCAGTCGTCGATTTCATCTGCACTTTTCGGGCGATTTTCGTACCACCCGAAAAAAATGGGCCGAAATCGGTATTTTAGGGCCAGACGATGGCTAGGGTTTGAAATCTGACACAGAACCTGAGACAAAGTCATAAATTTAGGAGAAGAATGCTCTAAGGATCTCGCGGTCGTCGATTTTATCTGCACTTTTCGGGCGATTTTCGTACCACCCGACAAAAATGGGCCGAAATCGGTATTTTCGGGCCAGACGATGGCTAGGGTTTGAAATCCGACACGGTACCCGAGACACAGTCATAAATTTAAGAGAAGAATGCTACAAGGATCTCGCAGTCGGTGATTTCATCTGGACTTTTCGGGCGATTTTCGTACCACTCTACAAAAATGGGCCGAAATCGGTATTTTCGGGCCAGACGATGGCTAGGGTTTGAAATCCGACACGGAACCCGAGACACAGTCATAAATTTAGGAGAAGAATACTACAAGGATCTCGCGATCGTCGATTTCATCTGGACATTTCGGGCGATTTTCGTACCACCCGACAAAAATCGGTCTAAATCGGTATTTTCGGGCCAGGCGATGGCTAGGGTTTGAAATCTGACACGGAACCTGAGACACTGTCATAAATTTAGGAGAAGAATGCTACAAGGATCTCGCGGTCGGTGATTTCATCTGGACTTTACGGGCGATTTTCGTACCACCCGACAAAAATGGGCCGAAATCAGTATTTTCGGGCGAGACGATGGCTAGGGTTTGAAATCCGACACTGAACCCAAGACACAGTCATAAATTTAGGAGAAGAATGCTACAAGGATCTCGCGGTCGTCGATTTCATCTGGACTTTTCGGGCGATTTTCGTACCACCCGACAAAATGGGCCGAAATTGGTGTTTTCAGGCCAGACGATTGCTAGGGTTTGAAATCCGACACGGAACACGAGACACAGTCATAAATTTAAGAGAAGAATGCTACAAGGATCTCGGGGTCGTCAATTTCATCTGGACTTTTCGGGCGATTTTCGTACAACCCGACAAAAATGGGTCGAAATCTGTATTTTCAGGCCAGACGATGGCTAGGGTTTGAAATCTGACACGGAACCTGAGACACTGTCATAAATTTAGGAGAAGAATGCTACAAGGATCTCGCGGTCGTCGATTTCATCTGCACTTTTCGGGCGATTTTCGTACCACCCGACAAAAATGGGCCGAAATCGGTATTTTCGAGCCAGACGATGGCTAGGGTTTGAAATCCGACACGGAACCCGAGACACAGTCATAAATTGAGGAGAAGAATGCTATAAGGATCTCGCGGTCGTCGATTTCATCTGCACTTTTTAGGCGATTTTCGTACCACCCGACAAAAATGGGCCGAAATTGGTATTTTCGGGCCAGACGATGGCTAGGGTTTGAAATCCGACACGGAACCCGAGACACAGTCATAAATTTAGGAGAAGAATGCTACAAGGATCTCGCGGTCGTCGATTTCATCTGCACTTTTGGGGCGATTTTCGTACCACCCGACAAAAAAGGGTCGAAATCGGTATTTCCGGGCTTGACGATGGCTAGCGTTTAAAATCTGACACGGAACCCGAGACACAGTCATAAATTTAAGAGAAGAATGCTACAAGGATCTCGCGGTCGGTGATTTCATCTGGACTTTTCGGGCGATTTTCGTACCACCCGACAAAAATGGGCCGAAATCGGTATTTTCGGGCCAGGCGATGGCTAGGGTTTGAAATCTGACACGGAACCCTAGACACAGTCATAAATTTAGGAGAAGAATGCTACAAGGATCTCGCGGTCGTCGATTTCATCTGCACTTTTCGGGCGATTTTCGTACCACCCGACAAAAATGGGCCGAAATCGGTATTTTCGGGCCAGACGATGGCTAGGGTTTGAAATCCGACACGGAACCCGAGACACATTCATAAATATAGGAGAAGAATGCTACAAGGATCTCGCGGTCGTCGATTTCATCTGCACTTTTCGGGCGATTTTCGTACCACCCGACAAAAATGGGCCGAAATCGGTATTTTCGGGCCAGACGATGGCTAGGGTTTGAAATCCAACACGGAACCCGAGACACAGTCATAAATTTTGGAGAAGAATGCTACAAGGATCTCGCGGTCGTCGATTTCATCTGCACTTTTCGGGCGATTTTCGTACCACCCGACAAAAATGGGCCGAAATCGGTATTTTCGGGCCAGACGATGGCTAGGGTTTGAAATCCGTTATGGAACCCGAGACACAATCATAAATTTAGGAGAAGAATGCTACAAGGATCTCGCGGTCGTCGATTTCATCTGGACTTTTCGGGCGATTTTCGTACCACCCGACAAAAATGGGCCGAAATTGGTATTTTCGGGCCAGACGATGGCTAGGGTTTGAAATCCGACACGGAACCCGAGACACAGTCATAAATTTTGGAAAAGAATGCCACAAGGATCTTGCGGTCATCGATTTCATTTGGACTTTTCGGGCGATTTTCGTACCACCCGACAAAAATGGGCTGAAATCGGTATTTTCGGGCCAGACGATGGCTAGGGTTTGAAATCCGACACGGAACCCGAGACACAGTCATAAATTTAGGAGAAGAATGCTACAAGGATCTCGCGGTCGTCGATTTCATCTGCACTTTTCGGGCGATTTTCGTACCAACCGACAAAAATGGGCCGAAATCGGTATTTTCGGGCCAGACGATGGCTAGGGTTTGAAATCCGACACGGAACCCGAGACAGAGTCATAAATTTAGGAGAAGAATGATACAAGGATCTCGCGGTCGTCGATTTTATCTGAACTTTTCGGGCAATTTTTGTACCACCCGACAAAAATGGGCCGAAATCGGTATTTTCGGGCCAGACGATGGCTAGGGTTTGAAATCCGACACGGAACCCGAGACACAGTCATAAATTTAAGAGAAGAATGCTACAAGGATCTCGCGGTCGTCGATTTAATCTGCACTTTTCGGGCGATTTTCGTACCACCCGACAAAAATGGGCCGAAATCGGTATTTTAGGGCCAGACGATGGCTAGGGTTTGAAATCCGACACGGAACCCGAGACACAGTCATAAATTTAAGAGAAGAATGCTACAAGGATCTCGCGGTCGTCGATTTCATTTGGGCTTTGCGGGCGATTTTCGTACCACCCTACAAAAATGGGTCGAAATCGGTATTTTTGGGCCAGACGATGGCTAGGGTTTGAAATCTGACACGGAACCTGAGACACTGTCATAAATTTAGGAGAAGAATGCTACAAGGATCTCGCGGTCGTCGATTTCATCTGCACTTTTCGGGCGATTTTCGTACCACCCGACAAAAATGGGCCGAAATCGGTATTTTCGAGCCAGACGATGGCTAGGGTTTGAAATCCGACACAGAACCCGAGACACAGTCATAAATTTAGGAGAAGAATGCTATAAGGATCTCGCGGTCGTCGATTTCATCTGCACTTTTCGGGCGATTTTCGTACCACCCGAAAAAAATGGGCCGAAATGGGGATTTTCGGGCCACACGATGGCTAGGGTTTGAAATCCGCACGAAACCCGAGACACAGTCATAAATTTAGGAGAAGAATGCTACAAGAATCTCGCGGTCGTCGATTTCATCTGCACTTTTCGGGCGATTTTCGTACCACCAGAAAAAAATGGGTCGAAATCGGTATTTTCGGGCCAGACGATGGCTAGGGTTTGAAATCCGACACAGAACCTGAGACACAGTCATAAATTGAGGAGAAGAATGCTATAAGGATCTCGCAGTCGTCGATTTCATCTGCACTTTTCGGGCGATTTTCGTACCACCCGAAAAAAATGGGCCGAAATCGGTATTTTCGGGCCAGACGATGGCTAGGGTTTGAAATCCGACACGGAACCCGAGACACAGTCATAAATTGAGGAGAAGAATGCTACAAAGATCTCGCGGTCGTCGATTTCATCTGGACTTTTCGGGCGATTTTCGTACCACCCGACAAAAATGGGCCGAAATCGATATTTTTAGGCCAGACGATGGCTAGGGTTTGAAATCTGACACGGAACCTAAGACAAAGTCATAAATTTAGGAGAAGAATGCTCTAAGGATCTCGCGGTCGTCGATTTCATCTGCACTTTTCGGGCGATTTTCGTACCACCCGACAAAAATGGGCCGAAATCGGAATTTTCGGGCCAGACGATGGCTAGGGTTTGAAATCCGACACGGAACCCGAGACACAGTCATAAATTTTAGAGAAGAATGCTACAAGGATCTCGCAGTCGATGATTTCATCTGGACTTTTCGGGCGATTTTCGTACCACTCTACAAAAATGGGCCGAAATCGGTATTTTCGGGCCAGACGATGGCTAGCGTTTGAAATCCGACACGGAACCTGAGACACAGTCATAAATTTAGGAGAAAAATGCTACAAGGATCTTGCGGTCGTCGATTTCATCTGCACTTTTCGGGAGATTTTCGTACCACCCGACAAAAATGGGCCGAAATCGGTATTTTCAGGCCAGACGATGGCTAGGGTTTGAAATCTGACACGGAACCCGAGACACAGTCATAAATTTAAGAGAAGAATGCTACAAGGATCTCGCGGTCGTCGATTTCATCTGGAGTTTTCGGGCGATTTTCGTACCACCCGACAAAAATGGGCCGAAATCGGTATTTTCGGGCCAGTCGATTGCTAGGGTTTGAAATCCGACACGAAACCCGAGACACAATCATAAATTTAGGAGAAGAATGCTACAAGGATCTCGCGGTCGTCGATTTCATCTGCACTTTTCAGGCGATTTTCGTACCACCCGACAAAAATGGGCCGAAATCGGTATTTGTTGGAACCAAGTTGGTTTTACATATAGAGTTTTGATGTTAACAAAAGTATTTTGTGAAAACAATATATTTGACTTCAAAGAGTATGAAAGAAGATTCATGTTTTTGAAGAAAATCTAAAATAACATTTGATTCATATTTATAATTGAAGAAAATCTTAAATAAGATTTAATTCAAAATTATAATTGATGAAAATCTAAAATAAGATTTGATTCAAATTTATAATTGATAAAAATCTAAAATAAGATTTGATTCATATTTATAATTGAAGAAAATCTTTGACCAAGTTGAAAAGAAGATATGGTCAAGATTTGAAGAATATTTGATCTACATTTAATGAAGATTTGAAGAAGATCGAAGAAGATTTGAAAAATATTTGAAGAAGATTTGAAAAATATTTGAAGAATATTTGAAGAATATTTGAAGAAGATTTGAAGAAGATTTGAAAAATATTTGAAGAAGATTTGAAGAATATTTGAAAAATATTTGAAGAAGATTTGATTAAGATTTGAAGAAGATTTAGTGAAGATTTGAAGAAGATTTGATTAACATTTAATGAAGTTTTGAAGAAGATTTGAAGAAGATTTGATATGAAGAATTTACAAAGTCAATCTACACAAAATTGGAACAGAATCATTCTGAAGAATTTACAAAGTCAATATACACAAAATAGGAACATAATCAATTTGAAGAATTTGCAAACTCAATCTAAACAAGATACAATTCAGAATTAAATAAGGACTAAGTTGAAGCCCAATTTTTCACTATAAATAGACACTCATGGCTGAAGGAGAAAAGCATCAAAAAGTAGAAGAACTCAAGCTCAAGATTCCAAATTCATCTTAGAGTTCAAAGAGAGAAACACTTGTTCAAGTTAGAAATATCTTTTGCGTGTTCTTTTCTTAAAGTGTGAGAGTTATTGTTATTATCAGCTTTGTTAGAAGCAACTACTCAAGTTTCAATCTCTTGTATCCAACCCGATAGTGGTTTAGTTCCTTCTTCAATCTGGGGTCGTCAGGTTGTTAGGAGAAGACTTGGCTTGTAGGGTCAAGGTGGTTAGTTCCTCAAAAGTCTGGGATTGTCAGGCTGTTTGGGAAGACTGACTTGGAGGGTCAGGTGCTTTGTAATTCAAGGTTTTTGAATTAGTGGATTAAAGCCTTCTGAATGAGGGGACTGGATGTAGCCAAGTTAGTGGTGAACCAGGATAATTCTACGCGTCAAATTATTTATGCTTTCATTGCTTGCTGCTTCTAAATTCGATTGCTTCTACTCCAAATAAGTAACCAAATCCAAACTAATTTTTAATTATTTATAAATTATTAAAAAGGTATCAACTTTGTGCAAACACAATTCAACCCCCCCTTCTCGTGTTCGCACCTTCAGTATTTTCGCGCCAGACGATGGCTAGGGTTTGAAATCTGACACGGAACCTGAGACAAAGTCATAAATTTAGGAGAAGAATGCTACAACGATCTCGCGGTCGTCGATTTCATCTGCACTTTTCGGGCGATTTTCGTACCACCCGACAAAAATGGGCCAAAATCGGTATTTTCGGGCCAGATGATGGATAGGTTTAAAATCTGACCCGGAACCCGAGACACAGTCATAAATTTAAGAGATGAATGCTACAAGGATCTCGCGGTCGGTGATTTCATCTGGACTTTTCGGGCAATTTTCGTACCACCCGACAAAAATGGGCAGAAATCGGTATTTTCGGGCCAGTCGATTGCTAGGGTTTGAAATTCGACACGGAACCCGAGACACAGTCATAAATTTAGGAGAAGAATGCTACAAGGATCTCGCGGTCGTCGATTTTATCTGCACTTTTCGGGCGATTTTGGTACCACCCGACAAAAATGGGCCGAAATTGGTATTTTCGGGCCAGACGATGGCTAGGGTTTGAAATCCGACACAGAACCTGAGACACAGTCATAAATTTAAGAGAAGAATGCTACAAGGATCTCGCGGTCGTCGATTTCATCTGCACTTTCCGAGCGATTTTCTTACCACTTGACAAAAATGGGCCGAAATCAGTATTTTCGGGCCAGACGATGGCTAGGGTTTGAAATCCGACACGGAACCCGAGACACAATCATAAATTTAAGAGAAGAATGCTACAAGGATCTCGCGGTCGTCGATTTCATCTGCACTTTTCAGGCGATTTTCGTACCACCCGACAAAAATGGGCCGAAATCGGTATTTTCGGGCCAGTCGATTGCAAGGGTTTGAAATCCGACACGGAACCCAAGACACAATCATAAATTTAGGAGAAGAATGCTACAAGGATCTCGCGGTCGTCGATTTCATCTGCACTTTTCGGGCGATTTTCGTACCACCCGACAAAAATGGGCCGAAATCGGTATTTTCGGGCGAGACGATGGCTAGGGTTTGAAATCCGACACGGAACCCGAGACACATTCATAAATTTAGGAGAAGAATGCTACAAGGATCTCGCGGTCGTCGATTTCATCTGGACTTTTCGGGCGATTTTCGTACCACCCGACAAAAATGGGCCGAAATCGATATTTTCGGGCCAGACGATGGCTAGGGTTTGAAATCTGACACGGAACCCGAGACACAGTCTTAAATTAAGGAGAAGAATGCTACAAGGATCTCGCGGTCGTCGATTTCATCTGCACTTTTCGGGCGATTTTCGTACCACCCGACAAAAATGGGCCGAAATCGGTATTTTCGGGCCAGACGATGGCTAGGGTTTGAAATCCGACACAGAACCCGAGACACAGTCATAAATTTAAGAGAAGAATGCTACAAGGATCTCGCGGTCGTCGATTTCTTCTGCACTTTTCAGGCGATTTTCGTTCCACCCGATAAAAATTGGTCGAAATCGGTATTTTCGGGCCAGACGATGGCTAGGGTTTGAAATCCGACACGGAACGCGAGACACAGCCATAAATTAAAGAGAAGAATGCTACAAGGATCTCGCGGTCGTCGATTTCATCTGGACTTTTCGGGAAATTTTCGTACCACCCGACAAAAATGGGCCGAAATCGGTATTTTCGGGCCAGACGATGGCTAGGGTTTGAAATCCGACACGGAACCCGAGACACAGTCATAAATTTAAGAGAAGAATGCTACAAGGATCTCGCGGTCGTCGATTTCATCTGCACTTTTTGGGCGATTTTCGTACCACCCGACAAAAATGGGCCGAAATCGGTATTTTCGGGCCAGACGATGGCTAGGGTTTGAAATCCGACACGGAACCCGAGACACACTCATAAATTTAAGAGAAGAATGCTACAAGGATCTCGCGGTCGTCGATTTCATCTGGACTTTGCAGGCGATTTTCGTACCACCCGACAAAAATGGGCCGAAATCGGTATTTTCGGGCTAGTCGATTGCTAGGGTTTAAATCCGACACGGAACCCGAGACAAAGTCATAAATTTAGGAGAAGAATGCTACAAGGATCTCGCGGTCGTCGATTTCATCTGCACTTTTCGGGCGATTTTTGTACCACCAGAAAAAAAGGGCCGAAATCGGTATTTTCGGGCCAGACGATGGCTAGGGTTTGAAATCCGACACGGAACCCGAGACACAGTCATAAATTTAAGAGAAGAATGCTACAAGGATCTCCCGGTCGTCGATTTCATCTGGACTTTTCGGGCGATTTTCGTACCACCCGACAAAAATGGTCGAAATCGGTATTTTCGGGCCAGACGATGGCTAGGGTTTGAAATCCGACACGGAACCCGAGACACAGTCATAAATTTAAGAGAAGAATGATACAAGGATCTCGCGGTCGTCGATTTCATCTGGACTTTTCGGGCGATTTTCGTAAAACTCGACAAAAATGAGTCGAAATCGGTATTTTCGGGCCAGACGATGGCTAGGGTTTGAAATCTGACACAGAACCTGAGACACTGTCATAAATTTAGGAGAAGAATGCTACAAGGATCTCGTGGTCGTCGATTTCATCTGCACTTTTCGGGCGATTTTCGTACCACCCGACAAAAATGGGCCGAAATCGGTATTTTTGGGCCAGACGATGGCTAGGGTTTGAAATCCGACATGAAACTCGAGACACAGTCATAAATTTAAGAGAAGAATGCTACAAGGATCTCGCGGTTGGTGATTTCATCTGGACTTTTCGGGCGATTTTCGTACCACCCGACAAAATGGGCCGAAATCGGTATTTTTGGGACAGTCGATTGCTAGGGTTTGAAATCCGACACGGAACCCAAGACAAAGTCATAAATTTAGGAGAAGAATGCTACAAGGATCTCGCGGTCGTCGATTTCATCTGCACTTTTCGGGCGATTTTTGTACCACCAGAAAAAAAGGGCCGAAATCGGTATTTTCGGGCCAGACGATGGCTAGGGTTTGAAATCCGACACGGAACCCGAGACACAGTCATAAATTTAAGAGAAGAATGCTACAAGGATCTCGCGGTCGTCGATTTCATCTGCACTTTTTGGGCGATTTTCGTACCACCCGACAAAAATGGGCCGAAATCGGTATTTTCGGGCCAGACGATGGCTAGGGTTTGAAATCCGACACGGAACCCGAGACACACTCATAAATTTAAGAGAAGAATGCTACAAGGATCTCGCGGTCGTCGATTTCATCTGGACTTTGCAGGCGATTTTCGTACCACCCGACAAAAATGGGCCGAAATCGGTATTTTCGGGCTAGTCGATTGCTAGGGTTTAAATCCGACACGGAACCCGAGACAAAGTCATAAATTTAGGAGAAGAATGCTACAAGGATCTCGCGGTCGTCGATTTCATCTGCACTTTTCGGGCGATTTTTGTACCACCAGAAAAAAAGGGCCGAAATCGGTATTTTCGGGCCAGACGATGGCTAGGGTTTGAAATCCGACACGGAACCCGAGACACAGTCATAAATTTAAGAGAAGAATGCTACAAGGATCTC
>JBBPBP010000799.1:60921-80242 GCA_037974735.1 Cicer chorassanicum | reverse complement strand
GTCGTCGATTTCATCTGCACTTTTCGGGCGATTTTCGTACCACCCGACAAAAATGGGCCGAAATCGGTATTTTCGGGCCAGACGATAGCTAGGGTTTGAAATCCGACACGGAACCAGAGACACAGTCATAAATTTAAGAGAAGAATGCTACAAGGATCTCGCAGTCGTCGATTTCATCTGGACTTTTCGGAAGATTTTCGTACAACCCGACAAAAAAGGGTCGAAATCGGTATTTTCGGGCCAGACGATGGCTAGGGTTTGAAATCCGCATGAAACCCGAGACAAAGTCATAAATTTAGGAGAAGAATGCTACAAGGATCTCGCGGTCGTCGATTTCATCTGCACTTTTTGGGCGATTTTTGTACCACCAGAAAAAAAGGGCCGAAATCGGTATTTTCGGGCCAGACGATGGCTAGGGTTTGAAATCCGACACGGAACTCGAGACACACTCATAAATTTAAGAGAAGAATGCTACAAGGATCTCGCGGTCGGTGATTTCATCTGGACTTTTCGGGCGATTTTCGTACCACTCTACAAAAATGGGCCGAAATCGGTATTTTCGGGCCAGACAATGGCTAGGGTTTGAAATCCGACACGAAACTCGAGACACAGTCATAAATTTAAGAGAAGAATGCTACAAGGATCTCGCGGTTGGTGATTTCATCTGGACTTTTCGGGCGATTTTCGTACCACCCGACAAAATGGTCCGAAATCGGTATTTTTGGGACAGTCGATTGCTAGGGTTTGAAATCCGACACGGAACCCGAGACACAGTCATAAATTTAGGAGAAGAATGCTATAAGGATCTCGCGGTCGTCGATTTTATCTGCACTTTTCAGGCGATTTTCGTACCACCCGACAAAAATGGGTCGAAATCGGTATTTTCGGGCCAGACGATGGCTAGGGTTTGAAATCCGACACGGAACCCGAGAAACAGTCATAAATTTAAGAGAAGAATTCTACAAGGATCTCGCGGTCGTCGATTGCATCTGGACTTTTCAGGCGATTTTCGTACAACCCGACAAAAATGGGTCGAAATCGGTATTTTCGGGCCAGACGATGGCTAGGGTTTGAAATCTGACACAGAACCTGAGACACTGTCCTAAATTTAGGAGAAGAATGCTACAAGGATCTCGTGGTCGTCGATTTCATCTGCACTTTTCGGGCGATTTTCGTACCACCCGACAAAAATGGGCCGAAATCGGTATTTTCGGGCCAGACGATGGCTAGGGTTTGAAATCCGACACGGAACCCGAGACACAGTCATAAAGTTAGGAGAAGAATGCTACAAGGATCTCGCGGTCGTCGATTTCATCTGCACTTTTCGGGCGATTTTCGTACCACCCGACAAAAATGGGCCGAAATCGGTATTTTCGGGCCAAACGATGGCTAGGGTTTGAAATCCGACACGGAACCCGAGACACAGTCATAAATTTTGGAGAAGAATGCTACAAGGATCTCGCGGTCGTCGATTTCATCTGGACTTTTCGGGCGATTTTCGTACCACCCGACAAAAATGGGCCGAAATCGGTATTTTCAGGCCAGACGATTGCTAGGGTTTGAAATCCGACACGGAACCCGAGACACAGTCATAAATTTAAGAGAAGAATGCTACAAGGATCTCGCGGTTGTCGATTTCATCTGGAATTTTCGTGCGATTTTCGTAAAACCCGACAAAAATGGGTCGAAATCGGTATTTTCGGGCCAGACGAATGCTAGGGTTTGAAATCTGACACGAAACCTAAGACACTCTCATAAATTTAGGAGAAGAATGCTACAAGGATCTTGTGGTCGTCGATTTCATCTGCACTTTTCGGGCGATTTTCGTACCACCCGACATAAATGGGTCGAAATCGGTATTTTCGGGCCAGACGATGGCCAGGGTTTGAAATCCGACACGGAACCCGAGACACAATCATAAATTTAAGAGAAGAATGCTACAAGGATCTCGCGGTCGTCGATTTCATCTGCACTTTTCGGGTGATTTTCGTACCACTTACAAAAATGGGCCGAAATCGGAATTTTCGGGCCAGACGATGGCTAGGGTTTGAAATCCGACACGGAACCCGAGACACAGTCATAAATTTAAGAGAAGAATGCTACAAGGATCTCGCGGTCGTCGATTTCATCTGGACTTTTCGGGCGATTTTCGTACAACCCGACAAAAATGGGCCGAAATCGGTATTTTCGGGCCAGACGATGGCTAGGGTTTGAAATCCGACACGGAACCCGAGACACAGTCATAAATTTAAGAGAAGAATGCTACAAGGATCTCGCGGTCGTCGATTTCATCTGCACTTTTCGGGCGATTTTCGTACCACCATACAAAAATGGGTCGAAATCGGTATTTTCGGGCCAGACGATGGCTAGGGTTTGAAATCCGACACGGAACCCGAGACACATTCATAAATTTAAGAGAAGAATGCTACAAGGATCTCGCGGTCGTCGATTTCATCTGCACTTTTCGGGCGATTTTCGTACCACCCGACAAAAATGGGCCGAAATCGGTATTTTCGGGCCAGACGATGGCTAGGGTTTGAAATCCGACACGGAACCCGAGACACAGTCACAAATTTTGGAAAAGAATGCCACAAGGATCTCGCGGTCATCGATTTCATATGGACTTTTCGGGCGATTTTCATACCACCCGACAAAAATGGGCCGAAATCGGTATTTTCGGGCCAGACGATGGCAAGGGTTTAAAATCCGACACGGAACCCGAGACACATTTATAAATTTAAGAGAAGAATGCTACAAGGATCTCGCGGTCGTCGATTTCATCTGCACTTTTCGGGCGATTTTCGTACCACCCGACAAAAATGGGCCGAAATCGGTATTTTCGGGCCAGACGATGGCTAGGGTTTGAAATCCGACACGGAACCCGAGACACAGTCATAAATTGAGGAGAACAATGCTACAAGGATCTCGCGGTCGTCGATTTCATCTGCACTTTTCAGGCGGTTTTCGTACCACCCGACAAAAATGGGCCGAAATCGGTATTTTCGGGCCAGTCGATGGCTAGGGTTTGAAATCCAAAACGGAACCCGAGACACAGTCATATATTTTGGAGAAGAATGCTATAAGGATCTCGCGGTCGTCGATTTCATCTGCACTTTTCGGGCGATTTTCGTACCACACGACAAAAATGGGCCGAAATCGGTATTTTCGGGCCAGACGATGGCTAGGGTTTGAAATTTGACACGGAACCTGAGACACGGTCATAAATTTAGGAGAAGAATGCTACAAGGATCTCGCCGTCGTCGATTTCATCTACACTTTTCGGGCGATTTTCGTACCACCTGAAAAAAATGGGCCGAAATCGGTATTTTCGGGCAAGACGATGGCTAGGGTTTGAAATCGGACACAGAACCCGAGACACAGTCATAAATTGAAAAGAAGAATGCTACAAGGATCTCGCGGTCGTCGATTTCATCTGCACTTTTCGGGCGATTTTCGTACCACCCGACAAAAATGGGCCGAAATCGGTATTTTCGGGCCAGACGATGGCTAGGGTTTGAAATCCGACACGAAACCCGAGACACTGTCATAAGTTTTGGAGAAGAATGCTATAAGGATCTCGCGGTCGTCGATTTAATCTGCACTTTTCGGGCGATTTTCGTACAACCAGACAAAAATGGGCCGAAATCGGTATTTTCGGGCCAAACGATGGCTAGGGTTTGAAATCCGACATTAAACTCGAGACACAGTCATAAATTTAGGAGAAGAATGCTACAAGAATCTCGCGGTCGTCGATTTCATCTGCACTTTTCGGGCGATTTTCGTACCACTCGACAAAAATGGGCCGAAATCGGTATTTTCGGGCCAGACGATGGCTAGGGTTTGAAATCCGACACGAAACCCGAGACACAGTCATAAATTGAGGAGAAGAATGCTACAAGGATCTCGCGGTCGTCGATTTCATCTGCACTTTTCGGGCGATTTTCGTACCACCCGACAAAAATGGGCCGAAATCGGTATTTTCGGGCCAGACGATGGCTAGGGTTTGAAATCCGACACGAAACTCGAGACACAGTCATAAATTTAAGAGAAGAATGCTACAAGGATCTCGCGGTTGGTGATTTCATCTGGACTTTTCGGGCGATTTTCGTACCACCCGACAAAATGGGCCGAAATCGGTATTTTTTGGACAGTCGATTGCTAAGGTTTGAAATCCGACACGGAACCCGAGACAAAGTCATAAATTTAGGAGAAGAATGCTACAAGGATCTCGCGGTCGTCGATTTCATCTCCACTTTTCGGGCGATTTTTGTACCACTAGATAAAAAAGGGCCGAAATCGGTATTTTCGGGGCAGACGATGGCTAGGGTTTGAAATCCGACACGGAACCCGAGACACAGTCATAAATTTAGGAGAAGAATGCTATAAGGATCTCGCGGTCGTCGATTTCATCTGCACTTTTCGAGCGATTTTCGTACCACCCGAAAAAAATGGGCCGAAATCGGTATTTTCGGGCCAGACGATGGCTAGAGTTTGAAATCTGACACGGAACCTGAGACAAAGTCATAAATTTAGGAGAAGAATGCTACAAGGATCTCGCGGTCGTCGATTTCATCTGCACTTTTCGGGCGATTTTCGTACCACCCGACAAAAATGGGCCGAAATCGGTATTTTCGGGCCAGACGATGGCCAGGGTTTGAAATCCGACACGAAACCCGAGACACAGTCATAAATTTAAGAGAAGAATTCTACAAGGATCTCCCGGTCGTCGATTGCATCTGGACTTTTCGGGCGATTTTCGTACAACCCGACAAAAATGGGTCGAAATCGGTATTTTCGGGCCAGACGATGGCTAGGGTTTGAAATCTTACACGGAACCTGAGACATTGTCATAAATTTAGGAGAAGAATGCTACAAGGATCTCGCGGTCGTCGATTTCATCTGCACTTTTCGGGCGATTTTCGTACCACCCGACAAAAATGGGCCGAAATCGGTATTTTCGGGCCAGACGATGGCTAGGGTTTGAAATCTGACACGGAACCCGAGACACAGTCATAAATTTAGGAGCAGAATGCTACAAGGATCTCGCGGTCGTCGATTTTATCTGCACTTTTCGGGCGATTTTCGTACCACCCAACAAAAATGGGCTGAAATCGGTATTTCCGGGCCAGACGATAGCTAGGGTTTGAAATCCGACACGGAACCAGAGACATAGTCATAAATTTAAGAGAAGAATGCTACAAGGATCTCGCAGTCGTCGATTTCATCTGGACTTTTCGGGCGATTTTCGTACAACCCGACAAAAATGGGTCGAAATTAGTATTTTCGGGCGAGACGATGGCTAGGGTTTGAAATCCGCATGAAACCTAAGACACAGTCATAAATTTAGGAGAAGAATGCTACAAGAATCTAGCGGTCGTCGATTTCGTCTGCACTTTTCGGGGATTTTTGTACCACCAGAAAAAAAAGGGCCGAAATCGGTATTTTCGGGCCAGACGATGGCTAGGGTTTGAAATCCGACATAGAACCCGAGACACAATCATAAATTTAAGAGAAGAATGCTACAAGGATCTCCAGTCGGTGATTTCATCTGGAGTTTTCGGGCGATTTTCGTACCACTCTACAAAAATGGGCCGAAATCGGTATTTTCGGTCCAGACGATGGCTAGGGTTTGAAATCCAACACGGAACCCGAGACACAGTCATAAATTTAGGAGAAGAATGCTACAAGGATCTCGCGGTCGTCGATTTCATCTGGACTTTTCGGGCGATTTTCGTACCACCCGACAAAAATGGGCCGAAATCGATATTTTCAGGCCAGACGATTGCTAGGGTTTGAAATCCGACACGGAACCCGAGACACAGTCATAAATTTAAGAGAAGAATGCTACAAGGATCTCGCGGTCGTCGATTTCATCTGGACTTTTCGGGCAATTTTCGTAAAACCCGACAAAAATGGGTCGATATCGGTATTTTTGGGCCAGACGATGGCTAGGGTTTGAAATCTGACACGGAACCTGAGACACTCTCATAAATTTAGGAGAAGAATGCTACAAGGAATTTGTGGTCGTCGATTTCATCTGCACTTTTCGGGTGATTTTCGTACCACTTACAAAAATGGGCCGAAATCGGTATTTTCGGGCCAAACGATGGCTAGGGTTTGAAATCCGACACGCAACCCGAGACACAGTCATAAATTTAGGAGAAGAATGCTACAAGGATCTCGCGGTCGTCGATTTCATCTGGACTTTTCGGGCGATTTTCGTACCACCCGACAAAAATGGGCCGAAATCGGTATTTTCAGGCCAGACGATTGCTAGGGTTTGAAATCCGACACGGAACCCGAGACATAGTCATAAATTTAAGAGAAGAATGTTACAAGGATCTCGCGGTTGTCGATTTCATCTGGACTTTTCGGGCGATTTTCGTAAAACCCGACAAAAATGGGTCGAAATCGGTATTTTCGGGCCAGACGATGGCTAGGGTTTGAAATCTAACACGAAACCTGAGACACTCTCATAAATTTAGGAGAAGAATGCTACAAGGATCTTGTGGTCGTCGATTTCATCTGCACTTTTCGGGCGATTTTCGTACCACCCGACAAAAATGGGCCGAAATCGGTATTTTCGGGCCAGACGATGGCCAGGGTTTGAAATCCGACATGGAACCCGAGACACAATCATAAATTTAAGAGAAGAATGCTACAAGGATCTCGCGGTCGTCGATTTCATCTGCACTTTTCGGGCGATTTTCGTACCACTTACAAAAATGGGCCGAAATCGGAATTTTCGGGCCAGACGATGGCTAGGGTTTGAAATCCGCATGAAACCTAAGACACAGTCATAAATTTAGGAGAAGAATGCTACAAGAATCTAGCGGTCGTCGATTTCGTCTGCACTTTTCGGGGATTTTTGTACCACCAGAAAAAAAAGGGCCGAAATCGGTATTTTCGGGCCAGACGATGGCTAGGGTTTGAAATCCGACATAGAACCCGAGACACAATCATAAATTTAAGAGAAGAATGCTACAAGGATCTCCAGTCGGTGATTTCATCTGGAGTTTTCGGGCGATTTTCGTACCACTCTACAAAAATGGGCCGAAATCGGTATTTTCGGTCCAGACGATGGCTAGGGTTTGAAATCCAACACGGAACCCGAGACACAGTCATAAATTTAGGAGAAGAATGCTACAAGGATCTCGCGGTCGTCGATTTCATCTGGACTTTTC
Organism: Cicer chorassanicum; assembly: GCA_037974735.1. Taxonomy (NCBI): domain Eukaryota; kingdom Viridiplantae; phylum Streptophyta; class Magnoliopsida; order Fabales; family Fabaceae; genus Cicer; species Cicer chorassanicum. Next base: position 73,058 of record JBBPBP010000799.1, on the reverse strand, counting down.
GGGCGATTTTCGTACCACCCGACAAAAATGGGCCGAAATCGATATTTTCGGGCCAGACGATGGCTAGGGTTTGAAATCCGACACGGAACCCGAGACACAGTCATAAATTTAAGAGAAGAATGCTACAAGGATCTCGCGGTCGTCGATTTCATCTGGACTTTTCGGGCGATTTTCGTACCACCGGACAAAAATGGGCCGAAATCGGTATTTTCAGGCCAGACGATTGCTAGGGTTTGAAATCCGACACGGAAACCGAGACATAGTCATAAATTTAAGAGAAGAATGTTACAAGGATCTCGCGGTTGTCGATTTCATCTGGACTTTTCGGGCGATTTTCGTAAAACCCGAAAAAAATGGGTCGAAATCGGTATTTTCGGGCCAGACGATGGCTAGGGTTTGAAATCTGACACGAAACCTGAGAATCTCTCATAAATTTAGGAGAAGAATGCTACAAGGATCTTGTGGTCGTCGATTTCATCTGCACTTTTCGGGCGATTTTCGTACCACCCGACAAAAATGGGCCGAAATCGGTATTTTCGGGCCAGACGATGGCCAGGGTTTGAAATCCGACACGGAACCCGAGACACAATCATAAATTTAAGAGAAGAATGCTACAAGGATCTCGCGGTCGTCGATTTCATCTGCACTTTTCGGGTGATTTTCGTACCACTTACAAAAATGGGCCGAAATCGGAATTTTCGGGCCAGACGATGGCTAGGGTTTGAAATCCGACACGGAACCCGAGACACAGTCATAAATTTAAGAGAAGAATGCTACAAGGATCTCGCGGTCGTCGATTTCATCTGGACTTTTCGGGCGATTTTCGTACCACCCGACAAAAATGGGCCGAAATCGGTATTTTCGTGCCAGACGATGGCTAGGGTTTGAAATCCGACATGGAACCCGAGACACAGTCATAAATTTAGGAGAAGAATGCTACAAAGATCTCGCGGTCGTCGATTTCATCTGGACTTTTCGGGCGATTTTCGAACCACCCAACAAAAATGGGCCGAAATCGGTATTTTCGGGCCAGACGATGGCTAGGGTTTGAAATCCAACACGGAACACGAGACAGAGTCATAAATTTAGGAGAAGAATTCTACAAGGATCTCGCGGTCGTTGATTTCATCTGCACTTCTCGGACGATTTTCGTAGCACCCGACAAAAATGGGCCGAAATCGGTATTTTCGTGCCAGACGATGGCTAGGGTTTGAAATCCGACACGGAACCCGAGACACAGTCATAAATTTAGGAGAAGAATGCTACAAGGATCTCGCGGTCGTCGATTTCATCTGGACTTTTCGGGCGATTTTCGTACCACCCGACAAAAATGGGCCGAAATCGGTATTTTCGGGCCAGACAATGGCTAAGGTTTGAAATCCGACACGGAACCCGAGACACAATCAAAGATTTAGGAGAAGAATGCTACAAGGATCTCGCGGTCGTCGATTTCATCTGGACTTTTCGGGTGATATTCATACCACCCGACAAAAATGGGCCGAAATCGGTATTTTTGGGCCAGACGATTGCAAGGGTTTGAAATCCGACACAGAACCCGAGACACAGTCTAAATTTAGGAGAAGAATGCTACAAGGATCTCGCGGTCGTCGATTTTATCTGCACTTTTCGGGCGATTTTCGTACCACCCGACAAAAATGGGCCGAAATCGGTATTTTCGGGCCAGACGATCGCTAGGGTTTGAAATCTGACACGAAACCTGAGACACTGTCATAAATTTAGGAGAAGAATGCTAGAAGGATCTCGCGGTCGTCGATTTCTTCTGCACTTTTCGGGCGATTTTCGTACCACCCGACAAAAATGGGCCGAAATCGGTATTTTCGGGCCAGACGATGGCTAGGGTTTGAAATCCGACACGAAACCCGAGACACAGTCATAAATTTTGGAGAAGAATGCTACAAGAATCTCGCGGTCGTCGATTTCATCTGCACTTTTCGGGCGATTTTCGTACCACCCGACAAAAATGGGCCGAAATCGGTATTTTCGGGCCAGACGATGGCTAGGGTTTGAAATTCGACACGGAACCCGAGACACAGTCATAAATTTAGGAGAAGAATGCTACAAGGATCTCGCGGTCGTCGATTTCATCTGGACTTTTCGGGCGATTTTCGTACCACCCGACAAAAATGTGCCGAAATCGGTATTTTCGGGCCAGACGATGGCTAGGGTTTGAAATCCGACACGGAACCCGAGACACAGTCATAAATTTAGGAGAAGAATGCTACAAGGATCTCGCGGTCGTCGATTTCATCTGGACTTTTCGGGCGATTTTCGTACCACCCGACACAAATGGGCCGAAATCGGTATTTTCGGGCCAGACGATGGCTAGGGTTTGAAATCCGACACGGAACCCGAGACACAGTCATAAATTTTGGAGAAGAATGCTACAAGGATCTCGCGGTCGTCGATTTCATCTGGACTTTTCGGGCGATTTTCGTACCACCCGACAAAAATGGGCCGAAATCGGTATTTTCAGGCCAGACGATGGCTACGGTTTGAAATCTGACAAGGAACCCGAGACAGAGTCATAAATTTAGGTGAAGAAAGCTAAAAGGATCTCGCGGTCGTCGATTTCATCTGGACTTTTCGGGCGATTTTCGTACCACCCGACAAAAATGGGTCGAAATCGTTATTTTCGGGCCAAACGATGGCTAGGGTTTGAAATCCGACACCGAACCCGAGACACAGTCATAAATTTAGGAGAAGAATGCTACAAGGATATCGCGGTCGTCGATTTCATCTAGACTTTTCGGGCGATTTTCGTACCACTCGACAAAAATGGGCCGAAATCGGTATTTTCGGGCCAGACGATGGCTAGGGTTTGAAATCCGACACGGAACCCGAGACACAGTCTTAAATTTAGGAGAAGAATGCTACAAGGATCTCGCGGTCGTCGATTGCATCTGCACTTTTCGTCGATTTTCGAACCACCCGACAAAAATGGGCCAAAATCGGCATTTTTGGGCCAGACGATGGGTAGGGTTTGAAATCCGACACGGAACCCGAGACACAGTCATAAATTTTGGAGAAGAATGCTACAAGGATCTCGCGGTCGTCGATTTCATCTGGACTTTTCGGGCGATTTTCGTACCACCCGACAAAAATGGGCCGAAATCGGTATTTTCAGGCCAGACGATTGCTAGGGTTTGAAATCCGACACGGAACCCGAGACACAGTCATAAATTTAAGAGAAGAATGCTACAAGGATCTCGCGGTCGTCGATTTCATCTGCACTTTTCGGGCGATTTTCGTACCACCCGACAAAAATGGGCCGAAATCGGTATTTTTCGGGCCAGACGACGGCTAGGGTTTGAAATCCGACACAAAACCCGAGGTACAGTCATAAATTTTGGAGAAGAATGCTACAAGGATCTCGCGATCGTCGATTTGATGTGCACTTTACGGGCGATTTTTGTACCACCCGACAAAAATGGTCCGAAATCGGTATTTTCGGGCCAGACAATGGCTAGGGTTTGAAATCCGACAGGGAACCCGAGGCACAGTCATAAATTTAAGAGAAGAATGCTACAAGGATCTCGCGGTCGTCGATTTCATCTGGACTTTTCGGGCGATTTTCGTACCACCCGACAAAAATGGGCCGAAATCGGTATTTTCGGGCCAGACGATGGCTAGGGTTTGAAATCCGACACGGAACTTGAGTCACAATCATAAATTTAGGAGAAGAATCCTACAAGGATCTCGCGGTCGTCGATTTCATCTGGACTTTTTGGGCGATTTTCGTACCACGCGACAAAAATGGGCCGAAGTCGATATTTTCGGGCCAGACGATGGCTAGGGTTGGAAATCCGACATGGAACCCGAGACACAGCCAGAAATTTAGGAGAAGAATGCTACAAGGATCTCGCGGTCGTCGATTTCATCTGGACTTTTCGGGCGATTTTCGTACCACCCGACAAAAATGGGCCGAAATCGGTATTTTCGGGGCAGACGATGGCTAGGGTTTGAAATCCGACACGGAACCCGAGACACAGTCATAAATTTAGGAGAAGAATGCTACAAGGATCTCGCGGTCGTCGATTTCATCTGGACTTTTCGGGCGATTTTCGTACCACCCGACAAAAATGGGCCGAAATCGGTATTTTTGGGCCAGACGATGGCTAGCGTTTGAAATCTGACACGCAACAGGAGACAGAGTCATAAATTTAGGTGAAGAATGCTAAAAGGATCTCGCGGTCGTCGATTTCATCTGGACTTTTCGGGCGATTTTCGTACCACCCGACAAAAATGGGCCGAAATCGGTATTTTTCGGGCCAGACGATGGCTAGGGTTTGAAATACGACACGGAACTCGAGACACATTCATAAATTTAGGAGAAGAATGCTAAAAGGATCTTGCGGTCGTCGATTTCATCTGGACTTTTCGGGCGATTTTCGTACCACTCGACAGAAATGGGCCGAAATCGGTATTTTCGGGCCAGACGATGGCTAGGGTTTGAAATCCGACACGGAACCCGAGACACAGTCATAAATTTAGGAGAAGAATGCTACAAGGATCTCGCGGTCGTCGATTTCATCTGGACTTTTCGGGCGATTTTCGTACCACCCGACAAAAATGTGCCGAAATCGGTATTTTTCGGCCCAGACGATGGCTAGGGTTTGAAGTACGACACAGAACCCGAGACACAGTCATAAATTTAGGAGAAGAATGCTACAAGGATCTCGCGGTCGTCGATTTCATCTGCACTTTTCGGGCGATTTTCGTACCACCCGACAAAAATGGGCCGAAATCGGTATTTTCGGGCCAGACGATGGCTAGGGTTTGAAATCCGACACGAAACTCGAGACACAGTCATAAATTTAAGAGAAGAATGCTACAAGGATCTCGCGGTCGTCGATTTCGTCTGGACTTTTCGGGCGATTTTCGTAAAACCCGACAAAAATGGGTCGAAATCGGTATTTTCGGGCCAGACGATGGCTAGGGTTTGAAATCTGACACGGAACCTGAGACACTCTCATAAATTTAGGAGAAGAATGCTACAAGGATCTTGTGGTCGTCGATTTCATCTGCACTTTTCGAGCGATTTTCGTACCACCCGACAAAAATGGGCCGAAATCGGTATTTTCGGGCCAGACGATGGCTAGGGTTTGAAATCCGACACGAAACTCGAGACACAGTCATAAATTTAAGAGAAGAATGCTACAAGGATCTCGCGGTCGTCGATTTCATCTGGACTTTTCGGGCGATTTTCGTAAAACCCGACAAAAATGGGTCGAAATCGGTATTTTCGGGCCAGACGATGGCTAGGGTTTGAAATCCGACACGGAACCCGAGACACAGTCATAAATTTAAGAGAAGAATGCTACAAGGATCTCACGGTCGTCGATTTCATCTGGACTTTTCGGGCGATTTTCGTAAAACCCGACAAAAATGGGTTGAAATCGGTATTTTCGGGCCAGACGATGGCTAGGGTTTGAAATCTGACACGAAACCTGAGACACTCTCATAAATTTAGGAGAAGAATGCTACAAGGATCTTGTGGTCGTCGATTTCCTCTACACTTTTCGGGCGATTTTCGTACCACCCGACAAAAATTGGCCGAAATCGGTATTTTCGGGAAAGACGATGGCCAGGGTTTGAAATCCGACACGGAACCCGAGACACAATCATAAATTTAAGAGAAGAATGCTACAAGGATCTCGCGGTTGCGATTTCATCTGCACTTTTCGGGTGATTTTCGTACCACTTACAAAAATGGGCCGAAATCGGTATTTTCGGGCCAGACGATGGCTAGGGTTTGAAATCCGACACGGAACCCGAGACACAGTCATAAATTTTGGAGAAGAATGCTACAAGGATCTCGCGGTCGTCGATTTCATCTGGACTTTTCGGGCGATTTTCGTACCACACGACAAAAATGGGCCGAAATCGGTATTTTCGGGCCAGACGATGGCTAGGGTTTGAAATCCGACACGGAACCCGAGACACAGTCATAAATTTTGGAGAAGAATGCTACAAGGATCTCGCGGTCGTCGATTTCATCTGGACTTTTCGGGCGATTTTCGTACCACCCAACAAAAATGGGCCGAAATCGGTATTTTCGGGCCAGACGATGGCTAGGGTTTGAAATCCGACACGGAACCCGAGACACAGTCATAAATTTAGGAGAAGAATGCTACAAGAATCACGCGGTCGTCGATTTCATCTGCACTTTCCGGGCGATTTTCGTACCACCCGACAAAAATGGGCCGAAATCGGTATTTTCGGGCCAAACGATGGCTAGGGTTTGAAATCCGACACGAAACCCGAGACACAGTCATAAATTTAGGAGAAGAATGCTACAAGGATCTCGCGGTCGTCGATTTTCTCTGGACTTTACGGGCAATTTTCGTACCACCCGACAAAAATGGGCCGAAATCGGTATTTTCGGGCCAGACGATGGCTAGGGTTTGAAATCCGACACGGAACCCGAGACACAGTCATAAATTTTGGAGAAGAATGCTACAAGGATCTCGCGGTCGTCGATTTCATCTGGACTTTTCGGGCGATTTTCGTACCACCCGACAAAAATGGGCCGAAATCGGTATTTTCAGGCCAGACGATTGCTAGGGTTTGAAATCCGACACGGAACCCGAGACACAGTCATAAATTTAAGAGAAGAATGCTACAAGGATCTCGCGGTTGTCGATTTCATCTGGACTTTTCGTGCGATTTTCATAAAACCCGACAAAAATGGGTCGAAATCGGTATTTTCGGGCCAGACGATGGCTAGGGTTTGAAATCTGACATGAAACCTGAGACACTCTCATAAATTTAGGAGAAGAATGCTACAAGGATCTTGTGGTCGTCGATTTCATCTCCACTTTTCGGGCGATTTTCGTACCACCTGACAAAAATGGGTCGAAATCGGTATTTTCGGGCCAGACGATGGCCAGGGTTTGAAATCCGACACGGAACCCGAGACACAATCATAAATTTAAGAGAAGAATGCTACAAGGATCTCGCGGTCGTCGATTTCATCTGCACTTTTCGGGTGATTTTCGTACCACTTACAAAAATGGGCCGAAATCGGAATTTTCGGGCCAGACGATGGCTAGGGTTTGAAATCCGACACGGAACCCTAGACACAGTCATAAATTTAAGAGATGAATTCTACAAGGATCTCGCAGTCGTCGATTTCATCTGGACTTTTCGGGCGATTTTCGTAAAACCCGACAAAAATGGGTCGAAATCGGTATTTTCGGGCCAGACGATGGCTAGGGTTTGAAATCTGACACGGAACCTGAGACACTCTCATAAATTTAGGAGAAGAATGCTACAAGGATCTTGTGGTCGTCGATTTCATCTGCACTCTTCGGGCGATTTTCGTACCACCCGACAAAAATGGGCCGAAATCGGTATTTTCGGGCCAGACGATGGCTAGGGTTTGAAATCCGACACGAAACTCGAGACACAGTCATAAATTTAAGAGAAGAATGCTACAAGGATCTCGCGGTCGTCGATTTCGTCTGGACTTTTCGGGCGATTTTCGTAAAACCCGACAAAAATGGGTCGAAATCGGTATTTTCGGGCCAGACGATGGCTAGGGTTTGAAATCTGACACGGAACCTGAGACACTCTCATAAATTTAGGAGAAGAATGCTACAAGGATCTTGTGGTCGTCGATTTCATCTGCACTTTTCGAGCGATTTTCGTACCACCCGACAAAAATGGGCCGAAATCGGTATTTTCGGGCCAGACGATGGCTAGGGTTTGAAATCCGACACGAAACTCGAGACACAGTCATAAATTTAAGAGAAGAATGCTACAAGGATCTCGCGGTCGTCGATTTCATCTGGACTTTTCGGGCGATTTTCGTAAAACCCGACAAAAATGGGTCGAAATCGGTATTTTCGGGCCAGACGATGGCTAGGGTTTGAAATCCGACACGGAACCCGAGACACAGTCATAAATTTAAGAGAAGAATGCTACAAGGATCTCACGGTCGTCGATTTCATCTGGATATTTCGGGCGATTTTCGTAAAACCCGACAAAAATGGGTTGAAATCGGTATTTTCGTGCCAGACGATGGCTAGGGTTTGAAATCTGACACGAAACCTGAGACACTCTCATAAATTTAGGAGAAGAATGCTACAAGGATCTTGTGGTCGTCGATTTCCTCTACACTTTTCGGGCGATTTTCGTACCACCCGACAAAAATTGGCCGAAATCGGTATTTTCGGGAAAGACGATGGCCAGGGTTTGAAATCCGACACGGAACCCGAGACACAATCATAAATTTAAGAGAAGAATGCTACAAGGATCTCGCGGTTGCGATTTCATCTGCACTTTTCGGGTGATTTTCGTACCACTTACAAAAATGGGCCGAAATCGGTATTTTCGGGCCAGACGATGGCTAGGGTTTGAAATCCGACACGGAACCCGAGACACAGTCATAAATTTTGGAGAAGAATGCTACAAGGATCTCGCGGTCGTCGATTTCATCTGGACTTTTCGGGCGATTTTCGTACCACACGACAAAAATGGGCCGAAATCGGTATTTTCGGGCCAGACGATGGCTAGGGTTTGAAATCCGACACGGAACCCGAGACACAGTCATAAATTTAGGAGAAGAATGCTACAAGGATCTCGCGGTCGTCGATTTCATGTGTACTTTTCGGGCGATTTTCGTACCACCCGACAAAAATGGGCCGAAATCGGTACTTTTCGGGCCAAACGATGGCTAGGGTTTGAAATCGACACGGAACATGAGACACAGTCATAAATTTAGGAGAAGAATGCTACAAGGATCTCGCAGTCGTCGATTTCATCTGCACTTTTCGGGCGATTTTCGAACCACCCGACAAAAATGGGCCGAAATCGGTAATTTCGGGCCAAACGATGGCTAGGGTTTGAAATCTGGCACAGAACCCGAGACACAATCATAAATTTAGGAGAAGAATGCTACAAGGATCTCGCGGTCGTCGATTTCATCTGGACTTTCGGGCGATTTTCATACCACCCGACAAAAATGGGCCGAAATCGGTATTTTCGGCCCAGACGATGGCTAGGGTTTGAAATCCGACACGGAACCCGAGACACAATCATAAATTTAGGAGAAGAATGCTACAAGGATCTCGCGGTCGTTGATTTCATCTGGACTTTTCGGGCGATTTTCGTACCACCCGACAAAATTGGGCCGAAATCGGTATTTTCGGGCCAGACGATGGCTAGGGTTTGAAATCCGACACGGAACCCGAGACACAGTCATAAATTTTGGAGAAGAATGCTACAAGGATCTCGCGGTCGTCGATTTCATCTGGACTTTTCGGGCGATTTTCGTACCACCCGACAAAAATGGGCCGAAATCGGTATTTTCAGGCCAGACGATTGCTAGGGTTTGAAATCCGACACGGAACCCGAGACACAGTCATAAATTTAAGAGAAGAATGCTACAAGGATCTCGCGGTTGTCGATTTCATCTGGACTTTTCGTGCGATTTTCATAAAACCCGACAAAAATGGGTCGAAATCGGTATTTTCGGGCCAGACGATGGCTAGGGTTTGAAATCTGACACGAAACCTGAGACACTCTCATAAATTTAGGAGAAGAATGCTACAAGGATCTTGTGGTCGTCGATTTCATCTGCACTTTTCGGGCGATTTTCGTACCACCCGACAAAAATGGGTCGAAATCGGTATTTTCGGGCCAGACAATGGCCAGGGTTTGAAATCCGACACGGAACCCGAGACACAATCATAAATTTAAGAGAAGAATGCTACAAGGATCTCGCGGTCGTCGATTTCATCTGCACTTTTCGGGTGATTTTCGTACCACTTACAAAAATGGGCCGAAATCGGAATTTTCGGGCCAGACGATGGCTAGGGTTTGAAATCCGACACGGAACCCGAGACACAGTCATAAATTTAAGAGATGAATTCTACAAGGATCTCGCGGTCGTCGATTTCATCTGGACTTTTCGGGCGATTTTCGTAAAACCCGACAAAAATGGGTCGAAATCGGTATTTTCGGGCCAGACGATGGCTAGGGATTGAAATCTGACACGGAACCTGAGACACTCTCATAAATTTAGGAGAAGAATGCTACAAGGATCTTGTGGTCGTCGATTTCATCTGCACTTTTCGAGCGATTTTCGTACCACCCGACAAAAATGGGCCGAAATCGGTATTTTCGGGCCAGACGATGGCTAGGGTTTGAAATCCGACACGAAACTCGAGACACAGTCATAAATTTAAGAGAAGAATGCTACAAGGATCTCGCGGTCGTCGATTTCATCTGGACTTTTCGGGCGATTTTCGTAAAACCCGACAAAAATGGGTCGAAATCGGTATTTTCGGGCCAGACGATGGCTAGGGTTTGAAATCTGACACGGAACCTGAGACACAGTCATAAATTTAAGAGAAGAATGCTACAAGGATCTCGCGGTCGTCGATTTCATCTGGACTTTTCAGGCGATTTTCGTAAAACCCGACAAAAATGGGTCGAAATCGGTATTTTCGGGCCAGACGATGGCTAGGGTTTGAAATCTGACACGGAACCTGAGACACTATCATAAATTTAGGAGAAGAATGCTACAAGGATCTCGTGGTCGTCGATTTCATCTGCACTTTTCGGGCGATTTTCGTAACACCCGACAAAAATGGGCCGAAATCGGTATTTTCGGGCCAGACGATGGCTAGGGTTTGAAATCCGACACGGAACCCGAGACACAGTCATAAATTTAAGAGAAGAATGCTACAAGGATCTCGCGGTCGTCGTTTTTATCTGCACTTTTCGGGCGATTTTCGTACCACCCAACAAAAATGGGTCGAAATCGGTATTTAGGGCCAGACGATGACTAGGGTTTGAAATTCGACACGGAACCCGAGACACAATCATAAATTTAAGAGAAGAATGCTACAAGGATCTCGCGGTCGTCAATTTCATCAGGACTTTTCGGGCGATTTTCGTACAACCAGACAAAAATGGGTCGAAATCGGTATTTTCGGGCCAAATGATGGCTAGGGTTTGAAATCTGACACGGAACCGGAGACACTGTCATAAATTTAAGAGAAGAATGCTACAAGGATCTCGCGGTCGGTGTTTTCATCTGGACTTTTCGGGTGATTTTCGTACCACCCGACAAAAATGGGCCGAAATCGGTATTTTCGTGCCAGACGATGGCTAGGGTTTGAAATCCGACTAGGAACCCGAGACACAGTCATAAATTTAGGAGAAGAATGCTACAAGAATCTCGCGGTCGTCGATTTTATCTGCTTTTTTCGGGCGATTTTCGTACCACCTGACAAAAATGGGCCGAAATCGGTATTTTCGGGCCAGACGATGGCTAGGGTTTGAAATCCGACATGGAACCAGAGACACAATCATAAATTTAAGAGAAGAATGCTACAAGGATCTCGCGGTCGTCGATTTCATCTGGACTTTTCATGCGATTTTCATACAACCCGACAAAAATGGGTCAAAATCGGTATTTTCGGGCCAGACAATGGCTAGGGTTTGAAATCTGACATGAAACCTGAGACACTGTCATAAATTTAAGAGAACAATGCTACAAGGATCTCGCGGTTGTCGATTTCATCTGCACATTTCAGGCGATTTTCGTACCACCCGACAAAAATGGGCCGAAATCGGTATTTTCGGGCCAGACGATGGCTAGGGTTTGCAATCTGACACGGAACCTGAGACACTGTCATAAATTTAGGAGAAGAATACTACTAGGATCTCGCGGTCGTCGATTTCATTTGCACTTTTCGGGCGATTTTCGTACCACCTGACAAACATCGGCCGAAATCGGTATTTTCGGGCCAGACGATTGCTAGGGTTTGAAATTCGACACGGAACCCGAGACACAGTCATAAATTGAGGAGAAGAATGCAATAAGGATCTCACGGTCGTCGATTTCATCTGCACTTTTTGGGCGATTTTCGTACCACCCGACAATAATAAGCCGAAATCGATATTTTCGGGCCAGACGATGGCTAGGGTTTGAAATCCGACACGAAACCCGAGACACAGTCATAAATTTAAGAGAAGAATGCTACAAGGATCTCGCGGTTGGTGATTTCATCTGGACTTTTCGGGCGATTTTCGTACCACCCGACAAAAATGGGCCGAAATCGGTATTTTCGGGCCAGACGATGGCTAGGGTTTGAAATCCGACA
>JBBPBP010000799.1:32880-49313 GCA_037974735.1 Cicer chorassanicum | reverse complement strand
GACACGGAACCCGAGACAGAGTCATAAATTTAGGAGAAGAATGCTACAAGGATCTCGCGGTCGTCGATTTTATCTGCACTTTTCGGGCGATTTTCGTACCACCCAACAAAAATGGGCCGAAATCGGTATTTCGGGCCAGACGATAGCTAGGGTTTGAAATCCGACACGGAATCCGAGACACATTCATAAATTTAAGAGAAGAATGCTAGAAGGATCTCGCGGTCGTCGATTTCATCTAGACTTTTCGGGCGATTTTCGTACAACCCGACAAAAATGGGTCGAAATCGGTATTTTCGGGTCAGACGATGGCTAGGGTTTGAAATGTGACACGGAACCTGAGACACAATCATAAATTTAGGAGAAGAATGCTATAAGGATCTCGCGGTCTTCGATTTCATCTGCACTTTTCGGGCGATTTTCGTACCACCTGACAAAAATGTGTCGAAATCGGTATTTTCGGGCCAAACGATGGCTAGGGTTTGAAATCCGACACGGAACCCGAGACAGAGTCATAAATTTAGGAGAAGAATGCTACAAGGATCTCGCGGTCGTTGATTTTATCTAAACGTTTCGGGCGATTTTCGTACCACCCAATAAAAATGGGCCGAAATCAGTATTTTCGGGCCAGACGATGGCTAGGGTTTGAAATCCGACACGGAACCCGAGACACAGTCATAAATTTAAGAGAAGAATGCTACAAGGATCTCGCGGTCGTCGATTTCATCTGGACTTTTCGGGCGATTTTCGTACCACCCCACAAAAATAGGCCGAAATCGGTTTTTTCGGGCCAACGATGCCTAGGGTTTGAAATCCGACACGGAACCCGAGACACAGTCATAAATTTTGGAGAAGAATGCTACAAGGATCTCGCGGTCGTCGATTTCATCTGGACTTTTCGTGCGATTTTCGTACCACCCGACAAAAATGGGCCGAAATCGGTATTTTCGGGCCAGACGATGGCTAGGGTTTGAAATCCGACACGGAACCCGAGACAGAGTCATAAATTTAGGAGAAGAATGCTACAAGGATCTCGCGGTCGTCGATTTCATCTGCACTTTTCAGGCAATTTTCGTTCCACCCGACAAAAATGGGCCGAAATCGGTATTTTCGGGCCAGACGATGGCTAGGGTTTGAAATCCGACACGGAATCCGAGACACAGTCATAATTTTAGGAGAAGAATGCTACAAGGATCTCGCGGTCGTCGATTTCATCTGCACTTTTGGGCCATTTTCGTACCACCCGACAAAAATGGGCCGAAATCGGTATTTTCGGGCCAGACGATGGCTAGGGTTTGAAATCCGACACGGAACCCGAGACACAGTCATAAATTTAAGAGAACAATGCTACAAGGATCTCGCGGTCGTCAATTTCATCTGGACTTTTCGGGCGATTTTCGTACAACCCGACAAAAATGGGTCGAAATCGGTATTTTCGGGCCAGACGATGGCTAGGGTTTGAAATCTGACATAGAACCTGAGACACTGTCATAAATTTAGGAGAAGAATGCTACAAGGATCTCGCGGTCGTCGATTTCATCTGCACTTTTCAAGCAAATTTTCGTTCCACCCGACAAAAATGGGCCGAAATCGGTATTTTCGGGCCAGACGATGGCTAGGGTTTGAAATCCGACACGGAATCCGAGACACAGTCATAATTTTAGGAGAAGAATGCTACAAGGATCTCGCGGTCGTCGATTTCATCTGCACTTTTGGGCCATTTTCGTACCACCCGACAAAAATGGGCCGAAATCGGTATTTTCGGGCCAAACGATGGCTAGGGTTTGAAATCCGACACGGAACCCGAGACAGAGTCATAAATTTAGGAGAAGAATGATACAAGGATCTCGCGGTCGTCGATTTTATCTGAACTTTTCGGGCGATTTTCGTACCACCCGACAAAAATGGGCCGAAATCGGTATTTTCGGGCCAGACGATGGCTAGGGTTTGAAATCCGACACGGAACCCGAGACACAGTCATAAATTTAAGAGAAGAATGCTACAAGGATCTCGCGGTCGTCGATTTCATCTGGACTTATCGGGCGATTTTCGTACCACCTGACAAAAATGGGCCGAAATCGGTATTTTTAGGCCAGACGATTGCTAGGGTTTGAAATCCGACACGAAACCCGAGACACTGTCATAAATTTAAGAGAAGAATGCTACAAGGATTTCGCGGTCGTCGATTTCATCTGGACTTTTCGGGCGATTTTCGTACAACCCGACAAAAATGGGTCGAAATCGGTATTTCGGGCAAGACGATGGCTAGGGTTTGAAATCTGACACGGAACCTGAGACACTTTCATAAATTTAGGAGAAGAATGCTACAAGGATCTCGCGGTCGTCGATTTCATCTGCACTTTTCGGGCGATTTTCGTACCAACCGACAAAAATGGGCCGAAATCGGTATTTTCGGGCCAGACGATGGCTAGGGTTTGAAATCCGACACGAAACCCGTGACACAGTCATAAATTTAAGAGAAGAATGCTACAAGGATCTCGCGGTTGTCGATTTCATCTGGACTTTTCAGGCGATTTTCGTACCACCCGACAAAAATGGGCCGAAATCGGTATTTTCGGGCCAGACAATGGCTAAGGTTTGAAATCCGACATGGAACCCGAGACACAATCAAAGATTTAGGAGAAGAATGCTACAAGGATCTCGCGGTCGTCGATTTGATCTGGACTTTTCGGGTGATATTCATACCACCCGACAAAAATGGGCCGAAATCGGTATTTTTGGGCCAGACGATTGCTAGGGTTTGAAATCCGACACAGAACCCGAGACACAGTCTAAATTTAGGAGAAGAATGCTACAAGGATCTCGCGGTCGTCGATTTTATCTGCACTTTTCGGGCGATTTTCGTACCACCCGACAAAAATGGGCCGAAATCGGTATTTTCGGGCCAGACGATGGCTAGGGTTTGAAATCCGACACGAAACCCGAGACACAGTCATAAATTTAAGAGAAGAATGCTACAAGGATCTCGCGGTCGTCGATTTCATCTGGACTTTTTGGGCGATTTTCGTACAACCCGACAAAAATCGGTCTAAATCGGTATTTTCGGGCCAGGCGATGGCTAGGGTTTGAAATCTGACACGGAACCTGAGACACTGTCATAAATTTAGGAGAAGAATGCTACAAGGATCTCGCGGTCGTCGATTTCATCTGAACTTTTCGAGCGATTTTCGTACCAACCGACAAAAATGGGCCGAAATCGGTATTTTCGGGCCAGACGATGGCTAGGGTTTGAAATCCGACACGAAACCCGTGACACCGTCATAAATTTAAGAGAAGAATGCTACAAGGATCTCGCAGTCGGTGTTTTCATCTGGACTTTTCGGGCGATTTTCGTACCACCCGACAAAAATGGGCCGAAATCGGTATTTTCACGCCAGACGATGGCTAGGGTTTGAAATCCGACACGGAACCCGAGACACAGTCACAAATTTAGGAGAAGAATGCTACAAGGATCTCGCGGTCGTCGATTTCATCTGGACTTTTCGGGCGATTTTCGTACCACCCGACAAAAATGCGCCGAAATCGGTATTTTCGGGCCAGACAATGGCTAAGGTTTGAAATCCGACAAGGAACCCGAGACACAATCAAAGATTTAGGAGAAGAATGCCACAAGGATCTCGCGGTCGTCGATTTCATCTGGACTTTTCGGGCGATATTCATACCACCCGACAAAATGGGCCGAAATCGGTATTTTCGGGCCAAATGATGGCTAGGGTTTGAAATCCGACACGGAACCCGAGACAGAGTCATAAATTTAGGAGAAGAATGCTACAAGGATCTCGCGGTCGTCGATTTTATCTAAACTTTTCGGGCGATTTTCGTACCACCCAACAAAAATGGGCCGAAATCGGTATTTTCGGGCCAGACGATGGCTAGGGTTTGAAATCCGACACGGAACCCGAGACACAGTCATAAATTTAAGTGAAGAATGCTACAAGGATCTCGCGGTTGTCGATTTCATCTGGACTTTTCGGGCGATTTTCGTACAACCCGACAAAAATGGGTCGAAATCGGTATTTTCGGGCCAAACGATGGCTAGAGTTTGAAATCCGCACGAAACCCGAGACACATTCATAAATTTAAGAGAAGAATGCTACAAGGATCTCGCGGTCGTCGATTTCATCTGGACTTTTCGGGCGATTTTCGTACAACCCGACAAAAATGGGTCGAAATCGGTATTTTCGGGCCAGACAATGGCTAAGGTTTGAAATCCGACACAGAACCCGAGACACAGTCTAAATTTAGGAGAAGAATGCTACAAGGATCTCGCGGTCGTCGATTTTATCTGCACTTTTCGGGCGATTTTCGTACCACCCGACAAAAATGGGCCGAAATCGGTATTTTCGGGCCAGACGATCGCTAGGGTTTGAAATCTGACACGAAACCTGAGACACTGTCATAAATTTAGGAGAAGAATGCTAGAAGGATCTCGCGGTCGTCGATTTCTTCTGCACTTTTCGGGCGATTTTCGTACCACCCGACAAAAATGGGCCGAAATCGGTATTTTCGGGCCAGACGATGGCTAGGGTTTGAAATCCGACACGAAACCCGAGACACAGTCATAAATTTTGGAGAAGAATGCTACAAGAATCTCGCGGTCGTCGATTTCATCTGCACTTTTCAGGCGATTTTCATACCACCCGACAAAAATGGGTCGAAATCGTTATTTTCAGGCCAGACGATGGCTAGGGTTTGAAATCCGACACGGAACCCGAGACACAGTCATAAATTGAGGAGAAGAATGCTATAAGGATCTCACGGTCGTCGATTTCATCTGCACTTTTCAGGTGATTTTCGTACCACCCGACAAAAATGGGCCGAAATCGGTATTTTCGGGCCAGACGATGGCTAGGGTTTGAAATCCGACACAGAACTCGAAACACAGTCATAAATTTTGGAAAAGAATGCCACAAGGATCTCGCGGTCATCGATTTCATCTGCACTTTTCGGGCGATTTTCGTACCACCCGACAAAAATGGGCCCAAATCGGTATTTTCGGGCCAGACGATGGCTAGGGTTTGAAATCTGACACAAAACCTGAGACACAATCATAAATTTAGGAGAAGAATGCTACAAGGATCTCGCGGTCGATTATTTCATCTGGACTTTTCGGGCGATTGTCGTACCACCCGACAAAAATGGACCGAAATCAGTATTTTCGGGCCAGTCGATTGCTAGGGTTTGAAATCCGACACGGAACCCGAGACACATTCATAAATTTAGGAGAAGAATGCTACAAGGATCTCGCAGTCGTCGATTTCATCTGGACTTTTCGGGCGATTTTCGTACCACCCGACAAAAATGGGCCGAAATCGGAATTTTCGGGCCAGACGATGGCTAGGGTTTGAAATCTGACACGGAACCTGAGACACTGTCATAAATTTAAGAGAAGAATGCTACAAGGATCTCGCGGTTGGTGATTTCATCTGGACTTTTCGGGCGATTTTCGTACCACCCGACAAAAATGGGCCGAAATCGGTATTTTCGGGCCAGTCGATTGCTAGGGTTTGTAATCCGACACGGAACCCGAGACACAGTCATAAATTTAGGGGAAGAATGCTACAAGGATCTTGCGGTCGTCGATTTCATCTGGACTTTTCGGGTGATATTCATACCACCCGACAAAAATGGGACGAAATCGGTATTTTTGGGCCAGACGATGGCTAGGGTTTGAAATCTGACACGGAACCTGAGACACTGTCATAAATTTAGGAGCAGAATGCTACAAGGATCTCGCGGTCGTCGATTTCGTCTGCACTTTTCTGGCGATTTTCGTACCACTAGAAAAAAAAGGGACGAAATCGGTATTTTCGGGCCAGACGATGGCTAGGGATTGAAATCCGACACGGAACCCATGACACAGTCGTAAATTAAGGAGAAGAATGCTATAAGGATCTCGCGGTCGTCGATTTCATCTGCACTTTTCGAGCGATTTTCGTACCACCCGAAAAAAAATGGGCCGAAATCGGTATTTTCGGGCCAGACGATGGCTAGGGTTTGAAATCCGACACGGAACCTGAGACAAAGTCATAAATTTAGGAGAAGAATGCTAGAAGGATCTCGCGGTCGTCGATTTCATTTGCACTTTTCGGGCGATTTTCGTACCACCCGACAAAAATGGGCCGAAATCGGTATTTTCGGGCCAGACGATGGCTAGGGTTTGAAATTCGAGACGGAACCCGAGGCACAGTCAAAGATTTAGGAGAAGAATGCTACAAGGATCTTGCGGTCGTCGATTTCATCTGGACTTTTCGGGCGATTTTCGTACCACCCAACAAAAATGGGCCGAAATCGGTATTTTTAGGCCAGACGATTGCTAGGGTTTGAAATCCGACACAGAACCCGAGACACAGTCTAAATTTAGGAGAAGAATGCTACAAGGATCTCGCGGTCGTCGATTTTATCTGCACTTTTCGGGCGATTTTCGTACCACGCGACAAAAATGGGTCGAAATCGATATTTTCAGGCCAGACGATCACTAGGGTTTGAAATACGACACGAAACCCGAGACACAGTCATAAATTTAAGAGAAGAATGCTACAAGGATCTCGCGGTCGTCGATTTCATATGGACTTTTCGGGCGATTTTCGTACAACCCGACAAAAATCGGTCTAAATCGGTATTTTCGGGCCAGGCGATGGCTAGGGTTTGAAATCTGAAACGGAACCTGAGACACTGTCATAAATTTAGGAGAAGAATGCTAGAAGGATCTCGCTGTCGTCGATTTCATCTGCACTTTTCGGGCGATTTTCGTACCACCCGACAAAAATGGGCCGAAATCGGTATTTTCGGGCCAGACGATAGCTAGGGTTTGAAATCCGACACGAAACCCGAGACACAGTCATAAATTTTGGAGAAGAATGCTACAAGAATCTCGCGGTCGTCGATTTCATCTGCACTTTTCGGGCGATTTTCGTACCACCCGACAAAAATGGGCCGAAATCGGTATTTTCGGGCCAGACGATGGCTAGGGTTTGAAATCCGACACGGAACCCGAGACAGAGTCATAAATTTAGGAGAAGAATGCTACAAGGATCTCGCGGTCGTCGATTTCATCTGCACTTTTCAGGCAATTTTCGTTCCACCCGACAAAAATGGGCCGAAATCGGTATTTTCGGGCCAGACGATGGCTAGGGTTTGAAATCCGACACGGAATCCGAGACACAGTCATAATTTTAGGAGAAGAATGCTACAAGGATCTCGCGGTCGTCGATTTCATCTGCACTTTTGGGCCATTTTCGTACCACCCGACAAAAATGGGCCGAAATCGGTATTTTCGGGCCAGACGATGGCTAGGGTTTGAAATCCGACACGGAACCCGAGACACAGTCATAAATTTAAGAGAACAATGCTACAAGGATCTCGCGGTCGTCAATTTCATCTGGACTTTTCGGGCGATTTTCGTACAACCCGACAAAAATGGGTCGAAATCGGTATTTTCGGGCCAGACGATGGCTAGGGTTTGAAATCCGACACGGAACCCGAGACACAGTCATAAATTTAGGAGAAGAATGCTACAAGGATCTCGCGGTCGTCGATTTCATCTGCACTTTTCGGGCGATTTTCGTACCAACCGACAAAAATGGGCCGAAATCGGTATTTTCGGGCCAGACGATGGCTAGGGTTTGAAATCCGACACGGAACCCGAGACACAGTCATAAATTTAAGAGAAGAATGCTACAAGGATCTCGCGGTCGTCGATTTCATCTGGACTTATCGGGCGATTTTCGTACCACCTGACAAAAATGGGCCGAAATCGGTATTTTTAGGCCAGACGATTGCTAGGGTTTGAAATCCGACACGAAACCCGAGACACTGTCATAAATTTAAGAGAAGAATGCTACAAGGATTTCGCGGTCGTCGATTTCATCTGGACTTTTCGGGCGATTTTCGTACAACCCGACAAAAATGGGTCGAAATCGGTATTTCGGGCAAGACGATGGCTAGGGTTTGAAATCTGACACGGAACCTGAGACACTTTCATAAATTTAGGAGAAGAATGCTACAAGGATCTCGCGGTCGTCGATTTCATCTGCACTTTTCGGGCGATTTTCGTACCAACCGACAAAATTGGGCCGAAATCGGTATTTTCGGGCCAGACGATGGCTAGGGTTTGAAATCCGACACGAAACCCGTGACACAGTCATAAATTTAAGAGAAGAATGCTACAAGGATCTCGCAGTCGGTGTTTTCATCTGGACTTTTCGGGCGATTTTCGTACCACCCGACATAAATGGGCCGAAATCGGTATTTTCGTGCCAGACGATGGCTAGGGTTTGAAATCCGACACGGAACACGAGACACAGTCATAAATTTAGGAGAAGAATGCTACAAGGATCTCACAGTCGTCGATTTCATCTGGACTTTTCGGGCGATTTTCGTACCACCCGACAAAAATGGGCCGAAATCGGTATTTTCAGGCCAGACAATGGCTAAGGTTTGAAATCCGACACGGAACCCGAGACACAATCAAAGATTTAGGAGAAGAATGCTACAAGGATCTCGCGGTCGTCGATTTCATCTGGACTTTTCGGGTGATATTCATACCACCCGACAAAAATGGGCCGAAATCGGTATTTTTGGGCCAGACGATTGCAAGGGTTTGAAATCCGACACAGAACCCGAGACACAGTCTAAATTTAGGAGAAGAATGCTACAAGGATCTCGCGGTCGTCGATTTTATCTGCACTTTTCGGGCGATTTTCGTACCACCCGACAAAAATGGGCCGAAATCGGTATTTTCGGGCCAAACGATGGCTAGGGTTTGAAATCCGACACGGAACCCGAGACACAGTCATAAATTGAAGAGAAGAATGCTACAAGGATCTCGCGGTCGTTGATTTTATCTAAACGTTTCGGGCGATTTTCGTACCACCCAATAAAAATGGGCCGAAATCAGTATTTTCGGGCCAGACGATGGCTAGGGTTTGAAATCCGACACGGAACCCGAGACACAGTCATAAATTTAAGAGAAGAATGCTACAAGGATCTCGCGGTCGTCGATTTCATCTGGACTTATCGGGCGATTTTCGTACCACCTGACAAAAATGGGCCGAAATCGGTATTTTTAGGCCAGACGATTGCTAGGGTTTGAAATCCGACACGAAACCCGAGACACAGTCATAAATTTAAGAGAAGAAAGCTACAAGGATCTCGCGGTTGTCGATTTCATCTGGACTTTTCGGGCGATTTTCGTACAACCCGACAAAAATCGGTCTAAATCGGTATTTTCGGGCCAGGCGATGGCTATGGTTTGAAATCTGACACGGAACCTGAGACACTGTCATAAATTTAGGAGAAGAATGCTACAAGGATCTCGCGGTCGTCGATTTCATCTGCACTTTTCGGGCGATTTTCGTACCAACCGACAAAAATGGGCCGAAATCGGTATTTTCGGGCCAGACGATGGCTAGGGTTTGAAATCCGACACGAAACCCGTGACACAGTCATAAATTTAAGAGAAGAATGCTACAAGGATCTCGCGGTTGTCGATTTCATCTGGACTTTTCAGGCGATTTTCGTACCACCCGACAAAAATGGGCCGAAATCGGTATTTTCGGGCCAGACAATGGCTAAGGTTTGAAATCCGACATGGAACCCGAGACACAATCAAAGATTTAGGAGAAGAATGCTACAAGGATCTCGCGGTCGTCGATTTGATCTGGACTTTTCGGGTGATATTCATACCACCCGACAAAAATGGGCCGAAATCGGTATTTTTGGGCCAGACGATTGCTAGGGTTTGAAATCCGACACAGAACCCGAGACACAGTCTAAATTTAGGAGAAGAATGCTACAAGGATCTCGCGGTCGTCGATTTTATCTGCACTTTTCGGGCGATTTTCGTACCACCCGACAAAAATGGGCCGAAATCGGTATTTTCGGGCCAGACGATGGCTAGGGTTTGAAATCCGACACGAAACCCGAGACACAGTCATAAATTTAAGAGAAGAATGCTACAAGGATCTCGCGGTCGTCGATTTCATCTGGACTTTTTGGGCGATTTTCGTACAACCCGACAAAAATCGGTCTAAATCGGTATTTTCGGGCCAGGCGATGGCTAGGGTTTGAAATCTGACACGGAACCTGAGACACTGTCATAAATTTAGGAGAAGAATGCTACAAGGATCTCGCGGTCGTCGATTTCATCTGAACTTTTCGAGCGATTTTCGTACCAACCGACAAAAATGGGCCGAAATCGGTATTTTCGGGCCAGACGATGGCTAGGGTTTGAAATCCGACACGAAACCCGTGACACCGTCATAAATTTAAGAGAAGAATGCTACAAGGATCTCGCAGTCGGTGTTTTCATCTGGACTTTTCGGGCGATTTTCGTACCACCCGACAAAAATGGGCCGAAATCGGTATTTTCACGCCAGACGATGGCTAGGGTTTGAAATCCGACACGGAACCCGAGACACAGTCACAAATTTAGGAGAAGAATGCTACAAGGATCTCGCGGTCGTCGATTTCATCTGGACTTTTCGGGCGATTTTCGTACCACCCGACAAAAATGCGCCGAAATCGGTATTTTCGGGCCAGACAATGGCTAAGGTTTGAAATCCGACAAGGAACCCGAGACACAATCAAAGATTTAGGAGAAGAATGCCACAAGGATCTCGCGGTCGTCGATTTCATCTGGACTTTTCGGGCGATATTCATACCACCCGACAAAAATGGGCCGAAATCGGTATTTTCGGGCCAAATGATGGCTAGGGTTTGAAATCCGACACGGAACCCGAGACAGAGTCATAAATTTAGGAGAAGAATGCTACAAGGATCTCGCGGTCGTCGATTTTATCTAAACTTTTCGGGCGATTTTCGTACCACCCAACAAAAATGGGCCGAAATCGGTATTTTCGGGCCAGACGATGGCTAGGGTTTGAAATCCGACACGGAACCCGAGACACAGTCATAAATTTAAGTGAAGAATGCTACAAGGATCTCGCGGTTGTCGATTTCATCTGGACTTTTCGGGCGATTTTCGTACAACCCGACAAAAATGGGTCGAAATCGGTATTTTCGGGCCAAACGATGGCTAGAGTTTGAAATCCGCACGAAACCCGAGACACATTCATAAATTTAAGAGAAGAATGCTACAAGGATCTCGCGGTCGTCGATTTCATCTGGACTTTTCGGGCGATTTTCGTACAACCCGACAAAAATGGGTCGAAATCGGTATTTTCGGGCCAGACAATGGCTAAGGTTTGAAATCCGACACAGAACCCGAGACACAGTCTAAATTTAGGAGAAGAATGCTACAAGGATCTCGCGGTCGTCGATTTTATCTGCACTTTTCGGGCGATTTTCGTACCACCCGACAAAAATGGGCCGAAATCGGTATTTTCGGGCCAGACGATGGCTAGGGTTTGAAATCCGACACGGAACCCGAGACACAGTCATAAATTTAGGAGAAGAATGCTACAAGGATCTCGCGGTCGTCTATTTCATCTGCACTTTTCGGGCGATTTTCGTACCACCCGACAAAAATGGGCCGAAATCGGTATTTTCGGGCCAGACGATGGCTAGGGTTTGAAATCCGACACGAAACCCGAGACACAGTCATAAATTTTGGAGAAGAATGCTACAAGAATCTCGCGGTCGTCGATTTCATCTGCACTTTTCGGGCGATTTTCGTACCACCCGACAAAAATGGGCCAAAATCGGTATTTTCGGGCCAGACGATGGCTAGGGTTTGAAATTTGACACGGAACCCGAGACACAATCATAAATTTAGGAGAAGAATGCTACAAGGATCTCGCGATCGTCGATTTAATCTGGACTTTTCAGGCGGTTTTCGTACCACCCGACAAAAATGGGCCGAAATCGGTATTTTCGGGCGATTTTCGTACCACCCGACAAAAATGGGCCGAAATCGGTATTTTCGGGCCAAACGATGGCTAGGGTTTGAAATCCGACACGAAACCCGAGACACAGTCATAAATTTAGGAGAAGAATGCTACAAGAATCTCGCGGTCGTCGATTTCATCTGCACTTTTCGAGCGATTTTCGTAGCACCCAACAAAAATGGGCTGAAATCGGTATTTTCGGGCCAGACGATGGCTAGGGTTTGAAATTTGACACGGAACCCGAGACACAGTCATAAATTTTGGAGAAGAATGCTACAAGGATCTCGCGGTCGTCGATTTCATCTGCACTTTTCGGGCGAATTTCGTACCACCCGACAAAAATGGGCCGAAATCAGTATTTTCGGGCCAGACGATGGCTAGGAATTGAAATTTGACACGGAACCTGAGACACAGTCATAAATTTAGGAGAAGAATGCTACAAGGATCTCGCGGTCTTCGATTTCATCTGGACTTTTCGGGCGATTTTCGAACCACCCGACAAAAATGGGCCGAAATCGGTATTTTCGGTCCAGACGATGGCTAGGGTTTGAAATCCGACACGGAACCCGAGACGCAGTCATAAATTGAGGAGAAGAATGCTACAAGGATCTCGCGGTCGTCGATTTCATCTGCACTTTTCGGGCGATTATTGTACCACCCGACAAAAATTGGCTGAAATCGGTATTTTCGGGCCAAACGATGGCTAGGGTTTGAAATCCGACACGAAACCCGAGACATAGTCATAAATTTAGGAGAAGAATGCTACAAGAATCTCGCGGTCGTCGATTTCATCTGCACTTCTGAGCGATTTTCGTACCACCCAACAAAAATGGGCCGAAATCGGTATTTTTGGGCCAGACGATGGCTAGGGTTTGAAATTTGACACGGAACCCAAGACACAGTCATAAATTTAGGAGAAGAATGCTACAAGAATCTCGCGGTCGTCGATTTCATCTGCACTTTTCGGGCGATTTTCGTACCACCCGACAAAAATGGGCCGATATCGGTATTTTCGGGCCAGACGATGGCTAGGGTTTGAAATCCAACACGGAACCCGAGACACAGTCATAAATTGAATAGAAGAATGCTACAAGGATCTCGCGGTCATCGATTTCATCTGCACTTTTCGGGCGATTTTCGTACCACTCGACAAAAATGGGCCGAAAACGGTATTTTCCGGCCAGACGATGGCTAGGGTTTGCAATCCGACACGGAACCCGAGACACAGTCATAAATTTTGGAGAAGAATGCTACAAGGATCTCGCGGTCGTCGATTTCATCTGGACTTTTCAGGCCATTTTCGTACCACCCGACAAAAATGGGCTGAAATCGGTATTTTCGGGCCAGACGATGGCTAGGGTTTGAAATCCGACACAAAACCCGAGACACAGTCATAAATTTTGGAGAAGAATGCTACAAGAATCTCGCGGTCGTCGATTTCATCTGCACTTTTCAGGCGATTTTCGTACCACCCGACAAAAATGGGCCGAAATCGGTATTTTCGGGCCAGACGATGGCTAGGGTTTGAAATCCGACACGAAACCCGAGACACAGTCATAAATTTTGGAGAAGAATGCTACAAGAATCTCGCGGTCGTCGATTTCATCTGCACTTTTCGGGCGATTTTCGTACCACCCGACAAAAATGGGCCGAAATCGATATTTTCGGGCTTGTCGATGGCTAGGGTTTGAAATCCGACACGAAACCCGAGACACAGTCATAAATTTAGGAGAAGAATGCTACAAGAATCTCGCGGTCGTCGATTTCATCTGCACTTTTCGGGCGATTTTCGTACCACCCGACAAAAATGGGCCGATATCGGTATTTTCGGGCCAGACGATGGCTAGGGTTTGAAATCCGACACGAAACCCGAGACACAGTCATAAATTGAGGAGAAGAATGCTACAAGGATCTCGCGGTCGTCGATTTCATCTGCACTTTTCGGGCGATTTTCGTACCACCCAACAAAAATGGGCCGAAATCGGTATTTTCGGGCCAGACGATGGCTAGGGTTTGAAATCCTACACAAAACCCGAGACACAGTCATAAATTTTGGAGAAGAATGCTACAAGGATCTCGCGGTCGTCGGTTTCATCTGGACTTTTCGGGCGATTTTCGTACCACTCGATAAAAATGGGCCGAAATCGGTATTTTCGGGCCAGACGATGGCTAGGGTTTGAAATCTGACACGGAACCCGAGACATAATCATAAATTTAGGAGAAGAATGCTACAAGGATCTCGCGGTCGTCGATTTCATCTGCACTTTTCGGGCGATTTTCGTACCACCTAACAAAAATGGGCCGAAATCGGTATTTTCGGGCCAGACGATGGCTAGGGTTTGAAATCCGACACGGAACCCGAGACACAGTCATAAATGGAGGAGAAGAATGCTATAAAGATCTCGCGGTCGTCGATTTCGTCTGGACTTTTCGGGCAATTTTCGTACCACCAGACAAAAATGGGCCGAAATCAGTATTTTCGGGCCAGACGATGGCTAGGGTTTGAAATCCGACACGGAACCCGAGACACAGTCATAAATTGAGGAGAAGAATGCTATAAGGATCTCGCGGTCGTCAATTTCATCTGCACTTTTCGGGCGATTTTCATTCCACCCGACAAAAATGGGCCGAAATCGGTATTTTCGGGCCAGACGATGGCTAGGGTTTGAAATCCTACACGGAACCTGAGACACAGTCATAAATTTCTGAGAAGAATGCTACAAGGATCTCGCGGTCGTCGATTTCATCTGGATTTTCGGGCAATTTTCGTACCACCCGACAAAAATGGGCCGAAATCGGTATTTTCGGTCCTGACGATGGCTAGGGTGTGAAATCCGACACGGAACCCGAGACACAGTCATAAATTTTGGAGAAGAATGCTATAAGGATCTCGCGGTCGTCGATTTCATCTGCACTTTTCGGGCGATTTTTCGTACCACCCGACAAAAATAGGCCGAAATCGGTATTTTCAGGCCAAACGATGGCTAGGGTTTGAAATCCTACACGGAACCTGAGACACAGTCATAAATTTTGGAGAAAAATGCTACAAGGATCTCGCGGTCGTCGATTTCATCTGCACTTTTTGGGCGATTTTCATACCACCCGACAAAAATGGGACGAAATCAGTATTTTCGGGCCAGACGATGGGGCTAGGGTTTGAAATCCTACACGAAACCCAAGACACAGTCATAAATTTTGGAGAAGAATGCTACAAGGATCTCGCGGTCGTCGATTTCATCTGCACTTTTCGGGCGATTTTCGTACCACCCGACAAAAATGGGCCGAAATCGGTTTTTTCGGGCCAGACGATGGCTAGGGTTTGAAATCCGACACGGAACCCGAGACACAGTCATAAATTTTGGAGAAGAATGCCACAAGGATCTCGCGATCGTCGATTTCATCTGGACTTTTCGGGCGATTTTCGTACCACCCGACAAAAATGGGCCGAAATCGGTATTTTCGGGCCAGACGATGGCTAGGGTTTGAAATCCGACACGAAACCCGAGACACAGTCATAAATTTTGGAGAAGAATGCTACAAGAATCTCGCGGTCGTCGATTTCATCTGCACTTTTCAGGCGATTTTCATACCACCCGACAAAAATGGGTCGAAATCGTTATTTTCAGGCCAGACGATGGCTAGGGTTTGAAATCCGACACGGAACCCGAGACACAGTCATAAATTGAGGAGAAGAATGCTATAAGGATCTCACGGTCGTCGATTTCATCTGCACTTTTCAGGTGATTTTCGTACCACCCGACAAAAATGGGCCGAAATCGGTATTTTCGGGCCAGACGATGGCTAGGGTTTGAAATCCGACACAGAACCCGAGACACAGTCATAAATTTTCGAGAAGAATGCTACAAGAATCTCGCGGTCGTCGATTTCATCTGCACTTTTCGGGCGATTTTCATACCACCCGACAAAAATGGGCCGAAATCGTTATTTTCAGGCCAGACGATGGCTAGGGTTTGAAATCTGACACGGAACCTGAGACACAATCATAAATTTAGGAGAAGAATGCTACAAGGATCTCGCGGTCGGTTATTTCATCTGGACTTTTCGGGCGATTTTCGTACCACCCGACAAAAATGGGCCGAAATCAGTATTTTCGGGCCAGTCGATTGCTAGGGTTTGAAATCCGACACGGAACCCGAGACACAGTCATAAATTTAGGAGAAGAATCCTACAAGGATCTCGCGGTCGTCGATTTCATCTGGACTTTTCGGGCGATTTTCGTACCACCCGACAAAAATTTGCCGAAATCGGTATTTTCGGGCCAGTCGATTGCTAGGGTTTGAAATCCGACACGGAACCCGAGACATAGTCATAAATTTAGGAGAAGAATGCTACAAGGATCTTGCGGTCGTCGATTTCATCTGCACTTTTTGGGCGATTTTCGTACCACCCGACAAAATTGGGCCGAAATCGGTATTTTTGGGCCAGACGATGGCTAGGGTTTGAAATCTGACACGGAACCCGAGACACAACCATAAATTTAGGAGAAGAATGCTACAAGAATCTCGCGGTCGTCGATTTCGTCTGCACTTTTCAAGCGATTTTCGT
>JBBPBP010000799.1:10824-31281 GCA_037974735.1 Cicer chorassanicum | reverse complement strand
GATTTCATCTGGACTTTTCGGGCGATTTTCGTACCACCCGACAAAAATGGGCCGAAATCGGTATTTTTGGGCCAATTGATGGCTAGGGTTTGAAATCCAACACGGAACCCGAGACACAGTCATAAATTGAGGAGAAGAATGCTACAAGGATCTCGCGGTCGTCGATTTCATCTGGACTTTTCGGGCGATTTTCGTACCACGCGACAAAAATGGGCCTAAATCGGTATTTTCGGGCCAATTGATAGCTAGGGTTTGAAATCCAACACGGAACCGAGACGCAGTCATAAATTTAAGAGAAGAATGCTACAAGGATCTCGTGGTCGGTGATTTCATCTGGACTTTTCGGGCGATTTTCGTACCACCCGACAAAAATGGGCCGAAATCGGTATTTTCGGGGCAGAAGATGGCTAGGGTTTGAAATCTGACACGGAACCCGAGACACAGTCATAAATTTAGGTGAAGAATGCTACAAGGATCTCGCGGTCGTCGATTTCATCTGGACTTTTCGGGCGATTTTCGTACCACGCGACAAACATGGGCCGAAATCGGTATTTTCGGTCCAATTGATAGCTAGGGTTTGAAATCCAACACGGAACCCGAGGCACAGTCATAAATTTAAGAGAAGAATGCTACAAGGATCTCGTGGTCGGTGATTTCATCTGGACTTTTCGGGCGATTTTCGTACCACCCGACAAAAATGGGCCAAAATCGGTATTTTCGGGGCAGAAGATGGCTAGGGTTTGAAATCTGACACGGAACTCGAGACACAGTCATAAATTTAGGAGAAGAATGCTACAAGGATCTCGCGGTCGTCGATTCCATCTGCACTTTTCGGGCGATTTTCGTACCACCCGACAAAAATGGGCCGAAATCGGTATTTTCGGGCCAGACGATGGCTAGGGTTTGAAATCCGACACGGATCCCGAGACACATTCATAAATTTAGGAGAAGAATGCTACAAGGATCTCGCGGTCGTCAATTTCATCTTCACTTTTCGGGCGATTTTCGTACCACCCGACAAAAATGGGCCGAAATCAGTATTTTCGGGCCAGACGATGGCTAGGGTTTGAAATCCTACACGAAACCCGAGACACAGTCATAAATTTTGGAGAAGAATGCTACAAGGATCTCGCGGTCGTCGATTTCATCTGCACTTTTCGGGCGATTTTCGTACCACCCGACAAAAATGGGCCGAAATCGGTATTTTCGGGCCAGACAATGGCTAGGGTTTGAAATCCGACACGGAACTCGAGACACAATCAGTAATTTTGGAGAAGAATGCTACAAGGATCTCGCGGTCGTCAATTTCATCTGGACTTTTTGGGCGATTTTCGTACCACCCGACAAAAATGGGCCGAAATCGGTATTTTCGGGCCAGACGATGGCTAGGGTTTGAAACCCGAGACAGAGTCATAAATTTAGGAGAAGAATGCTACAACGATCTCGCGGACGTCGATTTCATCTGCACTTTTCGGGCGATTTTCGTACCACCCGACAAAAATGGGCCGAAATCGGTATTTTCGGGCCAGACGATGGCTAGGGTTTGAAATCCGACACGGAACCCGAGACAGAGTCATAAATTTAGGAGAAGAATGCTACAAGGATCTCGCGGTCGTCGATTTTATCTAAACTTTTCGGGCGATTTTCGTACCACCCAACAAAAATGGGCCGAAATCGGTATTTTCGGGCCAGACGATGGCTAGGGTTTGAAATCCGACACGGAACCCGAGACACAGTCATAAATTTAAGAGAAGAATGCTACAAGGATCTCGCGGTCGGTGATTTCATCTGGACTTTTCGGGCGATTTTCGTTCCACCCGACAAAAATGGGCCGAAATCGGTATTTTCGGGCCAGACGATGGCTAGGGTTTGAAATCCGACACGGAACCCGAGACACAGTCATAAATTTAGGAGAAGAATGCTACAAGGATCTCGCGGTCGTCGATTTCATCTGGACTTTACGGGCGATTTTCGTACCACCCGACAAAAATGGGCCGAAATCGGTATTTTCGGGCCAGACGATGGCTAGGGTTTGAAATCCGACACGGAACCCGAGACACAGTCATAAATTTAGGAGAAGAATGCTACAAGGATCTCGCGGTCGTGGATTTCATCTGGACTTTTCAGGCGATATTCATACCACCCGACAAAAATGGGTTGAAATCGGTATTTTCGGGCCAGACGATTGCTAGTGTTTTAAATCTGACACGGAACCCGAGACACAATCATAAATTTAGGAGAAGAATGCTCCAAGGATCTCGCGGTCGTCGAATTCATCTGAACTTTTCGGGAGATTTTCGTACCACCCGACAAAAATGGGCCGGAATCGGTTTTTTCGGGCAAAACGTTGGCTAGGGTTTGAAATCCGACTTGGAACCCGAGACACAGTCATAAATTTAAGAGGAGAATGCTACAAGGATCTCGCGGTCGTCGATTTCATCTGCACTTTTCGAGCGATTTTCGTACCACCCGACAACAATGGGCCGAAATCGGTATTTTCGGGCCAGACGATAGCTCTGGTTTGAAATCCGACACAGAACCCGAGACACAGTCATACATTTAACAGAAGAATGCTACAAGTATCTCGCGGTCGTCGATTTCATCTGCACTTTTCGGGCGATTTTCGTACCACCCGACAAAAATGGGCCGAAATCGGTATTTTCGGGCCAGACGATGGCTAGGGTTTGAAATCCGACACGGAACCCGAGACACAGTCATAAATTAAAGAGAAGAATGCTACAAGGATCTCTCGGTCGTCGATTTCATCTGCACTTTTGGGGCGATTTTCGTACCACCCGACAAAAATGGGCCGAAATAGATATTTTCGGGCCAGACGATGGCTAGGGTTTGAAATCCGACACGGAACCCAAGACACAGTCATAAATTGAGGAGAAGAATGCTATAAGGATTTCGAGGTCGTCGATTTAATCTGCATTTTTCGGGCGATTTTCGTACCACCCGACAAAAATGGGCCGAAATCGGTATTTTCGGGCCAGACGATGGCTAGGGTTTGAAATCCGACACGGAACCCGAGACACAGTCATAAATTTAGGAGAAGAATGCTACAAGGATCTCGCGGTCGTCGATTTCATCTGCACTTTTCGGGCGATTTTCATACCACCCGACAAAAATGTGCCGAAATCGGTATTTTCGGGCCAAACAATGGCTAGGGTTTGAAATCCGACACGGAACCCGAGAAACAGTTATAAATTTAGGAGAAGAATGCTACAAGGATCTCGCGGTCGTCGATTTCATCCACACTTTTCGGGCGTTTTTCGTACCACCCGACAAAAATGGGCCGAAATCGGTATTTTCGGGCCAGACGATGGCTAGGGTTTGAAATCCGACACGGAACCCGAGACACAGTCATAAATTTAGGAGAAGAATGCTACAAGGATCTCGCGGTCGTCGATTTCATCTGGACTTTACGGGCGATTTTCGTACCACCCGACAAAAATGGGCCGAAATCGGTATTTTCGGGCCAGACGATGGCTAGGGTTTGAAATCCGACACGGAACCCGAGACACAGTCATAAATTTAGGAGAAGAATGCTACAAGGATCTCGCGGTCGTCGAATTCATCTGGACTTTTCGGGCGATTTTCGTACCACCCGACAAAAATGGGCCGAAATCGGTATTTTCGGGCCAGAAGATGGCTAGGGTTTAAAATCCGACACGGAACCCGAGACACAGTCATAAATTTAGGAGAAGAATGCTACAAGGATCTCGCGGTCGTCGATTTCATCTTCACTTTTTTGGCCATTTTCGTACCACCCGACAAAAATGGGCCGAAATCGGTATTTTCGGGCCAGACGATGGCTAGGGTTTGAAATCCGACACGGAACCCGAGACACAGTCATAAATTTAGGAGAAGAATGCTACAAGGATCTCGCGGTCGTCGATTTCATGTGGACTTTTCGGGTGACTTTCGTACCACCGGACAAAAATGGGCCGAAATCGGTATTTTCGGGCCAAACGATGGCTAGAGTTTGAAATCCGACACGATACCCGAGACACAGTCATAAATTTAGGAGAAGAATGCTACAAGGATCTCGCGGTCGTCGATTTCATCTGCACTTTTCGGGCGATTTTCGTACCACCCGACAAAAATGGGCCGAAATCGGTATTTTCAGGCCAGACGATGGCTACGGTTTGAAATCTGACAAGGAACCCGAGACAGAGTCATAAATTTAGGAGAACAAAGCTAAAAGGATCTCGCAGTCATCGATTTCATCTGGACTTTTCGGGCGATTTTCAAACCACCCGACAAAAATGGGCCGAAATCGGTATTTTCGGGCCAGACGATGGCTAGGGTTTGAAATCCGACACGGAACCCGAGACACAGTCATAAATTTAGGAGAAGAATGCTACAAGGATCTCGCGGTCGTCGATTTCATGTGTACTTTTCGGGCGATTTTCGTACCACCCGACAAAAATGGGCCGAAATCGGTATTTTCGGGCCAGACGATGGCTAGGGTTTGAAATCCGACACGGAACCCGAAACACAATCATAAATTTAGGAGAAGAATGCTACAAGGATCTCGCGGTCGACGATTTCATCTGGACTTTTCGGGCGATTTTCATACCACCCGACAAAAATGGGCCGAAATCGGTATTTTCGGGCCAGACGATGGCTAGGGTTTGAAATCCGACACGGAACCCGAGACACAATCATAAATTTAGGAGAAGAATGCTACAAGGATCTCGCGGTCGTCGAACTCATCTGCACTTTTCGGGCGATTTTCGTACCACCCGACAAAAATGGGCCGAAATCGGTATTTTCGGGCCAGACGATGGCTAGGGTTTGAAATCCGACACGGAACCCGAGACACAGTCATAAATTTAAGAGAAGAATGCTACAAGGATCTCGCGGTCGTCGATTTCATCTGGACTTATCGGGCGATTTTCGTACCACCTGACAAAAATGGGCCGAAATCGGTATTTTTAGGCCAGACGATTGCTAGGGTTTGAAATCCGACACGAAACCCGAGACACTGTCATAAATTTAAGAGAAGAATGCTACAAGGATTTCGCGGTCGTCGATTTCATCTGGACTTTTCGGGCGATTTTCGTACAACCCGACAAAAATGGGTCGAAATCGGTATTTCGGGCAAGACGATGGCTAGGGTTTGAAATCTGACACGGAACCTGAGACACTTTCATAAATTTAGGAGAAGAATGCTACAAGGATCTCGCGGTCGTCGATTTCATCTGCACTTTTCGGGCGATTTTCGTACCAACCGACAAAAATGGGCCGAAATCGGTATTTTCGGGCCAGACGATGGCTAGGGTTTGAAATCCGACACGAAACCCGTGACACAGTCATAAATTTAAGAGAAGAATGCTACAAGGATCTCGCGGTTGTCGATTTCATCTGGACTTTTCAGGCGATTTTCGTACCACCCGACAAAAATGGGCCGAAATCGGTATTTTCGGGCCAGACAATGGCTAAGGTTTGAAATCCGACATGGAACCCGAGACACAATCAAAGATTTAGGAGAAGAATGCTACAAGGATCTCGCGGTCGTCGATTTGATCTGGACTTTTCGGGTGATATTCATACCACCCGACAAAAATGGGCCGAAATCGGTATTTTTGGGCCAGACGATTGCTAGGGTTTGAAATCCGACACAGAACCCGAGACACAGTCTAAATTTAGGAGAAGAATGCTACAAGGATCTCGCGGTCGTCGATTTTATCTGCACTTTTCGGGCGATTTTCGTACCACCCGACAAAAATGGGCCGAAATCGGTATTTTCGGGCCAGACGATGGCTAGGGTTTGAAATCCGACACGAAACCCGAGACACAGTCATAAATTTAAGAGAAGAATGCTACAAGGATCTCGCGGTCGTCGATTTCATCTGGACTTTTTGGGCGATTTTCGTACAACCCGACAAAAATCGGTCTAAATCGGTATTTTCGGGCCAGGCGATGGCTAGGGTTTGAAATCTGACACGGAACCTGAGACACTGTCATAAATTTAGGAGAAGAATGCTACAAGGATCTCGCGGTCGTCGATTTCATCTGAACTTTTCGAGCGATTTTCGTACCAACCGACAAAAATGGGCCGAAATCGGTATTTTCGGGCCAGACGATGGCTAGGGTTTGAAATCCGACACGAAACCCGTGACACCGTCATAAATTTAAGAGAAGAATGCTACAAGGATCTCGCAGTCGGTGTTTTCATCTGGACTTTTCGGGCGATTTTCGTACCACCCGACAAAAATGGGCCGAAATCGGTATTTTCACGCCAGACGATGGCTAGGGTTTGAAATCCGACACGGAACCCGAGACACAGTCACAAATTTAGGAGAAGAATGCTACAAGGATCTCGCGGTCGTCGATTTCATCTGGACTTTTCGGGCGATTTTCGTACCACCCGACAAAAATGCGCCGAAATCGGTATTTTCGGGCCAGACAATGGCTAAGGTTTGAAATCCGACAAGGAACCCGAGACACAATCAAAGATTTAGGAGAAGAATGCCACAAGGATCTCGCGGTCGTCGATTTCATCTGGACTTTTCGGGCGATATTCATACCACCCGAC
The DNA here is from genome assembly GCA_037974735.1 of Cicer chorassanicum. Taxonomy (NCBI): domain Eukaryota; kingdom Viridiplantae; phylum Streptophyta; class Magnoliopsida; order Fabales; family Fabaceae; genus Cicer; species Cicer chorassanicum. Next base: position 24,734 of record JBBPBP010000799.1, on the reverse strand, counting down.
AAAAATGGGCCGAAATCGGTATTTTCGGGCCAAATGATGGCTAGGGTTTGAAATCCGACACGGAACCCGAGACAGAGTCATAAATTTAGGAGAAGAATGCTACAAGGATCTCGCGGTCGTCGATTTTATCTAAACTTTTCGGGCGATTTTCGTACCACCCAACAAAAATGGGCCGAAATCGGTATTTTCGGGCCAGACGATGGCTAGGGTTTGAAATCCGACACGGAACCCGAGACACAGTCATAAATTTAAGTGAAGAATGCTACAAGGATCTCGCGGTTGTCGATTTCATCTGGACTTTTCGGGCGATTTTCGTACAACCCGACAAAAATGGGTCGAAATCGGTATTTTCGGGCCAAACGATGGCTAGAGTTTGAAATCCGCACGAAACCCGAGACACATTCATAAATTTAAGAGAAGAATGCTACAAGGATCTCGCGGTCGTCGATTTCATCTGGACTTTTCGGGCGATTTTCGTACAACCCGACAAAAATGGGTCGAAATTGGTATTTTCGGGCCAAACGATGGCTAGAGTTTGAAATCCGCACGAAACCCGAGACACAGTCATTAATTGAGGAGAAGAATGCTATAAGGATCTCACGGTTGTCGATTTCATATGCACTTTTCAGGCGATTTTCTTACCACCCGACAAAAATGGGTTGAAATCGGTATTTTCGGGCCAGACGATGGCTAGGGTTTGAAATCCGACACAGAACTCGAGACACAGTCATAAATTTTGGAAAAGAATGCCACAAGGATCTCGCGGTCATCGATTTCATCTGCACTTTTCGGGCGATTTTCGTACCACTTGACAAAAATGGGCCGAAATCGGTATTTTCGGGCCAGACGATGTCTAGGTTTTGAAATCTGACACAGAACCTGAGACTAAGTCATAAATTTAGGAGAAGAATGCTACAAGGATCTCGCGGTCGTCAATTTCATCTGCACTTTTCGGGCGATTTTCGTACCACCTGACAAAAATGGGCCAAAATCGGTATTTTCAGGTTAGACGATGGCTAGGGTTTGAAATCCGACACGGAACCCGAGACACAGTCTTAAATTTAAGAGAAGAATGCTACAAGGATCTCGCGGTCATCGATTTCATCTGGACTTTTCGGGCGATTTTCGTACCACATGACAAAAATGGGCCGAAATCGGTATTTTTAGGCCAAACGATTGCTAGGGTTTGAAATCCGACACGAAACCCGAGACACAGTCATAAATTTAGGAGAAGAATGCTACAAGGATCTCGCGGTCGTCGATTTCATCTGGACTTTTCGGGCGATTTTCGTACCACCCGACAAAAATGGGCCGAAATCGGTATTTTCGGGCCAGACAATGGCTAGGGTTTTAAATCCGACACGGAACCCGAGACACAATCAAAGATTTAGGAGAAGAATGCTACAAGGATCTTGCGGTCGTCGATTTCATTTGGACTTTTCGGGCGATTTTCATACAACCCGACAAAAATGGGCCGAAATCGGTATTTTTGGGCCAGACGATTGCTAGGGTTTGAAATCCGACACAGAACCCGAGACACAGACTAAATTTAGGAGAAGAATGCTACAAGGATCTCGCGGTCGTCGATTTTATCTGCACTTTTCGGGCGATTTTCGTACAACCCGACAAAAATGGGTCGAAATCGGTATTTCGGGCAAGACGATGGCTAGGGTTTGAAATCTGACACGGAACCTGAGACACTGTCATAAATTTAGGAGAAGAATGCTACAAGGATCTCGCGGTCGTCGATTTCATCTGCACTTTTCAGGCGATTTTCGTACCACCCGACAAAAATCGGCCGAAATCGGTATTTTCGGGCCAGACGATGGCTAGGGTTTGAAATCCGACACGAAACCCACGACACAGTCATAAATTTAAGAGAAGAATGCTACAAGGATCTCGCAGTCGGTGTTTTCATCTGGACTTTTCAGGCGATTTTCGTACCACCCGACAAAAATGGGCCGAAATCGGTATTTTCGTGCCAGACGATGGCTAGGGTTTGAAATCCGACACGGAACCCGAGACACAGTCATAAATTTAGGAGAAGAATGCTACAAGGATCTCGCGGTCGTCGATTTCATCTGGACTTTTCGGGCGATTTTCGTACCACCCGACAAAAATGGGCCGAAATCGGAATTTTCGGGCCAGACGATGGCTAGGGTTTGAAATCTGACACGGAACCTGAGACACTGTCATAAATTTAAGAGAAGAATGCTACAAGGATCTCGCGGTTGGTGATTTCATCTGGACTTTTCGGGCGATTTTCGTACCACCCGACAAAAATGGGCCGAAATCGGTATTTTCGGGCCAGTCGATTGCTAGGGTTTGTAATCCGACACGGAACCCGAGACACAGTCATAAATTTAGGGGAAGAATGCTACAAGGATCTTGCGGTCGTCGATTTCATCTGGACTTTTCGGGTGATATTCATACCACCCGACAAAAATGGGACGAAATCGGTATTTTTGGGCCAGACGATGGCTAGGGTTTGAAATCTGACACGGAACCTGAGACACTGTCATAAATTTAGGAGCAGAATGCTACAAGGATCTCGCGGTCGTCGATTTCGTCTGCACTTTTCTGGCGATTTTCGTACCACTAGAAAAAAAAGGGACGAAATCGGTATTTTCGGGCCAGACGATGGCTAGGGATTGAAATCCGACACGGAACCCATGACACAGTCGTAAATTAAGGAGAAGAATGCTATAAGGATCTCGCGGTCGTCGATTTCATCTGCACTTTTCGAGCGATTTTCGTACCACCCGAAAAAAAATGGGCCGAAATCGGTATTTTCGGGCCAGACGATGGCTAGGGTTTGAAATCCGACACGGAACCTGAGACAAAGTCATAAATTTAGGAGAAGAATGCTAGAAGGATCTCGCGGTCGTCGATTTCATTTGCACTTTTCGGGCGATTTTCGTACCACCCGACAAAAATGGGCCGAAATCGGTATTTTCGGGCCAGACGATGGCTAGGGTTTGAAATTCGAGACGGAACCCGAGACACAGTCAAAGATTTAGGAGAAGAATGCTACAAGGATCTTGCGGTCGTCGATTTCATCTGGACTTTTCGGGCGATTTTCGTACCACCCAACAAAAATGGGCCGAAATCGGTATTTTTGGGCCAGACGATTGCTAGGGTTTGAAATCCGACACAGAACCCGAGACACAGTCTAAATTTAGGAGAAGAATGCTACAAGGATCTCGCGGTCGTCGATTTTATCTGCACTTTTCGGGCGATTTTCGTACCACCCGACAAAAATGGGCCGAAATCGGTATTTTCGGGCCAGACGATCGCTAGGGTTTGAAATCTGACACGAAACCTGAGACACTGTCATAAATTTAGGAGAAGAATGCTAGAAGGATCTCGCGGTCGTCGATTTCTTCTGCACTTTTCGGGCGATTTTCGTACCACCCGACAAAAATGGGCCGAAATCGGTATTTTCGGGCCAGACGATGGCTAGGGTTTGAAATCCGACACGAAACCCTAGACACAGTCATAAATTTTGGAGAAGAATGCTACAAGAATCTCGCGGTCGTCGATTTCATCTGCACTTTTCGGGCAATTCTCATACCACCCGACAAAAATGGGTCGAAATCGTTATTTTCAGGCCAGACGATGGCTAGGGTTTGAAATCCGACACGGAACCCGAGACACAGTCATAAATTGAGGAGAAGAATGCTATAAGGATCTCACGGTCGTCGATTTCATCTGCACTTTTCAGGCGATTTTCGTACCACCCGACAAAAATGGGCCGAAATCGGTATTTTCGGGCCAGACGATGGCTAGGCTTTAAAATCCGACACAGAACTCGAGACACAGTCATAAATTTTGGAAAAGAATGCCACAAGGATTTCGCGGTCATCGATTTCATCTGCACTTTTCAGGCGATTTTCGTACCACCCGACAAAAATGGGCCGAAATCGGTATTTTCGGGCCAGACGATGGCTAGGGTTTGAAATCTGACACGGAACCTAAGACACAATCATAAATTTAGGAGAAGAATGCTACAAGGATCTCGCGGTCGGTTATTTCATCTGGACTTTTCGGGCGATTTTCGTACCACCCGACAAAAATGGGCCGAAATCAGTATTTTCGGGCCAGTCGATTGCTAGGGTTTGAAATCCGAAACGGAACCCGAGACACAGTCATAAATTTAGGAGAAGAATGCTACAAGGATCTCGCGGTCGTCGATTTCATCTGGACTTTTCGGGCGATTTTCGTACCACCCGACAAAAATGGGCCGAAATCGGTATTTTTGGGCCAGACAATGGCTAGGGTTTGAAATCTGACACGGAACCCGAGACACTGTCATAAATTTAAGAGAAGAATGCTACAAGGATCTCGTGGTTGGTGATTTCATCTGGACTTTTCGGGCGATTTTCGTACCACCCGACAAAAATGGGCCGAAATCGGTATTTTCGGGCCAGTCGATTGCTAGGGTTTAAAATCTGACACGGAACCTGAGACACAATCATAAATTTAGGAGAAGAATGCTACAAGGATCTCGCGGTCGGTTATTTCAGCTGGACTTTTCGGGCGATTTTCGTACCACCCGACAAAAATGGGCCGAAATCAGTATTTTCGGGCCAGTCGATTGCTAGGGTTTGAAATCTGACACGGAACCCGAGACACAGTCATAAATTTTGGAGAAGAATGCTACAAGGATCTCGCGGTCGTCGATTTCATCTGCACTTTTCAGGCGATTTTGGTACCACCCGACAAAAATGGGCCGAAATCGGTATTTTCGGGCCAGACGATGGCTAGGGTTTAAAATCTGACACGGAACCCGAGACACTGTCATAAATTTAATAGAAGAATGCTACAAGGATCTCGCGGTTGGTGATTTCATCTGGACTTTTCGGGCGATTTTCGTACCACCCGACAAAAATTGGCCGAAATCGGTATTTTCGGGCGAGTCGATTGCTAGGGTTTGAAATCCGACACGGAACCCGAGACACAGTCATAAATTTAGGAGAAGAATGCTACAAGGATCTTGCGGTCGTCGATTTCATCTGCACTTTTTGGGCGATTTTCATACCACCCGACAAAATTGGGCCGAAATCGGTATTTTCGGGCCAGACGATGGCTAGGGTTTGAAATCTGACACGAAACCCGAGACACAGCCATAAATTTAGGAGAAGAATGCTACAAGAATCTCGCGGTCGTCGATTTCGTCTGCACTTTTCAGGCGATTTTCGTACCACCAGAAAAAAAAGGGACGAAATCGGTATTTTCGGGCCAGACGATGGCTAGGGATTGAAATCTGACACGGAACCCGAGACACAGTCGTAAATTAAGGAGAAGAATGCTATAAGGATCTCGCGGTCGTCGATTTCATCTGCACTTTTCGAGCGATTTTCGTACCACCTGAAAAAAATGGGCCGAAATCGGTATTTTCGGGCCAGACGATGGCTAGGGTTTTAAATTTGACACGGAACCTGAGACAAAGTCATAAATTTAGGAGAAGAATGCTACAAGGATCTCGCGGTCGTCGATTTCATCTGCACTTTTCGGGCGATTTTCGTACCACCAGACAAAAAAGGGTCGAAATCGGTATTTTCGGGCCAGACGATGGCTAGGGTTTGAAATCCGACACGGAACCCGAGACACAGTCATAAATTTAAGAGAAGAATTCTACAAGGATCTCGCTGTCGAGGATTTCATCTGGACTTTTCGGGCGATTTTCGTACCACTCTACAAAAATGGGCCGAAATCGGTATTTTCGGGCCAGACGATGGCTAGGGTTTGAAATCCGACACGGAACCCGAGACACAGTCATTAATTTAGGAGAAGAATGCTACAAGGATCTCGCGGTCCTCGATTTCATCTGGACTTTTCGGGCGATTTTCGTGCCACCCGACAAAAATGGGACGAAATCGATATTTTCAGGCCAGACGATTGCTAGGGTTTGAAATCCGACACAGAACTCGAGAAACAGTCATAAATTTAAGAGAAGAATGCTACAAGGATCTCGCGGTCGTCGATTTCATCTGGACTTTTCGGGCGATTTTCGTACAACTCGACAAAAATGGGTCGAAATCGGTATTTTCGGGCCAGACGATGGCTAGCGTTTGAAATCTGACACGGAACCTGAGACACTGTCATAAATTTAGGAGAAGAATGCTACAAGGATCTCACGGTTGGTGATTTCATCTGGACTTTTCGGGCGATTTTCGTACCACCCGACAAAATGGGCCGAAATCGGTATTTTCGGGCCAGTCGATTGCTAGGGTTTGAAATCTGAATCGGAACCCGAGACACAGTCATAAATTTAGGAGAAGAATGCTACAAGGATCTTGTGGTCGTCGATTTCATCTGCACTTTTCGGGCGATTTCGTACCACCCGATAAAAATGGGCCGAAATCGGTATTTTCGGGCCAGACGATGGCTAGGGTTTGAAATCCGACACGGAACCCGAGACACAGTCATAAATTGAGGAGAAGATTGTTATAAGGATCTCGCGGTCAGTGATTTCATCTGGACTTTTCAGGCGATTTTCGTACCACCCGACAAAAATGGGCCGAAATCGGTATTTTCGGGCTAGACGATGGCTAGGGTTTGAAATCCGACACGGAACCCGAGACACAGTAATAAATTTTGGAGAAGAATGCCACAAGGATCTCGCGGTCATCGATTTCATCTGGACTTTTCGGGCGATTTTCGTACCACCCGACAAAAATGGGCCGAAATCGGTATTTTCGGGCCAGACAATGGCTAGGGTTTGAAATCCGACATGGAACCCGAGACACAATCAAAGATTTAGTAGAAGAATGCTACAAGGAACTTGCGGTTGTCGATTTCATCTGGACTTTTCGGGCGATTTTCGTACAACCCGACAAAAATGGGCCGAAATCGGTATTTTTGGGCCAGACGATTGCTAGGGTTTGAATTCCGACACAGAACCTGAGACACAGTCTAAATTTAGGAGAAGAATGCTACGAGGATCTCGCGGTCGTCGATTTTATCTGCACTTTTCGGGCGATTTTCGTACCACCCGACAAAAATGGGCCGAAATCGGTATTTTCGGGCCAGACGATCGCTAGGGTTTGAAATCTGACACGAAACCTGAGACATAGTCATAAATTTAAGAGAAGAATGCAACAAGGATCTCGCGGTCGTCGATTTCATCTGGACTTTTCGGGCGATTTTCGTACAACCCGACAAAAATCGGTCTAAATCGGTATTTTCGGGCCAGACGATGGCTAGGGTTTGAAATCTGACACGGAACCTGAGACACTGTCATAAATTTAGGAGAAGAATGCTAGAAGGATCTCGCGGTCGTCGATTTCTTCTGCACTTTTCGGGCGATTTTCGTACCACCCGACAAAAATGGGCCGAAATCGGTATTTTCGGGCCAGACGATGGCTAGGGTTTGAAATCCGACACGAAACCCTAGACACAGTCATAAATTTTGGAGAAGAATGCTACAAGAATCTCGCGGTCGTCGATTTCATCTGCACTTTTCGGGCGATTCTCATACCACCCGACAAAAATGGGTCGAAATCGTTATTTTCAGGCCAAATGATGGCTAGGGTTTTTAAATCCGACACGGAACCCGAGACACAATCAAAGATTTAGGAGAAGAATGCTACAAGGAACTTGCGGTTGTCGATTTCATCTGGACTTTTCGGGCGATTTTCGTACAACCCGACAAAAATGGGCCGAAATCGGTATTTTTGGGCCAGACGATTGCTAGGGTTTGAAATCTGACACGGAACCTGAGACACTGTCATAAATTTAGGAGCAGAATGCTACAAGGATCTCGCGGTCGTCGATTTCGTCTGCACTTTTCTGGCGATTTTCGTACCACTAGAAAAAAAAGGGACGAAATCGGTATTTTCGGGCCAGACGATGGCTAGGGATTGAAATCCGACACGGAACCCATGACACAGTCGTAAATTAAGGAGAAGAATGCTATAAGGATCTCGCGGTCGTCGATTTCATCTGCACTTTTCGAGCGATTTTCGTACCACCCGAAAAAAAATGGGCCGAAATCGGTATTTTCGGGCCAGACGATGGCTAGGGTTTGAAATCCGACACGGAACCTGAGACAAAGTCATAAATTTAGGAGAAGAATGCTAGAAGGATCTCGCGGTCGTCGATTTCATTTGCACTTTTCGGGCGATTTTCGTACCACCCGACAAAAATGGGCCGAAATCGGTATTTTCGGGCCAGACGATGGCTAGGGTTTGAAATTCGAGACGGAACCCGAGACACAGTCAAAGATTTAGGAGAAGAATGCTACAAGGATCTTGCGGTCGTCGATTTCATCTGGACTTTTCGGGCGATTTTCGTACCACCCAACAAAAATGGGCCGAAATCGGTATTTTTGGGCCAGACGATTGCTAGGGTTTGAAATCCGACACAGAACCCGAGACACAGTCTAAATTTAGGAGAAGAATGCTACAAGGATCTCGCGGTCGTCGATTTTATCTGCACTTTTCGGGCGATTTTCGTACCACCCGACAAAAATGGGCCGAAATCGGTATTTTCGGGCCAGACGATCGCTAGGGTTTGAAATCTGACACGAAACCTGAGACACTGTCATAAATTTAGGAGAAGAATGCTAGAAGGATCTCGCGGTCGTCGATTTCTTCTGCACTTTTCGGGCGATTTTCGTACCACCCGACAAAAATGGGCCGAAATCGGTATTTTCGGGCCAGACGATGGCTAGGGTTTGAAATCCGACACGAAACCCGAGACACAGTCATAAATTTTGGAGAAGAATGCTACAAGAATCTCGCGGTCGTCGATTTCATCTGCACTTTTCGGGCGATTTTCATACCACTCGACAAAAATGGGTCGAAATCGTTATTTTCAGGCCAGACGATGGCTAGGGTTTGAAATCCGACACGGAACCCGAGACACAGTCTAAATTTAGGAGAAGAATGCTACAAGGATCTCGCGGTCGTCGATTTTATCTGCACTTTTCGGGCGATTTTCGTACCACCCGACAAAAATGGGCCGAAATCGATATTTTCTGGCCAGACGTTCGCTAGGGTTTGAAATACGACACGAAACCCGAGACACAGTCATAAATTTAAGAGAAGAATGCTACAAGGATCTCGCGGTCGTCGATTTCATCTGGACTTTTCGGGCGATTTTCGTACAACCCGACAAAAATCGGTCTAAATCGGTATTTTCGGGCCAGGCGATGGCTAGGGTTTGAAATCTGACACAGAACCTGAGACACTGTCATAAATTTAGGAGAAGAATGCTACAAGGATCTCGCGGTCGTCGATTTCATCTGCACTTTTCGGGCGATTTTCGTACCACCTGACAAAAATGGGCCGAAATCGATATTTTCGGGCCAAACGATGGCTAGGGTTTGAAATCCGACACGGAACCCGAGACACAGTCATAAATTTAGGAGAAGAATGCTACAAGAATCTCGCGGTCGTCGATTTTATCTGCACTTTTCGGGCGATTTTCGTACCACCCGACAAAAATGGGCCGAAATCGGTATTTTCGGGCCAGACGATGGCTAGGGTTTGAAATCCGACACGAAACCCGAGACACAGTCATAAATTTAAGAGAAGAATGCTACAAGGATCTCGCGGTCGTCGATTTCATCTGGACTTTTCGGGCGATTTTCGTACAACCCGACAAAAATCGGTCTAAATCGGTATTTTCGGGCCAGGCGATGGCTAGGGTTTGAAATCTGACACGGAACCTGAGACACTGTCATAAATTTAGGAGAAGAATGCTAGAAGGATCTCGCGGTCGTCAATTTCTTCTGCACTTTTCGGGCGATTTTCGTACCACCCGACAAAAATGGGCCGAAATCGGTATTTTCGGGCCAGACGATGGCTAGGGTTTGAAATCCGACACGAAACCCTAGACACAGTCATAAATTTTGGAGAAGAATGCTACAAGAATCTCGCGGTCGTCGATTTCATTTGCACTTTTCGGGCGATTCTCATACCACCCGACAAAAATGGGTCGAAATCGTTATTTTCAGGCCAGACGATGGCTAGGGTTTGAAATCCGACACGGAACCCGAGACACAGTCATAAATTGAGGAGAAGAATGCTATAAGGATCTCACGGTCGTCGATTTCATCTGCACTTTTCAGGTGATTTTCGTACCACCCGACAAAAATGGGCCGAAATCGGTATTTTCGGGCCAGACGATGGCTAGGGTTTGAAATCCGACACAGAACTCGAGACACAGTCATAAATTTTGGAAAAGAATGCCACAAGGATCTCGCGGTCATCGATTTCATCTGCACTTTTCGGGCGATTTTCGTACCACCCGACAAAAATGGGCCGAAATCGGTATTTTCGGGCCAAACGATGGCTAGGGTTTGAAATCTGACACAGAACCTGAGACACAATCATAAATTTAGGAGAAGAATGCTACAAGGATCTCGCGGTCGATTACTTCATCTGGACTTTTCGGGCGATTTTCGTACCACCCGACAAAAATGGGCCGAAATCAGTATTTTCGGGCCAGTCGATTGCTAGGGTTTGAAATCCGACACGGAACCCGAGACACAGTCATAAATTTAGGAGAAGAATGCTACAAGGATCTCGCGGTCGTCGATTTCATCTGGACTTTTCGGGAGATTTTCGTACCACCCGACAAAAATGGGCCGAAATCGGTATTTTCGGGCCAGACGTAGCTAGGATTTGAAATCCAACGCGGAATCCGAGACAGAGTCATAAATTTAGGAGAAGAATTCTACAAGGATCTCGCGGTCGTCGATTTCATCTGCACTTTTCGGGCGATTTTCGTAGCACCCGACAAAAATGGGCCGAAATTGGTTTTTTCGAGCCAGACGATGCCTAGGGTTTGAAATCCGTCATGGAACCCGAGACACAGTCATAAATTTTGGAGAAGAATGCTACAAGGATCTCGCGGTCGTCGATTTCATCTGGACTTTTCGTGCGATTTCGTACCACCCGACAAAAATGGGCCGAAATCGGTATTTTCGGGCCAGACGATGGCTAGGGTTTGAAATCCGACACGGAACCCGAGACACAGTCATAAATTTAGGAGAAGAATGCTACAAGGATCTCGCGGTCGTCGATTTCATCTGGACTTTTCGGGCGATTTTCGTACCACCCGACAAAAATGGGCCGAAATCGGTATTTTCGGGCCAGACATAGCTAGGGTTTGAAATCCAACACGGAACCCGAGACAGAGTCATAAATTTAGGAGAAGAATTCTACAAGGATCTCGCGGTCAGCGATTTCATCTGCACTTCTCGGGCGATTTACGTAGCACCCGACAAAAATGGGCCGAAATCGGTATTTTCGGGTCAGACGATGGCTAGGGTTTGAATCCGACACGGAACCCGAGTCACAGTCATAAATTTAAGAGAAGAATGCTACAAGGAACTCGCGGTCGTCGATTTCATCTAGACTTTTCAGGCGATTTTCGTACCACTCGGCAAAAATGGGCCGAAATTGGTATTTTCGGGCCAGACGATGGCTAGGGTTTGAAATCCGACACGGAACCCGAGACCTAATCATAAATTTAGGAGAAGAATGCTACAAGGATCTCGCGGTCGTCGATTTCATCTGGACTTTTCGGGCGATTTTCGTACCACCCGACAAAAATGGGCCGAAATCGGTATTTTCGGGCCAGACGATGGCTAGGGTTTGAAATCCGACACGGAACCCGAGACACACTCATAAATTTAAGAGAAGAATGCTACAAGGATCTCGCGGTCGTCGATTTCATCTGGACTTTTCGGGCGATTTTCGTACCACCCGACAAAAATGGGCCGAAATCGGTATTTTCGGGCCAAACGATGGCTAGGGTTTGAAATCCGACACGGAACCCGAGACACAGTCATAAATTAAAGAGAAGAATGCTACAAGGATCTCGCGGTCGTCGATTTCATCTGCACTTTTCGGGCGATTTTCGTACCACCCGACAAAAATGGGCCGAAATCGGTATTTTCGGGCCAGACGATGGCTAGGGTTTGAAATCCGACACGGAACCCGAGACACAGCCATAAATTTAGGAGAAGAATGCTACAAGGATCTCGCGGTCGTCGATTTCATCTGGACTTTTCGGGCGATTTTCGTACCACCCGACAAAAATGGGCCGAAATCGGTATTTTCGGGCCAGACGATGGCTAGGGTTTGAAATCCGAAACGGAACCCGAGACACAGTCATAAATTTAGGAGAAGAATGCTACAAGGATCTCGCGGTCGTCGATTTCATCTGGACTTTTCGGGCGATTTTCGTACCACCCGACAAAAATGGGCCGAAATCGGTATTTTCGGGCCAGACAATGGCTAGGGTTTTAAATCTTACACGGAACCCGAGACACTGTCATAAATTTAAGAGAAGAATGCTACAAGAATCTCGCGGTGGGTGATTTCATCTGGACTTTTCGGGCGATTTTCGTACCACCCGACAAAAATGGGCCGAAATCGGTATTTTCGGGCCAGACGATGGCTAGGGTTTGAAATCTGACACGGAACCTGAGACACAATCATAAATTTAGGAGAAGAATGCTACAAGGATCTCGCGGTCGGTTATTTCATCTGGACTTTTCGGGCGATTTTCGTACCACCCGACAAAAATGGGCCGAAATCAGTATTTTCGGGCCAGTCGATTGCTAGGGTTTGAAATCCGACACGGAACCCGAGACACAGTCATAAATTTAGGAGAAGAATGCTACAAGGATCTTGTGGTCGTCGATTTCATCTGGACATTTCGGGAGATTTTCGTACCACCCGACAAAAATGGGCCGAAATCGGTATTTTTGGGCCAGACGATTGCTAGGGTTTGAAATCCGACACAGAACCCGAGACACAGTCTAAATTTAGGAGAAGAATGCTACAAGGATCTCGCGGTCGTCGATTTTATCTGCACTTTTCGGGCGATTTTCATACCACCCGACAAAAATGGGCCGAAATCGATATTTTCTGGCCAGACGATCGCTAGGGTTTGAAATACGACACGAAACCCGAGACACAGTCATAAATTTAAGAGAAGAATGCTACAAGGATCTCGCGGTCGTCGATTTCATCTGGACTTTTCGGGCGATTTTGGTACAACCCGACAAAAATGGGCCGAAATCGGTATTTTCGGGCCAGGCGATGGCTAGGGTTTGAAATCTGACACGGAACCTGAGACACTGTCATAAATTTAGGAGAAGAATGCTACAAGGATCTCGCGGTTGGTGATTTCATCTGGACTTTTCGGGCGATTTTCGTACCACCCGACAAAAATTGGCCGAAATCGGTATTTTCGGGCCAGTCGATTGCTAGGGTTTGAAATCCGACACGGAACCCGAGACACAGTCATAAATTTAGGAGAAGAATGCTACAAGGATCTCGCGGTCGTCGATTTCATCTGGACTTTTCGGGCGATTTTCGTACCACCCGACAAAAATGGGCCGAAATCGGTATTTTCGGGCCAGACGATGGCTAGGGTTTGAAATCTGACACGGAACCCGAGACACTGTCATAACTTTAAGAGAAGAATGCTACAAGGATCTCGCGGTTGGTGATTTCATCTGGACTTCTCGGGCGATTTTCGTACCACCCGACAAAAATGGGCCGAAATCGGTATTTTCGGGCCAGTCGATTGCTAGGGTTTGAAATCCGACACGGAACCCGAGACAAAGTCATAAATTTAGGAGAAGAATGCTACAAGGATCTTGCGGTCGTCGATTTCATTTGGACTTTTCGGGTGATATTCATACCACCCGACAAAAATGGGCCGAAATCGGTATTTTTGGGAAAGACGATGGCTAGGGTTTGAAATCTGACACGGAACCTGAGACACTGTCATAAATTTAGGAGCAGAATGCTACAAGGATCTCGCGGTCGTCGATTTCGTCTGCACTTTTCGGGCGATTTTCGTTCCACCAGAAAAAAAAGGGACGAAATCGGTATTTTCGGGCCAGACGATGGCTAGGGATTGAAATCTGACACGGAACC
>JBBPBP010000798.1:41312-60089 GCA_037974735.1 Cicer chorassanicum | reverse complement strand
AATTTATGACTGTGTCTCGGGTTCCGTGTCGGATTTCAAACCCTAGCCATCGTCTGGCCTGAAAATAACGATTTCGACCCATTTTTGTCGGGTGGTATGAGAATCGCCCGAAAAGTGCAAATGAAATCGACGACCGCGAGATTCTTGTAGCATTCTTCTCCAAAATTTATGACTGTGTCTAGGGTTTCGTGTCGAATTTCAAACCCTAGCCATCGTCTGGCCCGAAAATACCGATTTCGGCCCATTTTTTTCGGGTGGTACGAAAATCGCTCGGAAAGTGCAGATGAAATCGACGACCGCGAGATCCTTCTAGCATTCTTCTCCTAAATTTATGACAGTGTCTCAGGTTCCGTGTCAGATTTCAAACCCTAGCCATCGCCTGGCCCGAAAATACCGATTTAGACCGATTTTTGTCGGGTTGTACGAAAATCGCCCGAAAAGTCCAGATGAAATCGACGACCGCGAGATCCTTGTAGCATTCTTCTCCTCAATTTATGACTGTGTCTCGGGTTCCGTGTCGGATTTCAAACCCTAGCCATCGTCTGGCCTGAAAATAACGATTTCGGCCCATTTTTGTCGGGTGGTATGAAAATCGCCCGAAAAGTGCAGATGAAATCGACGACCGCGAGATTCTTGTAGCATTCTTCTCGAAAATTTATGACTGTGTCTCGGGTTCTGTGTCGGATTTCAAACCCTAGCCATCGTCTGGCCCGAAAATACCGATTTCGGCCCATTTTTGTCGGGTGGTACGAAAATCACCTGAAAAGTGCAGATGAAATCGACGACCGTGAGATCCTTATAGCATTCTTCTCCTCAATTTATGACTGTGTCTCGGGTTCCGTGTCGGATTTCAAACCCTAGCCATCGTCTGGCCTGAAAATAACGATTTCGACCCATTTTTGTCGGGTGGTATGAAAATCGCCTGAAAAGTGCAGATGAAATCGACGACCGCGAGATTCTTGTAGCATTCTTCTCCAAAATTTATGACTGTGTCTCGGGTTTCGTGTCGGATTTCAAACCCTAGCCATCGTCTGGCCCGAAAATACCGATTTCGGCCCATTTTTGTCGGGTGGTACGAAAATCGCCCGAAAAGTGCAGATGAAATCGACAACCGCGAGATCCTTGTAGCATTCTTCTCCTAAATTTATGACTGTGTCTCGGGTTTCGTGTCGGATTTCAAACCCTAGCCATCGTCTGGCCCGAAAATACCGATTTCGGCCCATTTTTGTCGGGTGGTACGAAAATCGCCCGAAAAGTGCAGATAAAATCGACGACCGCGAGATCCTTGTAGCATTCTTCTCCTAAATTTAGACTGTGTCTCGGGTTCTGTGTCGGATTTCAAACCCTAGCAATCGTCTGGCCCAAAAATACCGATTTCGGCCCATTTTTGTCGGGTGGTACGAAAATCTCCCGAAATGTCCAGATGAAATCGACGACCACAAGATCCTTGTAGCATTCTTCTCCTAAATTTATGACTGTGTCTCGGGTTCCGTGTCGGATTTCAAACCCTAGCAATCGACTGGCCCGAAAATACTGATTTCGGCCCATTTTTGTCGGGTGGTACGAAAATCGCCCGAAAAGTCCAGATGAAATAACCGACCGCGAGATCCTTGTAGCATTCTTCTCCTAAATTTACGATTGTGTCTCAGGTTCCGTGTCAGATTTCAAACCCTAGCAATCGACTGGCCCGAAAATACCGATTTCGGCCCATTTTTGTCGGGTGGTACGAAAATCGCCTGAATAGTCCAGATGAAATCACCAACCACGAGATCCTTGTAGCATTCTTCTCTTAAATTTATGACAGTGTCTCGGGTTCCGTGTCAGATTTCAAACCCTAGCCATTGTCTGGCCCGAAAATACCGATTTCGGCCCATTTTTGTCGGGTGGTACGAAAATCGCCCGAAAAGTCCAGATGAAATCGACGACCGCGAGATCCTTGTAGCATTCTTCTCCTAAATTTATGACTTTGTCTCGGGTTCCGTGTCGGATTTCAAACCCTAGCAATCGACTGGCCCGAAAATACTGATTTCGGCCCATTTTTGTCGGGTGGTACGAAAATCGCCCGAAAAGTCCAGATGAAATAACCGACCGCGAGATCCTTGTAGCATTCTTCTCCTAAATTTATGATTGTGTCTCAGGTTCCGTGTCAGATTTCAAACCCTAGCCATCGTCTGGCCCGAAAATACCGATTTCGGCCCATTTTTGTCAGGTGGTACGAAAATCGCCTGAAAAGTGCAGATGAAATCGATGACCGCGAAATCCTTGTGGCATTCTTTTCCAAAATTTATGACTGTGTCTCGAGTTCTGTGTCGGATTTCAAAGCCTAGCCATCGTCTGGCCCGAAAATACCGATTTCGGCCCATTTTTGTCGGGTGGTACGAAAATCACCCGAAAAGTGCAGATGAAATCGACGACCGCGAGATTCTTGTAGCATTCTTCTCCAAAATTTATGACTGTGTCTCGGGTTTCGTGTCGGATTTCAAACCCTAGCTATCGTCTGGCCCGAAAATACCGATTTCGGCCCATTTTTGTCGGGTGGTACGAAAATCGCCCGAAAAGTGCAGATGAAATCGACGACAGCGAGATCCTTCTAGCATTCTTCTCCTAAATTTATGACAGTGTCTCAGGTTCCGTTTCAGATTTCAAACCCTAGCCATCGCCTGGCCCGAAAATACCGATTTAGACCGATTTTTGTCGGGTTGTACGAAAATCGCCCGAAAAGTCCAGATGAAATCGACGACCGCGAGATCCTTGTAGCATTCTTCTCTTAAATTTATGACTGTGTCTCGGGTTTCGTGTCGTATTTCAAACCCTAGCGAACGTCTGGCCAGAAAATATCGATTTCGGCCCATTTTTGTCGGGTGGTACGAAAATCGCCCGAAAAGTGCAGATAAAATCGACGACCGCGAGATCCTTGTAGCATTCTTCTCCTAAATTTAGACTGTGTCTCGGGTTCCGTGTCGGATTTCAAACCCTAGCCATCGTCTGGCCTGAAAATAACGATTTCGACCCATTTTTGTCGAGTGGTATGAAAATCGCCCGAAAAGTGCAGATGAAATCGACGACCGCGAGATTCTTGTAGCATTCTTCTCCAAAATTTATGACTGTGTCTCGGGTTTCGTGTCGGATTTCAAACCCTAGCCATCGTCTGGCCCGAAAATACCGATTTCAGCCCATTTTTGTCGGGTGGTACGAAAATCGCCCGAAAAGTGCAGATGAAATCGACGACCGCGAGATCCTTCTAGCATTCTTCTCCTAAATTTATGACAGTGTCTCAGGTTCCGTGTCAGATTTCAAACCCTAGCCATCGCCTGGCCCGAAAATACCGATTTAGACCGATTTTTGTCGGGTTGTACGAAAATCGCCCGAAAAGTCCAGATGAAATCGACGACCGCGAGATCCTTGTAGCATTCTTCTCTTAAATTTATGACTGTGTCTCAGGTTTCGTGTCAGATTTCAAACCCTAGCGATCGTCTGGCTCGAAAATACCGATTTCGGCCCATTTTTGTCGGGTGGTACGAAAATCGCCCGAAAAGTGCAGATGAAATCGACGACCGCGAGATCCATATAGCATTCTTCTCCTTAATTTACGACTGTGTCATGGGTTCCGTGTCAGATTTCAATCCCTAGCCATCGTCTGGCCCGAAAATACCGATTTCGTCCCTTTTTTTTTTTCTGGTGGAACGAAAATCGCCCGAAAAGTGCAGATGAAATCGATGACCGCGAGATCCTTGTGGCATTCTTTTCCAAAATTTATGACTGTGTCTCGAGTTCTGTGTCGGATTTCAAACCCTAGCCATCGTCTGGCCCGAAAATACCGATTTCGGCCCATTTTTGTCGGGTGGTACGAAAATCACCTGAAAAGTGCAGATGAAATCGACGACCGTGAGATCCTTATAGCATTCTTCTCCTCAATTTATGACTGTGTCTCGGGTTCCGTGTCGGATTTCAAACCCTAGTCATCGTCTGGCCTAAAAATAACGATTTCGACCCATTTTTGTCGGGTGGTATGAGAATCGCCCGAAAAGTGCAAATGAAATCGACGACCGCGAGATTCTTGTAGCATTCTTCTCCTTAATTTACGACTGTGTCATGGGTTCCGTGTCGGATTTCAATCCCTAGCCATCGTCTGGCCTGAAAATACCGATTTCGTCCCTTTTTTTTTCTGGTGGAACGAAAATCGCCCGAAAAGTGCAGACGAAATCGACGACCGCGAGATCCTTGTAGCATTCTGCTCCTCAATTTATGACTGTGTCTCGGGTTCCGTGTCGGATTTCAAACCCTAGCCATCATCTGGCCCAAAAATACCGATTTCGGCCCATTTTTGTCGGGTGGTATGAATATCGCCCGAAAAGTCCAGATGAAATCGACGACCGCGAGATCCTTGTAGCATTCTTCTCCTAAATTTATGACTGTGTCTCGGGTTCCGTGTCGGATTTCAAACCCTAGCAATCGACTGGCCCGAAAATACCGATTTCGGCCCATTTTTGTCGGGTGGTACGAAAATCGCCCGAAAAGTCCAGATGAAATCACCAACCGCGAGATCCTTGTAGCATTCTTCTCTTAAATTTATGACTGTGTCTCGGGTTCCGTGTCAGATTTCAAACCCTAGCCATCGTCTGGCCCGAAAATACCGATTTCGGCCCATTTTTGTCGGGTGGTACGAAAATCGCCCGAAAAGTCCAGATGAAATCGACGACCGCGAGATCCTTGTAGCATTCTTCTCCTCAATTTATGACTGTGTCTCGGGTTCCGTGTAGGATTTCAAACCCTAGCCATCGTCTGGCCCGAAAATACCGATTTCGGCCCATTTTTGTCGGGTGGTACGAAAATCGCCTGAAAAGTGCAGATGAAATCGACGACCGCGAGATCCTTGTAGCATTCTTCTCCTTAATTTATGACTGTGTCTCGGGTTCCGTGTCAGATTTCAAACCCTAGCCATCGTCTGGCCCGAAAATACCGATTTCGGCCCATTTTTGTCGGGTGGTACGAAAATCGCCCGAAAAGTCCAGATGAAATCGACGACCGCGAGATCCTTGTAGCATTCTTCTCCTAAATTTATGACTGTGTCTCGGGTTCCGTATCGGATTTCAAACCCTAGCCAACGTCTGGCCCGAAAATACCGATTTCGGCCCATTTTTGTCGGGTGGTACGAAAATCGCCCGAAAAGTCCAGATGAAATCGACGACCGCGAGATCCTTGTAGCATTCTTCTCCTAAATTTATGACTGTGTCTTGGGTTCCGTGTCGGATTTCAAACCCTAGCAATCGACTGGCCCGAAAATACTGATTTCGGCCCATTTTTGTCGGGTGGTACGAAAATCGCCCGAAAAGTCTAGATGAAATAATCGACCGCGAGATCCTTGTAGCATTCTTCTCCTAAATTTATGATTGTGTCTCAGGTTCTGTGTCAGATTTCAAACCCTAGCCATCGTCTGGCCCGAAAATACCGATTTCGGCCCATTTTTGTCGGGTGGTACGAAAATCGCCCGAAAAGTGCAGATGAAATCGATGACCGCGAGATCCTTGTGGCATTCTTTTCCAAAATTTATGACTGTGTCTCGAGTTCTGTGTCGGATTTCAAACCCTAGCCATCGTCTGGCCCGAAAATACCGATTTCGGCCCATTTTTGTCGGGTGGTACGAAAATCACCTGAAAAGTGCAGATGAAATCGACGACCGTGAGATCCTTATAGCATTCTTCTCCTCAATTTATGACTGTGTCTCGGGTTCCGTGTCGGATTTCAAACCCTAGCCATCGTCTGGCCTGAAAATAACGATTTCGACCCATTTTTGTCGGGTGGTATGAGAATCGCCCAAAAAGTGCAAATGAAATCGACGACCGCGAGATTCTTGTAGCATTCTTCTCCAAAATTTATGACTGTGTCTAGGGTTTCGTGTCGGATATCAAACCCTAGCCATCGTCTGGCCCGAAAATACCGATTTCGGCCCATTTTTGTCGGGTGGTACGAAAATCGCCCGAAAAGTGCAGAAGAAATCGACGACCGCGAGATCCTTCTAGCATTCTTCTCCTAAATTTATGACAGTGTCTCAGGTTCCGTGTCAGATTTCAAACCCTAGCCATCGCCTGGCCCGAAAATACCGATTTTTGTCGGGTTGTACGAAAATCGCCCGAAAAGTCCAGATGAAATCGACGACCGCGAGATCCTAGTAGCATTATTCTCTTAAATTTATGACTATGTCTCAGGTTTCGTGTCAGATTTCAAACCCTAGCGATCGTCTGGCCCGAAAATACCGATTTCGGCCCATTTTTGTCGGGTGGTACGAAAATCGCCCGAAAAGTGCAGATAAAATCGACGACCGCGAGATCCTTGTAGCATTCTTCTCCTAAATTTAGACTGTGTCTCAGGTTCTGTGTCGGATTTCAAACCCTAGCAATCGTCTGGCCCAAAAATACCGATTTCGGCCCATTTTTGTCGGGTTGTACGAAAATCGCCCGAAAAGTCCAGATGAAATCGACAACCGCAAGTTCCTTGTAGCATTCTTCTCCTAAATCTTTGATTGTGTCTCGGGTTCCGTGTCGGATTTAAAAACCCTAGCCATCATCTGGCCTGAAAATAACGATTTCGACCCATTTTTGTCGGGTGGTATGAGAATCGCCCGAAAAGTGCAGATGAAATCGACGACCGCGAGATTCTTGTAGCATTCTTCTCCAAAATTTATGACTGTGTCTAGGGTTTCGTGTCGGATTTCAAACCCTAGCCATCGTCTGGCCCGAAAATACCGATTTCGGCCCATTTTTGTCGGGTGGTACGAAAATCGCCCGAAAAGTGCAGAAGAAATTGACGACCGCGAGATCCTTCTAGCATTCTTCTCCTAAATTTATGACAGTGTCTCAGGTTCCGTGTCAGATTTCAAACCCTAGCCATCGCCTGGCCCGAAAATACCGATTTAGACCGATTTTTGTCGGGTTGTACGAAAATCGCCCGAAAAGTCCAGATGAAATCGACGACCGCGAGATCCTTGTAGCATTCTTCTCCTCAATTTATGACTGTGTCTCGGGTTCCGTGTCGGATTTCAAACCCTAGCCATCGTCTGGCCTGAAAATAACGATTTCGGCCCATTTTTGTCGGGTGGTATGAAAATCGCCCGAAAAGTGCAGATGAAATCGACGACCGCGAGATTCTTGTAGCATTCTTCTCGAAAATTTATGACTGTGTCTCGGGTTCCGTTTCGGATTTCAAACCCTAGCAATCGACTGGCCCAAAAATACTGATTTCGGCCCATTTTTGTCGGGTGGTACGAAAATCGCCCGAAAAGTCCAGATGAAATAACCGACCGCGAGATCCTTGTAGCATTCTTCTCCTAAATTTATGATTGTGTCTCAGGTTCCGTGTCAGATTTCAAACCCTAGCCATCGTCTGGCCCGAAAATACCGATTTCGGCCCATTTTTGTCAGGTGGTACGAAAATCGCCTGAAAAGTGCAGATGAAATCGATGACCGCGAAATCCTTGTGGCATTCTTTTCCAAAATTTATGACTGTGTCTCGAGTTCTGTGTCGGATTTCAAAGCCTAGCCATCGTCTGGCCCGAAAATACCGATTTCGGCCCATTTTTGTCGGGTGGTACGAAAATCGCCTGAAAAGTGCAGATGAAATCGACGACCGTGAGATCCTTATAGCATTCTTCTCCTCAATTTATGACTGTGTCTCGGGTTCCGTGTCGGATTTCAAACCCTAGCCATCGTCTGGCCTGAAAATAACGATTTCGACCCATTTTTGTCGAGTGGTATGAAAATCGCCCGAAAAGTGCAGATGAAATCGACGACCGCGAGATTCTTGTAGCATTCTTCTCCAAAATTTATGACTGTGTCTCGGGTTTCGTGTCGGATTTCAAACCCTAGCCATCGTCTGGCCCGAAAATACCGATTTCAGCCCATTTTTGTCGGGTGGTACGAAAATCGCCCGAAAAGTGCAGATGAAATCGACGACCGCGAGATCCTTCTAGCATTCTTCTCCTAAATTTATGACAGTGTCTCAGGTTCCGTGTCAGATTTCAAACCCTAGCCATCGCCTGGCCCGAAAATACCGATTTAGACCGATTTTTGTCGGGTTGTACCAAAATCGCCCGAAAAGTCCAGATGAAATCGACGACCGCGAGATCCTTGTAGCATTCTTCTCTTAAATTTATGACTGTGTCTCGGGTTTCGTGTCGTATTTAAAACCCTAGCGATCGTCTGGCCAGAAAATATCGATTTCGGCCCATTTTTGTCGGGTGGTACGAAAATCGCCCGAAAAGTGCAGATAAAATCGACGACCGCGAGATCCTTGTAGCATTCTTCTCCTAAATTTAGACTGTGTCTCGGGTTCCGTGTCGGATTTCAAACCCTAGCCATCGTCTGGCCTGAAAATAACGATTTCGACCCATTTTTGTCGAGTGGTATGAAAATCGCCCGAAAAGTGCAGATGAAATCGACGACCGCGAGATTCTTGTAGCATTCTTCTCCAAAATTTATGACTGTGTCTCGGGTTTCGTGTCGGATTTCAAACCCTAGCCATCGTTTGGCCCGAAAATACCGATTTCAGCCCATTTTTGTCGGGTGGTACGAAAATCGCCCGAAAAGTGCAGATGAAATCGACGACCGCGAGATCCTTGTAGCATTCTTCTCCTAAATTTATGACTGTGTCTCGGGTTCCGTGTCGGATTTCAAACCCTAGCAATCGACTGGCCCGAAAATACCGATTTCGGCCCATTTTTGTCGGGTGGTACGAAAATCGCCCGAAAAGTCCAGATGAAATCACCAACCGCGAGATCCTTGTAGCATTCTTCTCTTAAATTTATGACAGTGTCTCGGGTTCCGTGTCAGATTTCAAACCCTAGCCATTGTCTGGCCCGAAAATACCGATTTCGGCCCATTTTTGTCGGGTGGTACGAAAATCGCCCGAAAAGTCCAGATGAAATCGACGACCGCGAGATCCTTGTAGCATTCTTCTCCTAAATTTATGACTTTGTCTCGGGTTCCGTGTCGGATTTCAAACCCTAGCAATCGACTGGCCCGAAAATACTGATTTCGGCCCATTTTTGTCGGGTGGTACGAAAATCGCCCGAAAAGTCCAGATGAAATAACCGACCGCGAGATCCTTGTAGCATTCTTCTCCTAAATTTATGATTGTGTCTCAGGTTCCGTGTCAGATTTCAAACCCTAGCCATCGTCTGGCCCGAAAATACCGATTTCGGCCCATTTTTGTCGGGTGGTACGAAAATCGCCCGAAAAGTGCAGATGAAATCGACGACCGCGAGATCCTTATAGCATTCTTCTCCAAAATTTATGAATGTGTCTCGGGTTCCGTGCCGTATTTCAAACCCTAGCCATCGTCTGGCCCGAAAATACCGATTTCGGCCCATTTTTGTCGGGTGGTACGAAAATCGCCCGAAAAGTGCAGATGAAATCGACGACCGCGAGATCCTTGTAGCATTCTTCTCATAAATTTATGACTGTGTCTCGGGTTCCGTGTCGGATTTCAAACCCTAGCCATCGTCTGGCCCGAAAATACCGATTTCGGCCCATTTTTGTCGGGTGGTACGAAAATCGCCCGAAAAGTCCAGATGAAATCACTGACCGCGAGATCCTTATAGCAATCTTCTCCTCAATTTATGACTGTGTCTCGGTTTCCGTGTCGGATTTCAAACCCTAGCCATCGTCTGGCCCGAAAATACCGATTTCGGCCCATTTTTATCGGGTGGTACGAAAATCGCCCGAAAAGTGCAGATGAAATCGACGACCACAAGATCCTTGTAGCATTCTTCTCCTAAATTTATGACTGTGTCTCGGGTTCCGATTGAGATTTCAAACCCTAGCAATCGACTGGCCCGAAAATACCGATTTCGGCCCATTTTGTCGGGTGGTACGAAAATCGCCCGAAAAGTCCAGATGAAATCACCAACCGCGAGATCCTTGTAGCATTCTTCTCTTAAATTTATGATTGTGTCTCGGGTTTCGTGTCAGATTTCAAACCCTAGCAATCTTGTGGCCTGAAAATACTGATTTCGGCCCATTTTTGTCGGGTGGTACGAAAATCGCCCGAAAAAAGCATATGAAATCGACGACTGCGAGATCCTTGTAGCATTCTTCTCCTAAATTTATGACAGTGTCTCAGGTTCCGTGTCAAATTTCAAACGCTAGCCATCGTCTGGCCCGAAAATACCGATTTTGACCCATTTTTGTCGAGTTGTACGAAAATCGCCCGAAAAGTCCAGATGAAATCGACGACTACGAGATCCTTGTAGCATTCTTCTCTTAAATTTATGACTGTTTCTCGAGTTCTGTGTCGGATTTCAAACCCTAGCAATCGTCTGGCCTGAAAATATCGATTTCGTCCCATTTTTGTCTGGTGGTACGAAAATCGCCCGAAAAGTCCAGATGAAATCGAGGACCGCGAGATCCTTGTAGCATTCTTCTCCTAAATTAATGACTGTGTCTCGGGTTCCGTGTCGGATTTCAAACCCTAGCCATTGTCTGGCCCGAAAATACCGATTTCGGCCCATTTTTGTCGGGTGGTACGAAAATCGCCCGAAAAGTCCAGATGAAATCACCGACAGCGAGATCCTTGTAGCATTCTTCTCCTAAATTTATGACTTTGTCTCAGGTTCCGTGTCAAATTTCAAACCCTAGCCATCGTCTGGCCCGAAAATACCGATTTCGGCCCATTTTTTTCAGGTGGTACGAAAATCGCTCGAAAAGTGCAGATGAAATCGACGACCGCGAGATCCTTATAGCATTCTTCTCCTTAATTTACGACTGTGTCTCGGGTTCCGTGTCAGATTTCAATCCCTAGCCATCGTCTGGCCCGAAAATACCGATTTCGTCCCTTTTTTTTCTGGTGGTACGAAAATCGCCTGAAAAGTGCAGACGAAATCGACGACCGCGAGATTCTTGTAGCATTCTTCTCCTAAATTTATGGCTGTGTCTCGGGTTTCGTGTCAGATTTCAAACCCTAGCCATCGTCTGGCCCGAAAATACCGATTTCGGCCCAATTTTGTCGGGTGGTACGAAAATCGCCCAAAAAGTGCAGATGAAATCGACGACCGCAAGATCCTTGTAGCATTCTTCTCCTAAATTTATGACTGTGTCTCGGGTTCCGTGTCGGATTTCAAACCCTAGCAATGGACTGGCCCGAAAATACCGATTTCGGCCAATTTTTGTCGGGTGGTACGAAAATCGCCCGAAAAGTCCAGATGAAATCACCAACCGCGAGATCCTTGTAGCATTCTTCTCTTAAATTTATGACAGTGTCTCGGGTTCCGTGTCAGATTTCAAACCCTAGCCATCGTCTGGCCCGAAAATACCGATTTCGGCCCATTTTTGTCGGGTGGTACGAAAATCGCCCGAAAAGTCCAGATGAAATCGACGACCGCGAGATCCTTGTAGCATTCTTCTCCTAAATTTATGACTGTGTCTCGGGTTCCGTGTCGGATTTCAAACCCTAGCAATCGACTGGCCCGAAAATACCGATTTCGGCCCATTTTTGTCGGGTGGTACGAAAATCGCCCGAAAAGTCCAGATGAAATCACCAACCGCGAGATCCTTGTAGCATTCTTCTCTTAAATTTATGACAGTGTCTCGGGTTCCGTGTCAGATTTCAAACCCTAGCCATTGTCTGGCCCGAAAATACCGATTTCGGCCCATTTTTGTCGGGTGGTACGAAAATCGCCCGAAAAGTCCAGATGAAATCGACGACCGCGAGATCCTTGTAGCATTCTTCTCCTAAATTTATGACTTTGTCTCGGGTTCCGTGTCGGATTTCAAACCCTAGCAATCGACTGGCCCGAAAATACTGATTTCGGCCCATTTTTGTCGGGTGGTACGAAAATCGCCCGAAAAGTCCAGATGAAATAACCGACCGCGAGATCCTTGTAGCATTCTTCTCCTAAATTTATGATTGTGTCTCAGGTTCCGTGTCAGATTTCAAACCCTAGCCATCGTCTGGCCCGAAAATACCGATTTCGGCCCATTTTTGTCGGGTGGTACGAAAATCGCCCGAAAAGTCCAGATGAAATCACCCACCGCGAGATTCTTGTAGCATTCTTCTCTTAAATTTATGACAGTGTCTCGGGTTCCGTGTAAGATTTAAAACCCTAGCCATTGTCTGGCCCGAAAATACCGATTTCGGCCCATTTTTGTCGGGTGGTACGAAAATCGCCCGAAAAGTCCAGATGAAATCGACGACCGCGAGATCCTTGTAGCATTCTTCTCCTAAATTTATGACTGTGTCTCGGGTTCCGTTTCGGATTTCAAACCCTAGCAATCGACTGGCCCGAAAATACTGATTTCGGCCCATTTTTGTCGGGTGGTACGAAAATCGCCCGAAAAGTCCAGATGAAATAACCGACCGCGAGATCCTTGTAGCATTCTTCTCCTAAATTTATGATTGTGTCTCAGGTTCCGTGTCAGATTTCAAACTCTAGCCATCGTCAGGCCCGAAAATACCGATTTCGGCCCATTTTTGTTAGGTGGTACGAAAATCGCCTGAAAAGTGCAGATGAAATCGATGACCGCGAAATCCTTGTGGCATTCTTTTCCAAAATTTATGACTGTCTCTCAAGTTCTTTGTCGGATTTCAAAGCCTAGCCATCGTCTGGCCCGAAAATACCGATTTCGGCCCATTTTTGTCAGGTGGAACGAAAATCGCCCGAAAAGTGCAGATGAAATCGACGACCGTGAGATCCTTATAGCATTCTTCTCCTAAATTAATGACTGTGTCTCGGGTTCCGTGTCGGATTTCAAACCCTAGCCATCGTCTGGCCCGAAAATACCGATTTCGGCCCATTTTTGTAGAGTGGTACGAAAATCGCCCGAAAAGTCCAGATGAAATCACCGACAGTGAGATCCTTGTAGAATTCTTCTCTTAAATTTATGACTGTGTCTCGGGTTCCGTGTCGGATTTCAAACCCTAGCCATCGTCTGGCCCGAAAATACCGATTTAGTCCCTTTTTTTCTGGTGGTACGAAAATCGCTTGAAAAGTGTAGACGAAATCGACGACCGCGAGATTCTTGTAGCATTCTTCTCCTAAATTTATGGCTGTGTCTCGGGTTCCGTGTCAGATTTCAAACCCTAGCCATCGTCTGGCCCGAAAATACCGATTTCGGCCCAATTTTGTCGGGTGGTACGAAAATCGCCCAAAAAGTGCAGATGAAATCGACGACCGCAAGATCCTTGTAGCATTCTTCTCCTAAATTTATGACTGTGTCTCGGGTTCCGTGTCGGATTTCAAACCCTAGCAATCGACTGGCCTAAAAATACCGATTTCGGCCAATTTTTGTCGGGTGGTACGAAAATCGCCCGAAAAGTCCAGATGAAATCACCAACCGCGAGATCCTTGTAGCATTCTTCTATTAAATTTATGACAGTGTCTCGGGTTCCGTGTCAGATTTCAAACCCTAGCCATCGTCTGGCCCGAAAATACCGATTTCGGCCCATTTTTGTCGGGTGGTACCAAAATCGCCTGAAAAGTGCAGATGAAATCGACGACCGCGAGATCCTTGTAGCATTCTTCTCCTAAATTTATGACTGTGTCTCGGGTTCCGTGTCAGATTTCAAACCCTAGCAATCGACTGGCCCGAAAATACTGATTTCGGCCCATTTTTGTCGGGTGGTACGAAAATCGCCCGAAAAGTCCAGATGAAATAACCGACCGCGAGATCCTTGTAGCATTCTTCTCCTAAATTTATGATTGTGTCTCACGTTCCGTGTCAGATTTTAAACCCTAGCAATCGACTGGCCCGAAAATACCGATTTCGGCCCATTTTTGTCGGGTGGTACGAAAATCGCCCGAAAAGTCCAGATGAAATCACCAACCGCGAGATCCTTGTAGCATTCTTCTCTTAAATTTATGACAGTGTCTCGGGTTCCGTGTCAGATTTCAAACCCTAGCCATCGTCTGGCCTGAAAATACCGATTTTGGCCCATTTTTGTCGGGTGGTATGAATATCGCCCGAAAAGTCCAGATGAAATCGACGACCGCGAGATCCTTGTAGCATTCTTCTCCTAAATTTATGACTGTGTCTCGTGTTCCGTTTCGGATTTCAAACCCTAGCAATCGACTGGCCCGAAAATACTGATTTCGGCCCATTTTTGTCGGGTGGTACGAAAATCGCCCGAAAAGTCCAGATGAAATAACCGACCGCGAGATCCTTGTAGCATTCTTCTCCTAAATTTATGATTGTGTCTCAGGTTCCGTGTCAGATTTCAAACCCTAGCAATCGACTGGCCCGAAAATACCGATTTCGGCCCATTTTTGTCGGGTGGTACGAAAATCGCCCGAAAAGTCCAGATGAAATCACCAACCACGAGATCCTTGTAGCATTCATCTCTTAAATTTATGACAGTGTCTCGGGTTACGTGTCAGATTTCAAACCCTAGGCATTGTCTGGCCCGAAAATACCGATTTCGGCCCATTTTTGTCGGGTGGTACGAAAATCGCCCGAAAAGTCCAGATGAAATCGACGACCGCGAGATCCTTGTAGCATTCTTCTTCTAAATTTATGACTGTGTCTCGGGTTCCGTGTCAGATTTCAAACCCTAGCAATCTTGTGGCATGAAAATACTGATTTCGGCCCATTTTTGTCGGGTGGTACGAAAATCGCCCGAAAAAAGCATATGAAATCGACGACTGCGAGATCCTTGTAGCATTCTTCTCTTAAATTTATGACTGTTTCTCGAGTTCCGTGTCGGATTTCAAACCCTAGCAATCGTTTGGCCTGAAAATATCGATTTCGACCCATTTTTGTCGGGTGGTACGAAAATCGCCCGAAAAGTCCAGATGAAATCGAGGACCGCGAGATCCTTGTAGCATTCTTCTCCTAAATTAATGACTGTGTCTCGGGTTCCGTGTCGGATTTCAAACCCTAGCAATCGACTGGCCCGAAAATACCGATTTCGGCCAATTTTTGTCGGGTGGTACGAAAATCGCCCGAAAAGTCCAGATGAAATCACCAACCGCGAGATCCTTGTAGCATTCTTCTCCTAAATTTATGACAGTGTCTCAGGTTCCGTGTCAGATTTCAAACCCTAGCCATCGCCTGGCCCGAAAATACCGATTTCGGCCCATTTTTGTCGGGTTGTACCAAAATCGCCCGAAAAGTCCAGATGAAATCGACGACCGCGAGATCCTTGTAGCATTCTTCTCTTAAATTTATGACTGTGTCTCGGGTTTCGTGTCGTATTTCAAACCCTAGCGATCGACTGGCCCGAAAATATCGATTTCGGCCCATTTTTGTCGGGTGGTACGAAAATCGCCCGAAAAGTCCAGATGAAATAACCGACCGCGAGATCCTTGTAGCATTCTTCTCCTAAATTTACGATTGTGTCTCAGGTTCCGTGTCAGATTTCAAACCCTAGCAATCGACTGGCCCGAAAATACCGATTTCGGCCCATTTTTGTCGGGTGGTACGAAAATCGCCTGAATAGTCCAGATGAAATCACCAACCACGAGATCCTTGTAGCATTCTTCTCTTAAATTTATGACAGTGTCTCGGGTTCCGTGTCAGATTTCAAACCCTAGCCATTGTCTGGCCCGAAAATACCGATTTCGGCCCATTTTTGTCGGGTGGTACGAAAATCGCCCGAAACGTCCAGATGAAATCGACGACCGCGAGATCCTTGTAGCATTCTTCTTCTAAATTTATGACTGTGTCTCGGGTTCCGTGTCGGATTTCAAAACCCTAGCAATCGACTGGCCCGAAAATACTGATTTCGGCCCATTTTTGTCGGGTGGTACGAAAATCGCCCGAAAAGTCCAGATGAAATAACCGACCGCGAGATCCTTGTAGCATTCTTCTCCTAAATTTATGATTGTGTCTCAGGTTCCGTGTCAGATTTCAAACTCTAGCCATCGTCAGGCCCGAAAATACCGATTTCGGCCCATTTTTGTTAGGTGGTACGAAAATCGCCTGAAAAGTGCAGATGAAATCGATGACCGCGAAATCCTTGTGGCATTCTTTTCCAAAATTTATGACTGTCTCTCAAGTTCTTTGTCGGATTTCAAAGCCTAGCCATCGTCTGGCCCGAAAATACCGATTTCGGCCCATTTTTGTCAGGTGGAACGAAAATCGCCCGAAAAGTGCAGATGAAATCGACGACCGTGAGATCCTTATAGCATTCTTCTCCTAAATTAATGACTGTGTCTCGGGTTCCGTGTCGGATTTCAAACCCTAGCCATCGTCTGGCCCGAAAATACCGATTTCGGCCCATTTTTGTAGAGTGGTACGAAAATCGCCCGAAAAGTCCAGATGAAATCACCGACAGTGAGATCCTTGTAGAATTCTTCTCTTAAATTTATGACTGTGTCTCGGGTTCCGTGTCGGATTTCAAACCCTAGCCATCGTCTGGCCCGAAAATACCGATTTAGTCCCTTTTTTTCTGGTGGTACGAAAATCGCTTGAAAAGTGTAGACGAAATCGACGACCGCGAGATTCTTGTAGCATTCTTCTCCTAAATTTATGGCTGTGTCTCGGGTTCCGTGTCAGATTTCAAACCCTAGCCATCGTCTGGCCCGAAAATACCGATTTCGGCCCAATTTTGTCGGGTGGTACGAAAATCGCCCAAAAAGTGCAGATGAAATCGACGACCGCAAGATCCTTGTAGCATTCTTCTCCTAAATTTATGACTGTGTCTCGGGTTCCGTGTCGGATTTCAAACCCTAGCAATCGACTCGCCCGAAAATACCGATTTCGGCCAATTTTTGTCGGGTGGTACGAAAATCGCCCGAAAAGTCCAGATGAAATCACCAACCGCGAGATCCTTGTAGCATTCTTCTATTAAATTTATGACAGTGTCTCGGGTTCCGTGTCAGATTTTAAACCCTAGCCATCGTCTGGCCCGAAAATACCGATTTCGGCCCATTTTTGTCGGGTGGTACCAAAATCGCCTGAAAAGTGCAGATGAAATCGACGACCGCGAGATCCTTGTAGCATTCTTCTCCAAAATTTATGACTGTGTCTCGGGTTCCGTGTCAGATTTCAAACCCTAGCAATCGACTGGCCCGAAAATACTGATTTCGGCCCATTTTTGTCGGGTGGTACGAAAATCGCCCGAAAAGTCCAGCTGAAATAACCGACCGCGAGATCCTTGTAGCATTCTTCTCCTAAATTTATGATTGTGTCTCAGGTTCCGTGTCAGATTTTAAACCCTAGCAATCGACTGGCCCGAAAATACCGATTTCGGCCCATTTTTGTCGGGTGGTACGAAAATCGCCCGAAAAGTCCAGATGAAATCACCAACCACGAGATCCTTGTAGCATTCTTCTCTTAAATTTATGACAGTGTCTCGGGTTCCGTGTCAGATTTCAAACCCTAGCCATTGTCTGGCCCAAAAATACCGATTTCGGCCCATTTTTGTCGGGTGGTACGAAAATCGCCCGAAAAGTCCAGATGAAATCGACGACCGCGAGATCCTTGTAGCATTCTTCTCCTAAATTTATGACTGTGTCTCGGGTTCCGTTTCGGATTTCAAACCCTAGCAATCGACTGGCCCGAAAATACTGATTTCGGCCCATTTTTGTCGGGTGGTACGAAAATCGCCCGAAAAGTCCAGATGAAATAACCGACCGCGAGATCCTTGTAGCATTCTTCTCCTAAATTTATGATTGTGTCTTAGGTTCCGTGTCAGATTTCAAACCCTAGCCATCGTCTGGCCCGAAAATACCGATTTCGGCCCATTTTTGTCGGGTGGTACGAAAATCGCCTGAAAAGTGCAGATGAAATCGATGACCGCGAAATCCTTGTGGCATTCTTTTCCAAAATTTATGACTGTGTCTCGAGTTCTGTGTCGGATTTTAAAGCCTAGCCATCGTCTGGCCCGAAAATACCGATTTCGGCCCATTTTTGTCGGGTGGTACGAAAATCGCCTGAAAAGTGCAGATGAAATCGACGACCGTGAGATCCTTATAGCATTCTTCTCCTCAATTTATGACTGTGTCTCGGGTTCCGTGTCGGATTTCAAACCCTAGCCATCGTCTGGCCTGAAAATAACGATTTCGACCCATTTTTGTCGGGTGGTATGAGAATCGCCCAAAAAGTGCAAATGAAATCGACGACCGCGAGATTCTTGTAGCATTCTTCTCCAAAATTTATGACTGTGTCTAGGGTTTCGTGTCGGATATCAAACCCTAGCCATCGTCTGGCCCGAAAATACCGATTTCGGCCCATTTTTGTCGGGTGGTACGAAAATCGCCCGAAAAGTGCAGAAGAAATCGACGACCGCGAGATCCTTCTAGCATTCTTCTCCTAAATTTATGACAGTGTCTCAGGTTCCGTGTCAGATTTCAAACCCTAGCCATCGCCTGGCCCGAAAATACCGATTTTTGTCGGGTTGTACGAAAATCGCCCGAAAAGTCCAGATGAAATCGACGACCGCGAGATCCTAGTAGCATTATTCTCTTAAATTTATGACTATGTCTCAGGTTTCGTGTCAGATTTCAAACCCTAGCGATCGTCTGGCCCGAAAATACCGATTTCGGCCCATTTTTGTCGGGTGGTACGAAAATCGCCCGAAAAGTGCAGATAAAATCGACGACCGCGAGATCCTTGTAGCATTCTTCTCCTAAATTTAGACTGTGTCTCAGGTTCTGTGTCGGATTTCAAACCCTAGCAATCGTCTGGCCCAAAAATACCGATTTCGGCCCATTTTTGTCGGGTTGTACGAAAATCGCCCGAAAAGTCCAGATGAAATCGACAACCGCAAGTTCCTTGTAGCATTCTTCTCCTAAATCTTTGATTGTGTCTCGGGTTCCGTGTCGGATTTAAAAACCCTAGCCATCAT
>JBBPBP010000797.1:4793-18361 GCA_037974735.1 Cicer chorassanicum | reverse complement strand
GATTTCATCTGGACTTTTCGGGCGATTTTCGTACCACCAGACAAAAATGGGACGAAATCGATATTTTCAGGCCAGACGATTGCTAGGGTTTGAAATCCGACACAGAACTCGAGAAACAGTCATAAATTTAAGAGAAGAATGCTACAAGGATCTCGTAGTCGTCGATTTCATCTGGACTTTTCGGGCGATTTTCGTACAACTCGACAAAAATGGGTCAAAATCGGTATTTTCGGGCCAGACGATGGCTAGCGTTTGAAATTTGACACGGAACCTGAGACACTGTCATAAATTTAGGAGAAGAATGCTACAAGGATCTCGCAGTCGTCGATTTCATATGCTTTTTTCGGGCGATTTTCGTACCACCCGACAAAAATGGGCCGAAATCAGTATTTTCAGGCCACAAGATTGCTAGGGTTTGAAATCTGACACGAAACCCGAGACACAATCATAAATTTAAGAGAAGAATGCTACAAGGATCTCGCGGTTGGTGATTTCATCTGGACTTTTCGGGCGATTTTCGTACCACCCGACAAAATGGGCCGAAATCGGTATTTTCGGGCCAGTCGATTGCTAGGGTTTGAATTCTGACTCGGAACCCGAGACACAGTCATAAATTTAGGAGAAGAATGCTACAAGGATCTTGTGGTCGTCGATTTCATCTGCACTTTTCGGGAGATTTTCGTACCACCCGATAAAATGGGCCGAAATCGGTATTTTCGGGCCAGACGATGGCTAGGGTTTGAAATCCGACACGGAACCCGAGACACAGTCATAAATTGAGGAGAAGATTGCTATAAGGATCTCGCGGTCAGTGATTTCATCTGGACTTTTCGGGCGATTTTCGTACCACCCGACAAAAATGGGCCGAAATCGGTATTTTCGGGCCAGACGATGGCTAGGGTTTGAAATCCGACACGGAACCCGAGACACAGTCATAAATTGAGGAGAAGATTGCTATAAGGATCTCGCGGTCAGTGATTTCATCTGGACTTTTCGGGCGATTTTCGTACCACCCGACAAAAATGGGCCGAAATCGGTATTTTCGGGCCAGACGATGGCTAGGGTTTGAAATCCGACACGGAACCCGAGACACAGTAATAAATTTTGGAGAAGAATGCCACAAGGATCTCGCGGTCATCGATTTCATCTGGACTTTTCGGGCGATTTTCGTACCACCCGACAAAAATGGGCCGAAATCGGTATTTCCGATCCAGACGATGGCTAGGTTTTGAAATCCAACACGGAACCCGAGACACACTCATAAATTTAAGAGAAGAATGCTACAATGATCTCTCGGTCAGTGATTTCATCTGGACTTTTCGGGCGATTTTCGTACCACCCGACAAAAATGGGTTGAAATCGGTATTTTCGGGCCAGACGATGGCTAGGGTTTTAAATCCGACACGGAACTAGAGACACAGTCATAAATTTAGGAGAAGAATGCTACAAGGATCTCCCGGTCGTCGATTTCATCTGCACTTTTCGGGCGATTTTCGTACCACCCGACAAAAATTGGCCGAAATCGGTATTTTCGGGCCAGACGATGGCTAGGGTTTGAAATCCGACACGGAACCCGAGACACAGTAATAAATTTTGGAGAAGAATGCCACAAGGATCTCGCGGTCATCGATTTCATCTGGACTTTTCGGGCGATTTTCGTACCACCCGACAAAAATGGGCCGAAATCGGTATTTTCGTGCCAGACAATGGCTAGGGTTATAAATCCAACACGGAACCCGAGACACAGTCATAAATTTAGGAGAAGAATGCTACAAGGATCTCGCGGTCGTCGATTTCATCTGGACTTTTCGGGCGATTTTCGTACCACCCGACAAAAATGGGCCGAAATCGGTATTTTCGGGCCAGACGTTGGCTAGGGTTTGAAATCCGATACGGAACCCGAGACACAGTCATAAATTTAGGAGAAGAATGCTACAAGGATCTCGCGGTCGTCGATTTCATCTGGACTTTTCGGGCGATTTTCGTACCACCCGACAAAAATGGGCCGAAATCGGTATTTTCGGGCCAGACGATGGCTAGGGTTTGAAATCCGACACGAAACCCGAGACACAATCATAAATTTAGGAGAAGAATGCTACAATTATCTCGCGGTCGGTTATTTCATCTGGACTTTTCGGGCGATTTTCGTACCACCCGACAAAAATGGGCCGAAATCAGTATTTTCGGGCCAGTCGATTGCTAGGGTTTGAAATCCGACACGGAACCCGAGACACAGTCATAAATTTAGGAGAAGAATGCTACAAGGATCTTGTGGTCGTCGATTTCATTTGGACTTTTCGGGCGATTTTCGTACCACCCGACAAAAATGGGCCGAAATCGGTATTTTTGGGCCAGACGATTGCTAGGGTTTGAAATCCGACACAGAACCCGAGACACAGTCTAAATTTAGGAGAAGAATGCTACAAGGATCTCGCGGTCGTCGATTTTATCTGCACTTTTCGGGCGATTTTCGTACCACCCGACAAAAATGGGCCGAAATCGATATTTTCTGGCCAGACGATCGCTAGGGTTTGAAATACGACACGAAACCCGAGACAAAGTCATAAATTTAAGAGAAGAATGCTACAAGGATCTCGCGGTCGTCGATTTCATCTGCACTTTTCAGGAGATTTTCGTACCACCCGACAAAAATGGGCCGAAATCGGTATTTTCGGGCCAGACGATGGCTAGGGTTTGAAATCCGACACGGAACCCGAGACACAGTCATAAATTTAAGAGAAGAATTCTACAAGGATCTCACTGTCGGTGATTTCATCTGGACTTTTCGGGCGATTTTCGTACCACTCTACAAAAATGGGCCGAAATCGGTATTTTCGGGCCAGACGATGGCTAGGGTTTGAAATCCGACACGGAACCCGAGACACAGTCATAAATTTAGGAGAAGAATGCTACAAGGATCTCGCGGTCGTCGATTTCATGTGTACTTTTCGGGCGATTTTCGTACCACCCGACAAAAATGGGCCGAAATCGGTATTTTCGGGCCAGACGATGGCTAGGGTTTGAAATCCGACACGGAACCCGAAACACAATCATAAATTTAGGAGAAGAATGCTACAAGGATCTCGCGGTCGACGATTTCATCTGGACTTTTCGGGCGATTTTCATACCACCCGACAAAAATGGGCCGAAATCGGTATTTTCGGGCCAGACGATGGCTAGGGTTTGAAATCCGACACGGAACCCGAGACACAATCATAAATTTAGGAGAAGAATGCTACAAGGATCTCGCGGTCGTCGAACTCATCTGCACTTTTCGGGCGATTTTCGTACCACCCGACAAAAATGGGCCG
Source organism: Cicer chorassanicum (assembly GCA_037974735.1). Taxonomy (NCBI): domain Eukaryota; kingdom Viridiplantae; phylum Streptophyta; class Magnoliopsida; order Fabales; family Fabaceae; genus Cicer; species Cicer chorassanicum. Next base: position 15,050 of record JBBPBP010000797.1, on the reverse strand, counting down.
AAATCGGTATTTTCGGGCCAGACGATGGCTAGGGTTTGAAATCCGACACGGAACCCGAGACACAGTCATAAATTTAAGAGAAGAATGCTACAAGGATCTCGCGGTCGGTGATTTCATCTGGACTTTTTGCGGGATTTTCGTACCACCGACGATGGCTACGGTTTGAAATCCGACACGGAACCCGAGACACAGTCATAAATTTAGGAGAAGAATGCTACAAGGATCTCGCGGTCGTCGATTTCATCTGGACTTTTCGGGCGATTTTCGTACCACCCGACAAAAATGGGCCGAAATCGATATTTTCGGGCCAGTCAATGGCTAGGGTTTTAAATCTGACACGGAACCCGAGACACTGTCATAAATTTAAGAGAAGAATGCTACAAGGATCTCGCGGTGGGTGATTTCATCTGGACTTTTCGGGCGATTTTCGTACCACCCGACAAAAATGGGCCGAAATCGGTATTTTCGGGCCAGACGATGGCTAGGGTTTGAAATCTGACACGGAACCTGAGACACAATCATAAATTTAGGAGAAGAATGCTACAAGGATCTCGCGGTCGGTTATTTCATCTGGACTTTTCGGGCGATTTTCGTACCACCCGACAAAAATGGGCCGAAATCAGTATTTTCGGGCCAGTCAATTGCTAGGGTTTGAAATCCGACACGGAACCCGAGACACAGTCATAAATTTAGGAGAAGAATGCTACAAGGATCTCGCGGTCGTCGATTTCATCTGGACTTTTCGGGCGATTTTCGTACCACCCGACAAAAATGGGCCGAAATCGGTATTTTCGGGCCAGACGATGGTTAGGGTTTGAAATCTGACACGGAACCCGAGACACAGTCATAAATTTAGGAGAAGAATGCTACAAGGATCTCGCGGTCCTCGATTTCATCCGACTTTTCGGGCGATTTTCGTACCACCCGACAAAAATGGGCCGAAATCGGTATTTTCAGGCCAGACGCTTGCTAGGGTTTGAAATCCGACATGCAACCCGAGACACAGTCATAAATTTAGGAGAAGAATGCTACAAGGATCTCGCGGTCGTCGATTTCATCTGCACTTTTCGGGCGATTTTCGTACCACCCGACAAAAATGGGCCGAAATCGGTATTTTCGGGCCAGACGATGGGTAGGGTTTGAAATCCGACACGAAACCTGAGACACAGTCATAAATTTAGGAGAAGAATGCTACAAGGATCTCGCGGTCGTCGATTTCATCTGCACTTTTCGGGCGATTTTCGTACCACCCGACAAAAATGGGCCGAAATCAGTATTTTCGGGCCAGACGATGGCTAGGGTTTGAAATCCTACACGAAACCCGAGACACAGTCATAAATTTTGGAGAAGAATGCTACAAGGATCTCGCGGTCGTCGATTTCATCTGGACTTTTCGGGCGATTTTCGTACCACCCGACAAAAATGGGCTGAAATCGGTATTTTCGGGCCAGACGATGGCTAGGGTTTGAAATCTGACACGGAACCCGAGACACTGTCATAAATTTAAGAGAAGAATGCTACAAGGATCTCGCGGTTGGTGATTTCATCTGGACTTTTCGGGCGATTTTCGTACCACCCGACAAAAATTGGCCGAAATCGGTATTTTCGGGCCAGTCGATTGCTAGGGTTTGAAATCCGACACGGAACCCGAGACACAGTCATAAATTTAGGAGAAGAATGCTACAAGGATCTTGCGGTCGTCGATTTCATCTGCACTTTTTGGGCGATTTTCGTACCACCCGACAAAATTGGGCCGAAATCGGTATTTTCGGGCCAGACGATGGCTAGGGTTTGAAATCTGACACGGAACCCGAGACACAGCCATAAATTTAGGAGAAGAATGCTACAAGAATCTCGCGGTCGTCGATTTCGTCTACACTTTTCAAGCGATTTTCGTACCACCAGAAAAAAAGGGACTAAATCGGTATTTTCGGGCCAGACGATGGCTAGGGTTTGAAATCCGACACGGAACCCGAGACACAGTCATAAATTTAAGAGAAGAATTCTACAAGGATCTCACTGTCGGTGATTTCATCTGGACTTTTCGGGCGATTTTCGTACCACTCTACAAAAATGGGCCGAAATCGGTATTTTCGGGCCAGACGATGGCTAGGGTTTGAAATCCGACACGGAACCCGAGACACAGTCATTAATTTAGGAGAAGAATGCTATAAGGATCTCACGGTCGTCGATTTCATCTGCACTTTTCGGGCGATTTTCGTTCCACCTGACAAAAATGGGCCGAAATCGGTATTTTCGGGCCAGACGATGGCTAGGCTTTGAAATCCGACAAAGAACTTGAGAGACAGTCATAAATTTTGGAAAAGAATGCCACAAGGATTTCGCGGTCATCGATTTCATCTGCACTTTTCAGGCGATTTTCGTACCACCTAACAAAAATGGGCCGAAATCGGTATTTTCGGGCCTGACGATGGCTAGAGTTTGAAATCTGACACGGAACCTGAGACACAATCATAAATTTAGGAGAAGAATGCTACAAGGATCTCGCGGTCGGTTATTTCATCTGGACTTTTCGGGCGATTTTCGTACCACCCGACAAAAATGGGCCGAAATCAGTATTTTCGGGCCAGTCGATTGCTAGGGTTTGAAATCCGACACGGAACCCGAGACACAGTCATAAATTTAGGAGAAGAATGCTACAAGGATCTCGCGGTCGTCGATTTCATCTGGACTTTTCGGGCGATTTTCGTACCACCCGACAAAAATTGGCCGAAATCGGTATTTTCGGGCCAGACGATGGCTAGGGTTTAAAATGCGACACGAAACCCGAGACAAAGTCATAAATTTAGGAGAAGAATGCTACAAGAATCTCGCGGTTGTCGATTTCATCTGCACTTTTCGGGCGATTTTCGTACCACCCGACAAAAATGGGCCGAAATCGGTATTTTCGGGCCAGACGATGGCTAGGGTTTGAAATCCGACACGGAACCCGAGACACATTCATAAATTTAAGAGAAGAATGCTACAAGGATCTCGCGGTCGGTGATTTCATCTGGACTTTTCGGGCGATTTTCGTACCACCCGACAAAAATGGGCCGAAATCGGTATTTTCGGGCCAGACGATGGCTAGGGTTTGAAATCCGACACGGAACCCGAGACACAGTCATAAATTGAGGAGAAGATTGCTATAAGGATCTCGCGGTCAGTGATTTCATCTGGACTTTTCGGGCGATTTTCGTACCACCCGACAAAAATGGGCCGAAATCGGTATTTTCGGGCCAGACGATGGCTAGGGTTTGAAATCCGACACGGAACCCGAGACACAGTAATAAATTTTGGAGAAGAATGCCACAAGGATCTCGCGGTCATCGATTTCATCTGGACTTTTCGGGCGATTTTCGTACCACCCGACAAAAATGGGCCGAAATCGGTATTTCCGGGCCAGACGATGGCTAGGGTTTGAAATCCGACACGGAACCCGAGACACAGTAATAAATTTTGGAGAAGAATGCCACAAGGATCTCGCGGTCATCGATTTCACCTGGACTTTTCGGGCGATTTTCGTACCACCCGACAAAAATGGGCCGAAATCGGTATTTTCGGGCCAGACGATGGCTAGGGTTTGAAATCCGACACGAAACCCGAGACACAGTCATAAATTTAGGAGAAGAATGCTACAAGAATCTCGCGGTCGTCAATTTTATGTGCACTTTTCGGGCGATTTTCATACCACCCGACAAAAATGGGCCGAAATCGGTATTTTTGTGCCAAACGATGGCTAGGGTTTGAAATCCGACACGGAACCCGAGTCACAGTCATAAATTGAAGAGAAGATTGCTATAAGGATCTCGCGGTCGTCGATTTCATCTGGACTTTTCAGGCGATTTTCGTACCACCCGAAAAAAATAGGCCGAAATCGGTATTTTCGGGCTAGACGATGGCTAGGGTTTTAAATCCGACACGGAACTTGAGACACAGTCATAAATTTAGGAGAAGAATGCTACAAGGATCTCGCGGTCGTCGATTTCATTTGGACTTTTCGGGCGATTTTCGTACCACGCGACAAAAATGGGCCGAAATCGGTATTTTCAGGCCAATTGATGGCTAGGGTTTGAAATCCAACACGGAACCCGAGACACAGTCATAAATTTAGGTGAAGAATGCTACAAGAATCTCGTGGTCGTCGATTTTATGTGCACTTTTCGGGCGATTTTCGTACCACCCTACAAAAATGGGCCGAAATCGGTATTTTCGGGCCAGACGATGGCTAGGGTTTGAAATCCGACACGGAACCCGAGACACAGTCATAAATTGAGGAGAACATTGCTATAAGGATCTCACGGTCGTCGATTTCATCTGGACTTTTCAGGCGATTTTCGTACCACCCGACAAAAATGGGTCGAAATCGGTATTTTAAGGCCAGACGATGGCTAGGGTTGTAAATCCGACACGGAACCCGAGACACAGTCATAAATTTAAGAGAAGAATGCTACAAGGATCTCGTGGTCGTCGATATCATCTGCACTTTTCGATCGATTTTCGTACCACCCGACAAAAATGGGCCGAAATCGGTATTTTCGGGCCAGACGATGGCTAGGGTTTGAAATCCAACACGGAACCCGAGACACAGTCATAAATTTAAGAGAAGAATGCTACAAGGATCTCGCGATCATCAATTTCATCTGGAATTTTCGTGCGATTTTCGTACCACCCGACAAAAATGGGCCGAAATCAGTATTTTCGGGCCAGACCATGGCTAGGGTTTGAAATTCGACACAGAACCCGAGACACAGTCATAAATTTAGGAGAAGAATGCTACAAGGATCTGGTGGTCGTCGATTTCATCTGGACTTTTCGGGCGATTTTCGTACCACCCGAAAAAAATGGGCCGAAATCGTTATTTTCGGGACAGACGATGGCTATGGTTTGAAATCCGACACGGAACCCGAGACACTGTCATAAATTTAAGAGAAGAATGCTATATGGATCTCGCGGTCGTCGATTTCATCTGCACTTTTTGGGCGATTTTCGTACCATCGACAAAAATGGGCCGAAATCAGTATTTTCGGGCCAAACGATGGCTAGGGTTTGAAATCCAACACGGAACCCGAGACACAGTAATAAATTTTGGAGAAGAATGCCACAAGGATCTCGCGGTCATCGATTTCATCTGGACTTTTCGGGCGATTTTCGTACCGCCCGACAAAAATGGGCCGAAATCGGTATTTCCGGGCTAGACGATGGCTAGGGTTTGAAATCCAACACGGAACCCGAGACACAGTCATAAATTTAAGAGAAGAATGCTACAATGATCTCGCGGTCAGTGATTTCATCTGGACTTTTCGGGCGATTTTCGTACCACCCGACAAAAATGGGCCGAAATCGGTATTTTTGGGCCAATTGATGGCTAGGGTTTGAAATCCAACACGGAACCCGAGACACAGTCATAAATTGAGGAGAAGAATGCTACAAGGATCTCGCGGTCGTCGATTTCATCTGGACTTTTCGGGCGATTTTCGTACCACGCAACAAAAATGGGCCTAAATCGGTATTTTCGGGCCAATTGATAGCTAGGGTTTGAAATCCAACACGGAACCCGAGACGCAGTCATAAATTTAAGAGAAGAATGCTACAAGGATCTCGTGGTCGGTGATTTCATCTGGACTTTTCGGGCGATTTTCGTACCACCCGACAAAAATGGGCCGAAATCGGTATTTTCGGGGCAGAAGATGGCTAGGGTTTGAAATCTGACACGGAACCCGAGACACAGTCATAAATTTGATGAAGAATGCTACAAGGATCTCGCGGTCGTCGATTTCATCTGGACTTTTCGGGCGATTTTCGTACCACGCGACAAACATAGGCCGAAATCGGTATTTTCGGGCCAATTGATAGCTAGGGTTTGAAATCCAACACGGAACCCGAGGCACAGTCATAAATTTAAGAGAAGAATGCTACAAGGATCTCGTGGTCGGTGATTTCATCTGGACTTTTCGGGCGATTTTCGTACCACCCGACAAAAATGGGCCGAAATCGGTATTTTCGGGCCAGACGATGGCTAGGGTTTGAAATCCGACACGGAACCCGAGACACAGTCATAAATTGAGGAGAAGATTGCTATAAGGATCTCGCGGTCAGTGATTTCATCAGGGCTTTTCGGGCGATTTTCGTACCACCCGACAAAAATGGGCCGAAATCGGTATTTTCGGGCCAGACGATGGCTAGGGTTTGAAATCCGACACGGAACCCGAGACACAGTAATAAATTTTGGAGAAGAATGCCACAAGGATCTCGCGGTCATCGATTTCATCTGGACTTTTCGGGCGATTTTCGTACCACCCGACAAAAATGGGCCGAAATCGGTATTTCCGATCCAGACGATGGCTAGGTTTTGAAATCCAACACGGAACCCGAGACACACTCATAAATTTAAGAGAAGAATGCTACAATGATCTCTCGGTCAGTGATTTCATCTGGACTTTTCGGGCGATTTTCGTACCACCCGACAAAAATGGGTTGAAATCGGTATTTTCGGGCCAGACGATGGCTAGGGTTTGAAATCCGACACGGAACCCGAGACACAGTCATAAATTTAGGAGAAGAATGCTACAAGGATCTCGCGGTCGTCGATTTCATCTGGACTTTTCGGGCGATTTTCGTACCACCCGACAAAAATGGGCCGAAATCGGTATTTTGGGGATAGACGATGGCTAGGGTTTGAAATCCGACACGGAACCCGAGACACAGTCATAAATTTAAGAGAAGAATGCTACAAGGATCTCGCGGTCGTCGATTTCATCTGGACTTTTCGGGCGATTTTCGTACCACCAAACAAAAATGGGTCGAAATCGGTATTTTTGGGCTAGACGATGGCTAGGGTTTGAAATCTGACACGGAAACAGAGACACAGTCATAAATTTAGGAGAAGAATGCTACAAGGATCTCGTGGTCAGTGATTTCATCTGGACTTTTCGGGCGATTTTCGTACCACCCGACAAAAATGGGCCGAAATCGGTATTTTCGGGCCAGACGATGGCTAGGGTTTGAAATCCGACACGGAACCCGAGACACAGTCATAAATTTAAGAGAAGAATGCTACAAGGATCTCGCGGTCGTCGATTTCATCTGCACTTTTTGGGAGATTTTCGTACCACCCGACAAAAATGGGCCGAAATCGGTATTTTCGGGCCAGACGATGGCTAGGGTTTGAAATCCGACACGGAACCCGAGACACAATCATAAATTTAAGAGAAGAATGCTACAAGGATCTCGCGGTCGGTGATTTCATCTGGACTTTTCGGGCGATTTTCGTACCACCCGACAAAAATGGGCCGAAATCGGTATTTTCGGGCCAGACGATGGCTAGGGTTTGAAATCCGACACGGAACCCGAGACACAGTCATAAATTGAGGAGAAGATTGCTATAAGGATCTCGCGGTCAGTGATTTCATCTGGACTTTTCGGGCGATTTTCGTACCACCCGACAAAAATGGGCCGAAATCGGTATTTTCGGGCCAGACGATGGCTAGGGTTTGAAATCCGACACGGAACCCGAGACACAGTAATAAATTTTGGAGAAGAATGCCACAAGGATCTCGCGGTCATCGATTTCATCTGGACTTTTCGGGCGATTTTCGTACCACCCGACAAAAATGGGCCGAAATCGGTATTTCCGGGCCAGACGATGGCTAGGGTTTGAAATCCGACACGGAACCCGAGACACAGTAATAAATTTTGGAGAAGAATGCCACAAGGATCTCGCGGTCATCGATTTCACCTGGACTTTTCGGGCGATTTTCGTACCACCCGACAAAAATGGGCCGAAATCGGTATTTTCGGGCCAGACGATGGCTAGGGTTTGAAATCCGACACGAAACCCGAGACACAGTCATAAATTTAGGAGAAGAATGCTACAAGAATCCTGCGGTCGTCAATTTTATGTGCACTTTTCGGGCGATTTTCATACCACCCGACAAAAATGGGCCGAAATCGGTATTTTTGTGCCAAACGATGGCTAGGGTTTGAAATCCGACACGGAACCCGAGTCACAGTCATAAATTGAGGAGAACATTGCTATAAGGATCTCGCGGTCGTCGATTTCATCTGGACTTTTCAGGCGATTTTCGTACCACCCGAGAAAAATAGGCCGAAATCGGTATTTTCGGGCTAGACGATGGCTAGGGTTTTAAATCCGACACGGAACTTGAGACACAGTCATAAATTTAGGAGAAGAATGCTACAAGGATCTCGCGGTCGTCGATTTCATTTGGACTTTTCGGGCGATTTTCGTACCACGCGACAAAAATGGGCCGAAATCGTTATTTTCGGGCCAATTGATGGCTAGGGTTTGAAATCCAACACGGAACCCGAGACAAAGTCATAAATTTAGGTGAAGAATGCTACAAGAATCTCGCGGTCGTCGATTTTATGTGCACTTTTCGGGCGATTTTCGTTCCACCCTACAAAAATGGGCCGAAATCGGTATTTTCGGGCCAGACGATGGCTAGGGTTTGAAATCCGACACGGAACCCGAGACACAGTCATAAATTGAGGAGAAGATTGCTAGAAGGATCTCGCGGTCGTCGATTTCATCTGGACTTTTCAGACGATTTTCGTACCACCCGAAAAAAATGGGCCGAAATCGGTATTTTCGGGCTAGACGATGGCTAGGGTTTTAAATCCGACACGGAACTTGATACACACTCATAAATTTAGGAGAAGAAAGCTACAAGGATCTCGCGGTCGTCGATTTCATTTGGACTTTTCGGGCGATTTTCGTACCACGCGACAAAAATGGGCCGAAATCGGTATTTTCGGGCCAATTGATGGCTAGGGTTTGAAATCCAACACGGAACCCGAGACACAGTCATAAATTTAAGAGAAGAATGCTACAAGGATCTCGCGATCATCAATTTCATCTGGACTTTTCGTGCGATTTTCGTACCACCCGACAAAAATGGGCCGAAATCAGTATTTTCGGGCCAGACCATGGCTAGGGTTTGAAATTCGACACAGAACCCGAGACACAGTCATAAATTTAGGAGAAGAATGCTACAAGGATCTCGCGGTCGTCGATTTCATCTGGACATTTCGGGCGATTTTCGTACCACCCGAAAAAAATGGGCCGAAATCGTTATTTTCGGGACAGACGATGGCTATGGTTAGAAATCCGACACGGAACCCGAGACACTGTCATAAATTTAAGAGAAGAATGCTACAAGGATCTCGCGGTCGTCGATTTCATCTGCACTTTTCGGGCGATTTTCGTACCACCCGACAAAAATGGGCCGAAATCGGTATTTTCGGGCCAGACGATGGCTAGGGTTTTAAATCCGACACGGAACTTGAGACACAGTCATAAATTGAGGAGAAGAATGCTATATGGATCTCGCGGTCGTCGATTTCATCTGCACTTTTTGGGCGATTTTCGTACCACCCGACAAAAATGGGCCGAAATCAGTATTTTCGGGCCAGACGATGGCTAGGGTTTGAAATCCAACACGGAACCCGAGACACAGTAATAAATTTTGGAGAAGAATGTCACAAGGATCTCGCGGTCATCGATTTCATCTGGACTTTTCAGCCGATTTTCGTACCGCCCATCAAAAATGGGCCGAAATCGGTATTTCCGGGCTAGACGATGGCTAGGGTTTGAAATCCAACACGGAACCCGAGACACAGTCATAAATTTAAGAGAAGAATGCTACAATGATCTCGCGGTCAGTGATTTCATCTGGACTTTTCGGGCGATTTTCGTACCACCCGACAAAAATGGGCCGAAATCGGTATTTTTGGGCCAATTGATGGCTAGGGTTTGAAATCCAACACGGAACCCGAGACACAGTCATAAATTGAGGAGAAGAATGCTACAAGGATCTCGCGGTCGTCGATTTCATCTGGACTTTTCGGGCGATTTTCGTACCACGCGCAAAAATGGGCCTTAATCGGTATTTTCGGGCCAATTGATAGCTAGGGTTTGAAATCCAACACGGAACCCGAGACGCAGTCATAAATTTAAGAGAAGAATGCTACAAGGATCTCGTGGTCGGTGATTTCATCTGGACTTTTCGGGCGATTTTCGTACCACCCGACAAAAATGGGCCGAAATCGGTATTTTCGGGGCAGAAGATGGCTAGGGTTTGAAATCTGACACGGAACCCGAGACACATTCATAAATTTAGGTGAAGAATGCTACAAGGATCTCGCGGTCGTCGATTTCATCTGGACTTTTCGGGCGATTTTCGTACCACGCGACAAACATGGGCCGAAATCGGTATTTTCGGGCCAATTGATAGC
>JBBPBP010000796.1:23823-37980 GCA_037974735.1 Cicer chorassanicum | reverse complement strand
CATTATTGTCGGGTGGTACAAAAATCGCCCGAAAAGTGCACATAAAATCGACGACCGCGAAATTCTTGTAGCATTATTCTCCTAAATTTATGACTGTGTCTCGGGTTTCGTGTCGGATTTCAAACCCTAGCCATCGTCTGGCCCGAAAATACCGATTTCGGCCCATTTTTGTCGGGTGGTACGAAAATCGCCCGAAAAGTCCAGATGAAATCGACGACCACGAGATCCTTGTAGCATTCTTCTCCTAAATTTATGACTGTGTCTCGGGTTTCGTGTCGGATTTCAAACCCTAGCCATCGTGTGGCCCGAAAATACCGATTTCGGCCCATTTTTGTCGGGTGGTACGAAAATTGCCCGAAAAGTGCAGATGAAATCGACGACCGCGAGATCCTTGTAGCATTCTTCTCCTAAATTTATGACTGTGTCTCGGGTTCCGTGTCGGATTTCAAACCCTAGCCATCGTTTGGCCCGAAAATACCGATTTCGGCCCATTTTTGTCGGGTGGAACGAAAATTGCCAGAAAAGTGCAGATGAAATCGACGACCGCGAGATCCTTGTAGCATTCTTCTCCTAAATTTATGAATGTGTCTCGGGTTCCGTGTCGGATTTCAAACCCTAGCCATCGTCCGGCCCGAAAATACCGATTTCGGCCCTTTTTTGTCGGGTGGTACGAAAATCGCCCGGAAAGTGCAGATGAAATCGAGGACCGCGAGATTCTTGTAGCATTCTTCTCCTAAATTTATGACTGTGTCTCGGGTTTCGTGTCGGATTTCAAACCCTAGCCATCGTCTGACCCGAAAATACCGATTTCGCCCCATTTTTGTCGGGTGGTACGAAAATCGCCCGAAAAGTGCAGATGAAATCGACGACCGCGAGATCCTTGTAGCATTCTTCTCCTAAATTTATGAATGTGTCTCGGGTTCCGTGTCGGATTTCAAACCCTAGCCATCGTCTGGCCTGAAAATACCGATTTCGGCCCATTTTTGTCGGGTGGTACGTAAATTGCCCGAAAAGTCCAGATGAAATCGGCGACAGCGAGATCCTTGTAGCATTCTTCTCCAAAATTTATGACTGTGTCTCGGGTTCCGTGTAGGATTTCAAACCCTAGCCATCGTCGGGCCCGAAAATACCGATTTCGGCCTATTTTTGTCGGGTGGTACGAAAATCGCCCGAAAAGTGCAGATGAAATCGACGACCGCGAGATCCTTATAGAATTCTTCTCCTCAATTTATGACTGTGTCTCGGGTTCCGTGTCGGATTTCAAACCCTAGCCATCGTCAAGCCCGAAAATACCGATTTCGGCCCATTTTTGTCGGGTGGTACGAAAATCGCCCGAAAAATGCAGATGAAATCGACGACGCGAGATTCTTGTAGCATTCTTCTCCTTAATTTATGACTGTGTCTCGGGTTCCGTGTCGGATTTCAAACCCTAGCCATCGTCTCGCCCGAAAATACCGATTTTGGCCCATTTTTGTCGGGTGGTACGAAAATCGCCGAAAAGTGCAGATGAAATCGACGACCGCGAGATTCTTGTAGCATTCTTCTCCTAAATTTATGAATGTGTCTCGGGTTCCGTGTCGGATTTCAAACCCTAGCCATCGTCTGGCCCGAAAATACCGATTTCGGCCCATTTTTGTCGGGTGGTACGTAAATTGCCCGAAAAGTCCAGATGAAATCGGCGACCGCGAGATCCTTGTAGCATTCTTCTCCAAAATTTATGATTGTGTCTCGGGTTCCGTGTAGGATTTCAAACCCTAGCCATCGTCTAGCCCGAAAATACCGATTTCGGCCATTTTTTTGTCGGGTGGTACGAAAATAGCCAGAAAAGTGCACATGAAATTGACGACCGCAAGATTCTTGTAGCATTCTTCTCCTAAATTTATGACCGTGTCTCGGGTTTCGTGTCGGATTTCAAACCCTAGCCATCGTCACGCCCGAAAATACCGATTTCGTCCCATTTTTGTCGGGTGGTACGAAAATCGCCCGAAAAGTGCAGATGAAATCGACGACCGCGAGATCCTTGTAGCATTCTTCTCCTAAATTTATGAATGTGTCTCGGGTTTTGTGTCGGATTTCAAACCCTAGCCATCGTCTGGCACGAAAATACCGATTTCGGCCTATTTTTGTCGGGTGGTACGAAAATTGCCCAAAAAGTCCAGATGAAATCGACGACCGTGAGATTCTTGTAGCATTCTTCTCCTAAATTTATGAATGTGTCTCGGGTTCCGTGTTGGATTTCAAACCCTAGCCATCGTCTGGCCCGAAAATACCGATTTTGGCCCATTTTTGTCGGGTGGTACGAAAATCGCCGAAAAGTGCAGATGAAATAGACGACTGCGAGATTCTTGTAGCATTCTTCTCCTAAATTTATGAATGTGTCTCGGGTTCCGTGTCGGATTTCAAACCCTAGCCATCGTCTGGCCCGAAAATACCGATTTCGGCCCATTTTTGTCGGGTGGTACGAAAATCGCCCGAAAAGTCCAGATGAAATCGACGACCGCGAGATCCTTGTAGCATTCTTCTCCAAAAGTTATGACTGTGTCTCGGGTTCCGTTTAGGATTTCAAACCCTAGCCATCGTCTGGCCCGAAAATACCGATTTAAGCCCATTTTTGTCGGGTGGTACGAAAATCGCCCGAAAAATGCAGATGAAATTGACGACCGCGAGATCCTTATAGCATTCTTCTCCTCAATTTATGACTGTGTCTCGTGTTCCGTGTCGGATTTCAAACCCTAGCCAATGTCTGACCCGAAAATACCGATTTCGGCCCATTTTTGTCAGGTGGTACGAAAATCGCCCGATAAGTGCAGATGAAATCGACGACCGCGAGATTCTTGTAGCATTCTTCTCCTAAATTTATGACTGTGTCTCGGGTTTCGTGTCGGATTTCAAACCCTAGCCATCGTCAAGCCCGAAAATACCGATTTCGGCCCATTTTTGTCGGGTGGTACGAAAATCGCCCGAAAAGTCCAGATGAAATCGACGACCGCGAGATCCTTGTAGCATTCTTCTCCTAAATTTATGACTGTGTCTCGGGTTCCTTGTCGGATTTCAAACCCTAGCCATCGTCTGACCCGAAAATACCGATTTCGGTCCATTTTTGTCGGGTGGTACGAAAATCGCCCGAAAAGTCCAGATGAAATCACTGACCGCGAGATCATTGTAGCATTCTTCTCTTAAATTTATGACTGTGTCTCGGGTTCCGTGTTGGATTTAAACCCTAGCCATCGTCTGCCCGGAAATACCGATTTCAGTCCATTTTTGTCGGGTGGCACGAAAATCGGCCGAAAAGTCCAGATGAAATCGATGACCGCGAGATCCTTGTGGCATTCTTCTCCAAAATTTATTACTGTGTCTCGGGTTCCGTGTCGGATTTCAAACCCTAGCCATCGTCTGGCCCGAAAATACCGATTTCGGCCCATTTTTGTCGGGTGGTACGAAAATCGCCCGAAAAGTCCAGATGAAATCGACGACCGCGAGATCCTTGTGGCATTCTTCTCCTAAATTTATGACTGTGTCTCAGGTTCCGTGTCAGATTTCAAACCCTAGCCATCGCCTGGCCCGAAAATACCGATTTCGGCCCATTTTTGTCGGGTGGTACGAAAATCGCCCGAAAAGTGCAGATGAAATCGACGACCGCGAGATCCTTATAGCATTCTTCTCCTCAATTTATGACTGTGTCTCAAGTTCCGTGTCGGATTTAAAGCCCTAGCCATCGTTTGGCCCGAAAATACCAATTTCGGCCCATTTTTGTCGGGTGGTACGAAAATCGCCCGAAAAGTCCAGATGAAATCGACGACTGCGAGATCCTTGTAGCATTCTTCTCCTAAATTTATGACTGTGTCTCATGTTCCGTGTTGGATTTAAAACCCTAGCCATCGTCTGGCCCGAAAATACCGATTTCGGCCCATTTTTGTCGGGTGGTACGAATATCGCCTGAAAAGTCCAGATGAAATCGACGACCGCGAGATCCTTATAGCAATCTTCTCCTCAATTTATGACTGTGTCTCGGGTTCCGTGTCGGATTTCAAACCCTAGCCATCGTTTGGCACGAAAATACCGAATTCGGCCTATTTTTGTCGGGTGGTACGAAAATCACCCGAAAAGTGCACATAAAATCGACGACCGCGAGATTCTTGTAGCATTCTTCTCCTAAATTTATGACTGTGTCTCGGGTTTCGTGTCGGATTTCAAACCCTAGCCATCGTCTGGCACGAAAATACCGATTTCGGCCCATTTTTGTCAGGTGGTACGAAAATCGCCCGAAAAGTGTAGAAGAAATCGACGACAGCGAGATCCTTGTAGCATTCTTCTCTTAAATTTATGACTGTGTCTCGGGTTCCAAGTCGGATTTCAAACCCTAGCCATCGTCTGGCCCGAAAATACCGATTTTGGCCCATTTTTGTCGGGTGGTACGAAAATTGCCTGAAAAGTCCAGATGAAATCGACGACCGCGAGATCCTTGTAGCATTCTTCTCCTAAATTTATGACTGTGTCTCAAGTTCTGTGTCGGATTTAAAACCCTAGCCATCGTCTGGCCCGAAAATACCGATTTCGGCCCATTTTTGTCGGGTGGTACGAAAATTGCCTGAAAAGTCCAGATGAAATCGACGACCGCGAGATCCTTATAGCAATCTTCTCCTCAATTTATGACTGTGTCTCAAGTTCCGTGTCGGATTTCAAACCCTAGCCATCGTTTGGCTGAAAATACCGATTTCGGCCCATTTTTGTCGGGTGGTACGAAAATCGCACGAAAAGTGCACATAAAATCGACGACCGCGAGATTCTTGTAGCATTCTTCTCCTAAATTTATGACTGTGTCTCGGGTTTCGTGTCGGATTTCAAACCCTAGCCATCGTCTGGCCCGAAAATACCGATTTCGGCCCATTTTTGTCGGGTGGTACGAAAATCGCCCGAAAAGTCCAGATGAAATCGACGACCGCGAGATCCTTGTAGCATTCTTCTCCTAAATTTATGACTGTTTCTTGGGTTCCTTCTCGGATTTCAAACCCTAGCCATCGTCTGACCCGAATATACCGATTTCGGTCCATTTTTGTCGGGTGGTACGAAAATCGCGCGAAAAGTCCAGATGAAATCACTGACCGCGAGATCATTGTAGCATTCTTCTCTTAAATTTATGACTGTGTCTCGGGTTCCGTGTTGGATTTAAACCCTAGCCATCGTCTGCCCGGAAATACCGATTTCAGTCCATTTTTGTCGGGTGGCACGAAAATCGGCCGAAAAGTCCAGATGAAATCGATGACCGCGAGATCCTTGTGGCATTCTTCTCCAAAATTTATTACTGTGTCTCGGGTTCCGTGTCGGATTTCAAACCCTAGCCATCGTCTGGCCCGAAAATACCGATTTCGGCCCATTTTTGTCGGGTGGTACGAAAATCGCCCGAAAAGTCCAGATGAAATCGACGACCGCGAGATCCTTGTAGCATTCTTCTCCTAAACTTATGACTGTGTCTCGGGTTCCGTGTCGGATTTCAAACCCTAGCCATCGTCTGGCCCGAAAATACCGATTTCGGCCCATTTTTGTCGGGTGGTACGAAAATCGCCCGAAAAGTGCAGATGAAATCGACGAGCGCGAGATTCTTGTAGCATTCTTCTCCTAAATTTATGACTGTATCTCGGGTTTCGTGTCGGATTTCAAACCCTAGCCATCGTCAAGCCCGAAAATACCGATTTCGGCCCATTTTTGTCGGGTGGTACGAAAATCGCCCGAAAAGTGCAGATGAAATCGACGACCGCGAGATCCTTGTAGCATTCTTCTCCTAAATTTATGAATGTGTCTCGGGTTCTGTGTCGGATTTCAAACCCTAGCCATCGTCTGGCACGAAAATACCGATTTCGGCCCATTTTTTTCGGGTGGTACGAAAATTGCCCAAAAAGTCCAGATCAAATCGACGACCGCGAGATTCTTGTAGCATTCTTCTCCTAAATTTATGAATGTGTCTCGGGTTCTGTGTTGGATTTCAAACCCTAGCCATCGTCTGGCCCGAAAATACCGATTTTGGCCCATTTTTGTCGGGTGGTACGAAAATCGCCGAAAAGTGCAGATGAAATCGACGACCGCGAGATTCTTGTAGCATTCTTCTCCTAAATTTATGAATGTGTCTCGGGTTCCGTGTCGGATTTCAAACCCTAGCCATCGTCTGGCCCGAAAATACCGATTTCGGCCCATTTTTGTCGGGTGGTACGTAAATTGCCCGAAAAGTCCAGATGAAATCGGCGACCGCGAGATCCTTGTAGCATTCTTCTCCAAAATTTATGATTGTGTCTCGGGTTCCGTGTAGGATTTCAAACCCTAGCCATCGTCTAGCCCGAAAATACCGATTTCGGCCATTTTTTTGTCGGGTGGTACGAAAATAGCCAGAAAAGTGCACATGAAATTGACGACCGCAAGATTCTTGTAGCATTCTTCTCCTAAATTTATGACCGTGTCTCGGGTTTCGTGTCGGATTTCAAACCCTAGCCATCGTCACGCCCGAAAATACCGATTTCGTCCCATTTTTGTCGGGTGGTACGAAAATCGCCCGAAAAGTGCAGATGAAATCGACGACCGCGAGATCCTTGTAGCATTCTTCTCCTAAATTTATGAATGTGTCTCGGGTTTTGTGTCGGATTTCAAACCCTAGCCATCGTCTGGCACGAAAATACCGATTTCGGCCTATTTTTGTCGGGTGGTACGAAAATTGCCCAAAAAGTCCAGATGAAATCGACGACCGTGAGATTCTTGTAGCATTCTTCTCCTAAATTTATGAATGTGTCTCGGGTTCCGTGTTGGATTTCAAACCCTAGCCATCGTCTGGCCCGAAAATACCGATTTTGGCCCATTTTTGTCGGGTGGTACGAAAATCGCCGAAAAGTGCAGATGAAATAGACGACTGCGAGATTCTTGTAGCATTCTTCTCCTAAATTTATGAATGTGTCTCAGGTTCCGTGTCGGATTTCAAACCCTAGCCATCGTCTGGCCCGAAAATACCGATTTCGGCCCATTTTTGTCGGGTGGTACGAAAATCGCCCGAAAAGTCCAGATGAAATCGACGACCGCGAGATCCTTGTAGCATTCTTCTCCTAAATTAATGACTGTGTCTCGGGTTCCGTGTCGGATTTCAAACCCTAGGCATCGTCTGGCCCGAAAATACCGATTTCGGCCCATTTTTGTCGGGTGGTACGAAAATCGTCCGAAAAGTCCAGATGAAATCGACGACCGCTAGATCCTTGTAGCATTCTTCTCCTAAATTTATGACTGTGTCTCAAGTTCTGTGTCGGATTTAAAACCCTAGCCATCGTTTGGCCCGAAAATACCGATTTCGGCCCATTTTTGTCGGGTGGTATGAAAATTGCCTGAAAAGTCCAGATGAAATCGACGACCGCGAGATCCTTAGCAATCTTCTCCTCAATTTATGACTGTGTCTCGGGTTCCGTGTCGGATTTCAAACCCTAGCCATCGTGGCACGAAAATACCGATTTCGGCCCATTTTTGTCGGGCGGTACGAAAATCGCCCGAAAAGTGCACATCAAATCGACGACCGCGAGATTCTTGTAGCATTCTTCTCCTAAATTTATGACTGAGTCTCGGGTTTCGTGTCGGATTTCAAACCCTAGCCATCGTCTGGCCCGAAAATACCGATTTCGGCCCATTTTTGTCGGGTGGTACGAAAATCGCCAGAACAGTCCAGATGAAATCGACGACCGCGAGATCCCTGTAGCATTCTTCTCCTAAATTTATGACTGTGTCTCATGTTCCGTGTCGGATTTAAAACCCTAGCCATCTTCAGGCCCGAAAATACCGATTTCGGCCCATTTTTGTCGGGTAGTACGAAAATCGCTTGAAAAGTCCAGATGAAATCGACGACCGCGAGATCCTTATAGCAATCTTCTCCTCAATTTATGACTGTGTCTCGGGTTCCGTGTCGGATTTCAAACCCTAGCCATCGTTTGGCACGAAAATACCGATTTCGGCCCATTTTTGTCGGGTGGTACGAAATTCGCCCGAAAAGTGCACATAAAATCGACGACCGCGAGATTCTTGTAGCATTCTTCTCCTAAATTTATGACTGTGTCTCGGGTTTCGTGTCGGATTTCAAACCCTAGCCATCGTCTGGCCCGAAAATACCGATTTCGGTACATTTTTGTCGGGTGGTACGAAAATTGCCCGAAAAGTCCAGATGAAATCGACGACCGCGAGATCCCTGTAGCATTCTTCTCCTTAATTTATGACTGTGTCTCGGGTTCCTTGTCGGATTTCAAACCCTAGCCATCGTCTTGCCCGAAAATACCGATTTCGGCCCATTTTTGTCGGGTGGTACGAAAATCGCCCGAAAAGTCCAGATGAAATCACTGACCGCGAGATCATTGTAGCATTCTTCTCTTAAATTTATGACTGTGTCACGGGTTCCGTGTTGGATTTCAAACCCTAGCCATCGTCTGCCCGGAAATACCGATTTCGGCCCATTTTTGTCAGGCGGCACGAAAATCGGCCGAAAAGTCCAGATGAAATCGATGACCGCGAGATCCTTGTGGCATTCTTCTCCAAAATTTATTACTGTGTCTCGAGTTCCGTGTCGGATTTCAAACCCTAGCCATCGTCTAGCCCGAAAATACCGATTTAGGCCCATTTTTGTCGGGTGGTACGAAAATCGCCCGAAAAGTGCAGATGAAATCGACGACCGCGAGATCCTTATAGCATTCTTCTCCTCAATTTATGACTGTGTCTCAAGTTCCGTGTCGGATTTAAAGCCCTAGCCATCGTTTGGCCCGAAAATACCAATTTCAGCCCATTTTTGTCGGGTGGTACGAAAATCGCCCGAAAAGTCCAGATGAAATCACTGACCACGAGGTCATTGTAGCCTTCTTCTCTTAAATTTATGACTGTGTCTCGGGTTCCGTGTCGGATTTCAAACCCTAGCCATCGTCTGGCCCGAAAATACCGATTTCGGCCCATTTTTGTCGGGTGGTACGAAAATCGCCCGAAAAATGCAGATGAAATCGACGACCGCGAGATCCTTATAGCATTCTTCTCCTCAATTTATGACTGTGTCTCAAGTTCCGTGTCGGATTTAAAACCCTAGCCATCGTCTAGCCCGAAAATACCGATTTAGGCCCATTTTTGTCGGGTGGTACGAAAATCGCCCGAAAAGTGCACATAAAATCGACGACCGCGAGATTCTTGTAGCATTCTTCTCCTAAATTTATGACTGTGTCTCGGGTTTCGTGTCGGATTTCAAACCCTAGCCATCGTCTGGCCCGAAAATACCGATTTCGGTACATTTTTGTCGGGTGGTACGAAAATTGCCCGAAAAGTCCAGATGAAATCGACGACCGCGAGATCCCTGTAGCATTCTTCTCCTTAATTTATGACTGTGTCTCGGGTTCCTTGTCGGATTTCAAACCCTAGCCATCGTCTTGCCCGAAAATACCGATTTCGGCCCATTTTTGTCGGGTGGTACGAAAATCGCCCGAAAAGTCCAGATGAAATCACTGACCGCGAGATCATTGTAGCATTCTTCTCTTAAATTTATGACTGTGTCACGGGTTCCGTGTTGGATTTCAAACCCTAGCCATCGTCTGCCCGGAAATACCGATTTCGGCCCATTTTTGTCAGGCGGCACGAAAATCGGCCGAAAAGTCCAGATGAAATCGATGACCGCGAGATCCTTGTGGCATTCTTCTCCAAAATTTATTACTGTGTCTCGAGTTCCGTGTCGGATTTCAAACCCTAGCCATCGTCTAGCCCGAAAATACCGATTTAGGCCCATTTTTGTCGGGTGGTACGAAAATCGCCCGAAAAGTGCAGATGAAATCGACGACCGCGAGATCCTTATAGCATTCTTCTCCTCAATTTATGACTGTGTCTCAAGTTCCGTGTCGGATTTAAAGCCCTAGCCATCGTTTGGCCCGAAAATACCAATTTCGGCCCATTTTTGTCGGGTGGTACGAAAATCGCCCGAAAAGTCCAGATGAAATCGACGACTGCGAGATCCTTGTAGCATTCTTCTCCTAAATTTATGACTGTGTCTCATGTTCCGTGTTGGATTTAAAACCCTAGCCATCGTCTGGCCCGAAAATACCGATTTCGGCCCATTTTTGTCGGGTGGTACGAATATCGCCTGAAAAGTCCAGATGAAATCGACGACCGCGAGATCCTTATAGCAATCTTCTCCTCAATTTATGACTGTGTCTCGGGTTCCGTGTCGGATTTCAAACCCTAGCCATCGTTTGGCACGAAAATACCGAATTCGGCCTATTTTTGTCGGGTGGTACGAAAATCACCCGAAAAGTGCACATAAAATCGACGACCGCGAGATTCTTGTAGCATTCTTCTCCTAAATTTATGACTGTGTCTCGGGTTTCGTGTCGGATTTCAAACCCTAGCCATCGTCTGGCACGAAAATACCGATTTCGGCCCATTTTTGTCGGGTGGTACGAAAATCGCCCGAAAAGTGTAGAAGAAATCGACGACCGCGAGATCCTTGTAGCATTCTTCTCTTAAATTTATGACTTTGTCTCGGGTTCCAAGTCGGATTTCAAACCCTAGCCATCGTCTGGCCCGAAAATACCGATTTTGGCCCATTTTTGTCGGGTGGTATGAATATCGCCCGAAAAGTCCAGATGAAATCAACGATCGCGAGATCCTTATAGCAATCTTCTCCTCAATTTATGACTGTGTCTCGGGTTCCGTGTCGGATTTCAAACCCTAGCCATCGTTTGGCACGAAAATACCGATTTCGACCCATTATTGTCGGGTGGTACAAAAATCGCCCGAAAAGTGCACATAAAATCGACGACCGCGAAATTCTTGTAGCATTATTCTCCTAAATTTATGACTGTGTCTCGGGTTTCGTGTCGGATTTCAAACCCTAGCCATCGTCTGGCCCGAAAATACCGATTTCGGCCCATTTTTGTCGGGTGGTACGAAAATCGCCCGAAAAGTCCAGATGAAATCGACGACCGCGAGATCCTTGTAGCATTCTTCTCCTCAATTTATGACTGTGTCTCGGGTTCCGTGTAGGATTTCAAACCCTAGCCATCGTCTGGCCCGAAAATACCGATTTCGGCCCATTTTTGTCGGGTGGTACGAAAATCGCCCGAAAAGTGCAGATGAAATCGACGACCGCGAGATCCTTATAGAATTCTTCTCCTCAATTTATGACTGTGTCTCGGGTTCCGTGTCGGATTTCAAACCCTAGCCATCGTCAAGCCCGAAAATACCGATTTCGGCCCATTTTTGTCGGGTGGTACGAAAATCGCCCGAAAAATGCAGATGAAATCGACGACGCGAGATTCTTGTAGCATTCTTCTCCTTAATTTATGACTGTGTCTCGGGTTCCGTGTCGGATTTCAAACCCTAGCCATCGTCTGGCCTGAAAATACCAATTTTGGCCCATTTTTGTCGGGTGGTACGAAAATCGCCGAAAAGTGCAGATGAAATCGACGACCGCGAGATTCTTGTAGCATTCTTCTCCTAAATTTATGAATGTGTCTCGGGTTCCGTGTCGGATTTCAAACCCTAGCCATCGTCTGGCCCGAAAATACCGATTTCGGCCCATTTTTGTCGGGTGGTACGAAAATCGCCCGAAAAGTCCAGATGAAATCGACGACCGCGAGATCCTTGTAGCATTCTTCTCCAAAAGTTATGACTGTGTCTCGGGTTCCGTTTAGGATTTCAAACCCTAGCCATCGTCTGGCCCGAAAATACCGATTTAAGCCCATTTTTGTCGGGTGGTACGAAAATCGCCCGAAAAATGCAGATGAAATTGACGACCGCGAGATCCTTATAGCATTCTTCTCCTCAATTTATGACTGTGTCTCGTGTTCCGTGTCGGATTTCAAACCCTAGCCAATGTCTGACCCGAAAATACCGATTTCGGCCCATTTTTGTCAGGTGGTACGAAAATCGCCCGATAAGTGCAGATGAAATCGACGACCGCGAGATTCTTGTAGCATTCTT
The DNA here is from genome assembly GCA_037974735.1 of Cicer chorassanicum. Classification (NCBI taxonomy): domain Eukaryota; kingdom Viridiplantae; phylum Streptophyta; class Magnoliopsida; order Fabales; family Fabaceae; genus Cicer; species Cicer chorassanicum. The sequence continues at coordinate 26,019 of JBBPBP010000796.1, read as the reverse complement.
CTCCTAAATTTATGACTGTGTCTCGGGTTTCGTGTCGGATTTCAAACCCTAGCCATCGTCAAGCCCGAAAATACCGATTTCGGCCCATTTTTGTCGGGTGGTACGAAAATCGCCCGAAAAGTCCAGATGAAATCGACGACCGCGAGATCCTTGTAGCATTCTTCTCCTAAATTTATGACTGTGTCTCGGGTTCCTTGTCGGATTTCAAACCCTAGCCATCGTCTGACCCGAAAATACCGATTTCGGTCCATTTTTGTCGGGTGGTACGAAAATCGCCCGAAAAGTCCAGATGAAATCACTGACCGCGAGATCATTGTAGCATTCTTCTCTTAAATTTATGACTGTGTCTCGGGTTCCGTGTTGGATTTAAACCCTAGCCATCGTCTGCCCGGAAATACCGATTTCAGTCCATTTTTGTCGGGTGGCACGAAAATCGGCCGAAAAGTCCAGATGAAATCGATGACCGCGAGATCCTTGTGGCATTCTTCTCCAAAATTTATTACTGTGTCTCGGGTTCCGTGTCGGATTTCAAACCCTAGCCATCGTCTGGCCCGAAAATACCGATTTCGGCCCATTTTTGTCGGAAGGTACGAAAATCGCCCGAAAAGTGCAGATGAAATCGACGACCGCGAGATCCTTATAGCATTCTTCTCCTCAATTTATGACTGTGTCTCAAGTTCCGTGTCGGATTTAAAACCCTAGCCATCGTTTAGCTCGAAAATACCGATTTCGGCCCATTTTTGTCGGGTGGTACGAAAATCGCCCGAAAAGTCCAGATGAAATCGACGACCGCGAGATCCTTGTAGCATTCTTCTCCTAAATTTATGATTGTGTCTCATGTTCCGTGTCGGATTTAAAACCCTAGCCATCTTCAAGCCCGAAAATACCGATTTCGGCCCATTTTTGTCGGGTGGTACGAAAATCGCCTGAAAAGTCCAGATGAAATCGACGACCGCGAGATCCTTATAGCAATCTTCTCCTCAATTTATGACTGTGTCTCGGGTTCCATGTCGGATTTCAAACCCTAGCCATCGTTTGACACGAAAATACCGATTTCGGCCCATTTTTGTCGGGTGGTACGAAAATCGCCCGAAAAGTCCAGATGAAATCGACGACCGCGAGATCCTTGTAGCATTCTTCTGCTAAATTAATGACTGTGTCTCGGGTTCCGTGTCGGATTTCAAACCCTAGCCATCGTCTGGCACGAAAATACCGATTTTGGCCCATTTTTGTCGGGTGGTACGAAAATCGCCCGAAAAGTCCAGATGAAATCACTGACCACGAGATCATTGTAGCATTCTTCTCTTAAATTTATGACTGTGTCTCGGGTTCCGTGTCGGATTTCAAACCCTAGCCATCGTCTGGCCCGAAAATACCGATTTCGGCCCATTTTTGTCGGGTGGTACGAAAATCGCCCGAAAAATGCAGATGAAATCGACGACCGCGAGATCCTTATAGCATTCTTCTCCTCAATTGATGACTGTGTCTCAAGTTCCGTGTCGGATTTAAAACCCTAGCCATCGTCTAGCCCGAAAATACCGATTTAGGCCCTTTTTTGTCGGGTGGTACGAAAATCGCCCGAAAAGTGCACATAAAATCGACGACCGCGAGATTCTTGTAGCATTCTTCTCCTAAATTTATGACTGTGTCTCGGGATTCGTGTCGGATTTCAAACCCTAGCCATCGTCTGGCCCGAAAATACCGATTTCGGTACATTTTTGTCGGGTGGTACGAAAATTGCCCGAAAAGTCCAGATGAAATCGACGACCGCGAGATCCCTGTAGCATTCTTCTCCTTAATTTATGACTGTGTCTCAGGTTCCTTGTCGGATTTCAAACCCTAGCCATCGTCTTGCCCGAAAATACCGATTTCGGCCCATTTTTGTCGGGTGGTACGAAAATCGCCCGAAAAGTCCAGATGAAATCACTGACCGCGAGATCATTGTAGCATTCTTCTCTTAAATTTATGACTGTGTCACGGGTTCCGTGTTGGATTTCAAACCCTAGCCATCGTCTGCCCGGAAATACCGATTTCGGCCCATTTTTGTCAAGCGGCACGAAAATCGGCCGAAAAGTCCAGATGAAATCGATGACCGCGAGATCCTTGTGGCATTCTTCTCCAAAATTTATTACTGTGTCTCGGGTTCCGTGTCGGATTTCAAACCCTAGCCATCGTCTAGCCCGAAAATACCGATTT
>JBBPBP010000796.1:0-13243 GCA_037974735.1 Cicer chorassanicum | reverse complement strand
ACGACCGCGAGATCCTTGTAGCATTCTTCTCCTAAATTTATGAATGTGTCTCGGGTTCCGTTTCGGATTTCAAACCCAAGCCATCGTCTGGCCCGAAAATACCGATTTCGGCCCATTTTTGTCGGGTGGTACGAAAATCGCCCGAAAAGTGCAGATGAAATCGACGACCGCGAGATTCTTGTAGCATTCTTCTCCTAAATTTATGACTGTGTCTCGGGTTCCGTGTCGGATTTCAAACGCTAGCCATCGTCTGGCCCGAAAATACCTATTTCGGCCCATTTTGTCAGGTGGTACAAAAATGGCCCGAAAAGTCCAGATGAAATCGACGACCGCGAGATCCTTGTAGCATTCTTCTCCAAAATTTAGGACTGTGTTTCAGGTTCCGTGTCGGATTTAAACCCTAGCCATCGTCTGGCCCGAAAATACCGATTTCGGCCCATTTTTGTCGGGTGGTACGAAAATCGCCCGAAAAGTGCAGATGAAATCTACGACCGCGAGATCCTTATAGCATTCTTCTCCTCAATTTATGACTATGTCTCGGGTTCCGTGTTGGATTTCAAACCGTAGCCATCGTCTGGCCCGAAAATACTGATTTCGGCCCATTTTGGTCGGGTGGTACGAAAATGGCCCGAAAAATCCAGATGAAATCGACGACCGCGAGATCCTTGTAGCATTCTTCTCCAAAATTTATGACTGTGTCTCGGGTTCCGTGTTGGATTTCAAACCCTAGCCATCGTCTGGCCTGAAAATACCGATTTCGGCCCATTTTTGCGGGTGGTACGAAAATCGCCCGAAAAGTGCAGATGTAATCGACGACCGCGAGATTCTTATAGCATTCTTCTCCTAAATTTATAACTTTGTCTCGGTTTTCGTGTCGGATTTCAAAACCTAGCCATCGTCTGGCCCGAAAATACCGATTTCGGCCCATTTTTGTCGAGTGGTACGAAAATGGCCCGTAAAGTCCAGATGAAATCGACGACCGCGAGATCCTTATAGCATTCCTCTCCTCAATTTATGACTGTGTCTCGGGTTCCGTGTCGGATATCAAACCCTAGCCATCGTCTGGCCCGAAAATACCGATTTCGGCCCATTTTTGTCGAGTGGTACGAAAATGGCCCGAAAAGTCCAGATGAAATCGACGACCTCGAGATCCTTGTAGCATTCTTCTCCTAAATTTATGACTATGTCTCGAGTTCCGTGTTGGATTTCAAATCCTAGCCATCGTCGGGCCCGAAAATACCGATTTCGGCCCATTTTTGTCGGGTGGTACAAAAATGGCCCGAAAAGTCCAGATGAAATCGACGACCGCGAGATCCTTGTAGCATTCTTCTCCTCAATTTATGACTGTGTCTCGGGTTCCGTGTTGGATTTCAAACCGTAGCCATCGTATGGCCCGAAAATACTGATTTCGGCCCATTTTGGTCGGGTGGTACGAAAATCGCCCGAAAAGTGGAGATGAAATCGACGACCGCGAGATCCTTATAGCATTCTTCTCCTCAATTTATGATTGTGTCTCGGGTTCCGTTTCGGTTTTCAAACCCTAGCCATCGTCTAGCCCGAAAATACCGATTTCGGCCCATTTTTGTCGGGTGGTACGAAAATCGCCCGAAAAGTGCAGATGAAATCGACGACCGCGAGATCCTTGTAGCATTCTTCTCCTAAATTTATGACTGTGTCTCAGGTTCCGTGTCGGATTTCAAACCCTAGCCATCGTCTGGCCCGAAAATACCGATTTCGGCCCATTTTTGTCGGGTGGTACGAAAATCGCCCGAAAAGTGCAGATGAAATCGACGACCGCGAGATCCTTGTAACATTCTTCTCCTAAATTTATGACTGTGTCTCGGGTTCCGTGTCGGATTTCAAACCCTAGCCATCGTCTGGCCCGAAAATACCGATTTCGGCCCATTTTTGTCGGGTGGTACGAAAATCGCCCGAAAAGTCCAGATGAAATCGACGACCGCGAGATCCTTTTAGCTTTCTTCTCCTTAATTTATGACTCCGTCTCGGGTTCCTTGTCAGATTTCAAACCGTAGCCATCGTCTGGCCTGAAAATACCGATTTCGGCCCATTTTTGTCGGGTGGTACGAAAATCGCCCGAAAAGTCCAGATGAAATCGACGACCGCGAGATCCTTGTAGCATTCTTCTCCACAATTTATGACTGTGTCTCGGGTTCCGTGTCGGATTTCAAACCCTAGCCATCGTCTGGCCCGAAAATACCGATTTCGGCCCATTTTTGTCGAGTGGTACGAAAATCGCCCGAAAAGTCCAGATGAAATCGACGACCGCGATATCCTTGTAGCATTCTTCTCCTAAATTTATGACTGTGTCTCGAGTTCGGTGTCGGATTTCATACCCTAGCCATCGTTTGGCCCGAAAATACCGATTTCGGCCCATTTTTATCGGGTGGTACGAAAATCGCCGGAAAGGTGCAGATGAAATCGACGACCGCGAGATCCTTGTAGCATTCTTCTCCAAAATTTATGACTGTGTCTCGGGTTCCGTGTCGGATTTCAAACCCTAGCCATCGTTTGGCCCGAAAAATACCGATTTCGGCCCATTTTTGTCGGGTGGTACGAAAATCGCCAGAAACGTCCACATGAAATCGACGACCGCGAGATCCTTGTAGCATTCTTCTCCTAAATTTATGACTGTGTCTCGGGTTTCGTGTCGGATTTCAAACCCTAGCCATCGTCTGGCCCGAAAATACCGATTTCGGCCCATTTTTGTCGGGTGGTACGAAAATCGCCCGAAAAGTCCAGATGAAATCGACGACCGCGAGATCCTTTTAGCTTTCTTATCCTTAATTTATGACTCCGTCTCGGGTTCCTTGTAAGATTTCGAACCGTAGCCATTGTCTGGCCTGAAAATACCGATTTCGGCCCATTTTTGTAGGGTGGTACGAAAATCGCCCGAAAAGTCCAGATGAAATCAACGACCGCGAGATCCTTGTAGCATTCTTCTCCTAAATTTATGATTGTGTCTCGGGTTCTGTGTCGGATTTCAAACCCTAGCCATCGTTTGGCCCGAAAATACCGATTTCGGCCCATTTTTGTCGAGTGGTACGAAAATCGCCCGAAAAGTCCAGATGAAATCGACGACCGCGATATCCTTGTAGCATTCTTCTCCTAAATTTATGACTGTGTCTCGGGTTCGGTGTCGGATTTTAAACCGTAGCCATCGTCTGGCCTGAAAATACCGATTTCGGCCCATTTTTGTCGGGTGGTACGAAAATCGCCCGAAAAGTCCAGATGAAATCGACGACCGCGATATCCTTGTAGCATTCTTCTCCTAAATTTATGACTGTGTCTCGAGTTCGGTGTCGGATTTCAAACCCTAGCCATCATTTGGCCCGAAAAATACCGATTTCGGCCCATTTTTGTCGGGTGGTACGAAAATCGCCCGAAAAGTCCACATGAAATCGACGACCGCGAGATCCTTGTAGCATTCTTCTCCTAAATTTATGACTGTGTCTCGGGTTCCGTGTCGGATTTCAAACCCTAGCCATCGTTTGGCCCGAAAAATACCGATTTCGGCCCATTTTTGTTGGGTGGTACGAAAATCGCCCGAAAAGTCCACATGAAATCGACGACCGCGAGATCCTTGTAGCATTCTTCTCCTAAATTTATGACTGTGTCTCGGGTTTCGTGTCGGATTTCAAACCCTAGCCATCGTCTGGCCCGAAAATACCGATTTCGGCCCATTTTTGTCGGGTGGTACGAAAATCACCCGAAAAGTGCAGATGAAATCGACGACCGCGAGATTCTTGTAGCATTCTTCTCCTAAATTTATGACCGTGTCTCGGTTTTCGTGTCGGATTTCAAATTCTAGCCATCGTCTGGCCCGAAAATACCGATTTCGGCCCATTTTTGTCGGGTGGTACAAAAATCGCCCGAAAAGTGCAGATGAAATCGACGACCGTGAGATCCTTGTAGCATTCTTCTCCAAAATTTATCACTGTGTCTCGGGTTCCGTGTCGGATTTCAAACCCTAGCCATCGTCTGGCCCGAAAATACCGATTTCGGCCCATTTTTGTCGGGTGGTACGAAAATCGCCCGAAAAGTGCAGATGAAATCGACGACCGCGAGATCCTTGTAGCATTCTTCTCTTTAATTTATGACTGTGTCTCGGGTTCCGTGTCGGATTTCAAACCCTAGCCATCGTCTGGCCCGAAAATACCGATTTCGGCCCATTTTTGTCGGGTGGTACGAAAATCGCCCGAAAAGTGCAGATGAAATCGACGACCGCGAGATCCTTATAGCATTCTTCTCCTCCATTTATGATTGTGTCTCGGGTTCCTTGTCGGATTTCAAACCCTAGCCATCGTCTGGCCCGAAAATACCGATTTCGGCCCATTTTTGTCGGTTGGTACGAAAATCGCCCGAAAAGTGCAGATGAAATCGACGACCGCGAGATCCACGAGATCCTTATAGCATTCTTCTCCTCAATTTATGACTGTGTCTCGGGTTCCGTGTCGGATTTCAAACCCTAGCCATCGTCTGGCCCGAAAATACCGATTTCGGCCCATTTTTGTCGGGTGGTACGAAAATCGCCCGAAAAGTTCACATAAAATCGACGACCGCGAGATTCTTATAGCATTCTTCTCCTAAATTTATGACTGTGTCTCGGGTTTCGTGTCGGATTTCAAACCCTAGCCATCTTCTAGCCCGAAAATACCGATTTCGGCCCATTTTTGTCGGGTGGTACGAAAATCGCCCGAAAAGTCCAGATGAAATCGCCGACCACGAGATCCTTGTAGCATTCTTCTCTTAAATTTATGACTGTGTGTCGGGTTCCGTGTTGGATTTCAAACCCTAGCCATCAATAGGCCCGAAAATACCGATTTCGGCCCATTTTTGCCGGGTGGTACGAAAATCGCTCGAAAAGTGCAGATGAAATCGACGACCACGAGATCCTTGTAGCATTCTTCTCCTAAATTTATGACTGTGTCTCGGGTTTCGTGTCGGATTTCAAACCCTAGCCATCGTCTGGCCCGAAAATACCGATTTCGGCCCATTTTTGTCGGGTGTTACGAAAATTGCCCGAAAAGTCCAGATGAAATCGACGACCGCGAGATCCTTGTAGCATTCTTCTCCTAAATTTATGACTGTGTCTCGGGTTCCGTGTCGGATTTCAAACCCTAGCCATCTTCTAGCCCGAAAATACCGATTTCGACCCATTTTTGTCGGGTGGTACGAAAATCGCCCGAAAAGTCCAGATGAAATCGCCGACCACGAGATCCTTGTAGCATTCTTCTCTTAAATTTATGACTGTGTGTCGGGTTCCGTGTTGGATTTCAAACCCTAGCCATCAATAGGCCCGAAAATACCGATTTCGGCCCATTTTTGTCGGGTGGTACGAAAATCGCCCGAAAAGTCCAGATGAAATCGACGACCGCGAGATCCTTGTAGCATTCTTCTCCTAAATTTATGACTGTGTCTCAAGTTCCGTGTCGGAATTAAAACCCTAGCCATCGTCTGGCCCGAAAATACCGATTTCGGCCCATTTTTGTCGGGTGGTACGAAAATCGCTCGAAAAGTGCAGATGAAATCGACGACCGCGAGATCCTTATAGCAATCTTCTCCTCAATTTATGACTGTGTCTCGGGTTCCGTGTCGGATTTCAAACCCTAGCCATCGTTTGGCACGAAAATACCGATTTCGGCCCATTTTTGTCGGGTCGTACGAAAATCGCCCGAAAAGTGCACATAAAATCGACGACCGCGAGATTCTTGTAGCATTCTTCTCCTAAATTTATGACTGTGTCTCGGGTTTCGTGTCGGTTTTCAAACCCTAGCCATCGTCTGGCCCGAAAATACCGATTTCGGCCCATTTATGTCGGTTGGTACGAAAATCGCTCGAAAAGTCCAGATGAAATCGACGACCGCGAGATCCCTGTAGCAATCTTCTCCTCAATTTATGACTGTGTCTCGGGTTCCGTGTCGAATTTCAAACCCTAGCCATCGTTTGGCACGAAAATACCGATTTCGGCCCATTTTTGTCGGGTGGTACGAAAATCGCCCCAAAAGTTCACATAAAATCGACGACCGCGAGATTCTTATAGCATTCTTCTCCTAAATTTATGACTGTGTCTCGGGTTTCGTGTCGGATTTCAAACCCTAGCCATCGTCTGGCCCGAAAATACCGATTTCGGCCCATTTTTGTCGGGTGTTACGAAAATTGCCCGAAAAGTCCAGATGAAATCGACGACCGCGAGATCCTTGTAGCATTCTTCTCCTAAATTTATGACTGTGTCTCGGGTTCCGTGTCGGATTTCAAACCCTAGCCATCTTCTAGCCCGAAAATACCGATTTCGACCCATTTTTGTCGGGTGGTACGAAAATCGCCCGAAAAGTCCAGATGAAATCGCCGACCACGAGATCCTTGTAGCATTCTTCTCTTAAATTTATGACTGTGTGTCGGGTTCCGTGTTGGATTTCAAACCCTAGCCATCAATAGGCCCGAAAATACCGATTTCGGCCCATTTTTGTCGGGTGGTACGAAAATCGCCCGAAAAGTCCAGATGAAATCGACGACCGCGAGATCCTTGTAGCATTCTTCTCCTAAATTTATGACTGTGTCTCAAGTTCCGTGTCGGAATTAAAACCCTAGCCATCGTCTGGCCCGAAAATACCGATTTCGGCCCATTTTTGTCGGGTGGTACGAAAATCGCTCGAAAAGTGCAGATGAAATCGACGACCGCGAGATCCTTATAGCAATCTTCTCCTCAATTTATGACTGTGTCTCGGGTTCTGTGTCGGATTTCAAACCCTAGCCATCGTTTGGCAATAAAATACCGATTTCGGCCCATTTTTGTCGGGTGGTACGAAAATCGCCCGAAAAGTGCAGATGAAATCGACGACCGCGAGATTCTTGTAGCATTCTTCTCCTAAATTTATGACTGTGTCTCGGGTTTCGTGTCGGATTTCAAACCCTAGCCATCGTCTGGCCCGAAAATACTGATTTCGGCCCATTTTTGTCGGGTGGTACGAAAATCGCCCGAAAAGTGCAGATGAAATCGACGACCGCGAGATCCTGGTAGCATTCTTCTCCTAAATTTATGACTGTGTCTCGGGTTTCGTGTCGGATTTCAAACCCTAGCCATCGTCTGGCCCGAAAATACCGATTTCGGCCCATTTCTGTCGGGTGGTACGAAAATCGCCCGAAAAGTGCAGATGAAATCAACGACCGCGAGATCCTTGTAGCATTCTTCTCCTCAATTTATGACTGTGTCTCGGGTTCCGTGTCGGATTTAAAACCCTAGCCATCGTCTGGACCGAAAATACCGATTTCGGCTAATTTTTGTCGGGTGGTACGAAAATCGCCCGAAAAGTGCAGATGAAATCGACGACCGCGAGATTCTTGTACCATTCTTCTCCTAAATTTATGACTGTGTCTCGGGTTTCGTGTCGGATTTCAAACCCAAGCCATCGTTTGGCTTGAAAATACCGATTTCGGCCCATTTTTGTCGGGTGGTACGAAAATCGCCCGAAAAGTGCAGATGAAATCGCAACCGCGAGATCCTTGTAGCATTCTTCTCCTAATTTTATGACTGTGTCTCGGGTTCTGTATCGGATTTCAAACCCTAGCCATCGTCTGGCCCGAAAATACCGATTTCAGCCCATTTTTGTCGGGTGGTACGAAAATCGCCCGAAAAGTGCAGATGAAATCGACGACCGCGAGATCCTTGTAGCATTCTTCTCCTCAATTTATGACTGTGTCTCGGGTTCCGTGTCGGATTTCAAACCCTAGCCATCGTCTGGCCCGAAAATACCAATTTCAGCCCATTTTTGTCGGGTGGTACGAAAATCGCCCGAAAAGTGCAGATGAAATCGACGACCGCGAGATTCTTGTAGCATTCTTCTCCTAAATTTATGACTGTGTCTCGGGTTTCGTGTCGGATTTCAAACCCTTGCCATCGTTTGGCCCGAAAATACCGATTTCGGCCCATTTTTGTCGGGTGGTACAAAAATCGCCCGAAAAGTGCAGATGAAATCGACGACTGCGAGATCCTTATAGCATTCTTCTCCTCAATTTATGACTGTGTCTCGTGTTCCGTGTCGGATTTCAAACCCTAGCCATCATCTGGCCCGAAAATACCGATTTCGGCCCATTTTTGTCGGGTGGTACGAAAATCGCCCGAAAAGTGCAGATGAAATCGACGACCGCGAGATCCTTGTAGCATTCTTCTCCTAAATTTATGACTGTGTCTCGGGTTCTGTGTCGGATTTCAAACCCTAGCAATCGACTGGCCCGAAAATACCGATTTCGGCCCATTTTTGTCGGGTGGTACGAAAATCGCCCGAAAAGTCCAGATGAAATCACCGACCGCGAGATCCTTGTAGCATTCTTCTCTTAAATTTATGACTGTGTCTCGGGTTTCGTGTCGGATTTCAAACCCTAGCCATCGTCTGGCCCGAAAATACCAATTTCGGCCCATTTTTGTCGGGTGGTACGAAAATCGCCCGAAAAGTCCAGATGAAATCGACGACCGCGAGATCCTTGTAGCATTCTTCTCCTAAATTTATGACTGTGTCTCAGGTTCCGTGTCAGATTTCAAACCCTAGCCATCGCCTGGCCCGAAAATACCGATTTCGGCCCATTTTTGTCTGGTGGTACGAAAATCGCCCGAAAAGTCCAGATGAAATCGATGACTGCGAGATCCTTGTGGCATTCTTCTCCAAAATTTATGACTGTGTCTCGGGTTCCGGGTCGGATTTCAAACCCTAGCCATCGTCTGGCCCGAAAATACGAATTTCGGCCCATTTTTGTCGGGTGGTACGAAAATCGCCCGAAAAGTGCAGATGAAATTGACAACCGCGAGATCCTTGTAGCATTCTTCTCCTCAATTTATGACTGTGTCTAGGGTTCCATGTCGGATTTCAAACCCTAGCCATCGTCTGGCCCGAAAATACCAATTTCGGCCCATTTTTGTCGGGTGGTAGGAAAATCGCCCGAAAAGTTCAGATGAAATCGACGACCGCGAGATCCTTGTAGCATTCTTCTCCTAAATTTATGACTGTGTCTCGGGTTCCATGTCGGATTTCAAACCCTAGCCATCGTCTGGCCTGAAAATACCGATTTTGGCCCATTTTTGTCGGGTGGTACGAAAATCGCCCGAAAAGTCCAGATGAAATCGACGACCGCGAGATCCTTGTAGCATTCTTCTCCTAAATTTATGACTGTGTCTCGGGTTCCGTGTCGGATTTCAAACCCTAGCCATCGTCTGGCCCGAAAATACCGATTTCGGCCCATTTTGTCGGGAGGAAGGAAAATCGCCCGAAAAGTCCAGATGAAATCGACGACCGCGAGATCCTTGTAGTATTCTTCTCCAAAATTTATGACTGTGTCTCGGGTTCCGTGTCGGATTTCAAACCCTAGCCATCGGTTGGCCCGAAAATACCGATTTCGGCCCATTTTTGTCGGGTGGTACGAAAATCGCCCGAAAAGTCCAGATGAAATCGACGACCGCGAGATCCTTGTAGCATTCTTCTCCTAAATTTATGACTGTGTCTCGGGTTCCTTGTCGGATTTCAAACCCTAGCCATCGTCTGACCCGAAAATACCGATTTCGGTCCATTTTTGTCGGGTGGTACGAAAATCGCCCGAAAAGTCCAGATGAAATCACTGACCGCGAGATCATTGTAGCATTCTTCTCTTAAATTTATGACTGTGTCTCGGGTTCCGTGTTGGATTTAAACCCTAGCCATCGTCTGCCCGGAAATACCGATTTCAGTCCATTTTTGTCGGGTGGCACGAAAATCGGCCGAAAAGTCCAGATGAAATCGATGACCGCGAGATCCTTGTGGCATTCTTCTCCAAAATTTATTACTGTGTCTCGGGTTCCGTGTCGGATTTCAAACCCTAGCCATCGTCTGGCCCGAAAATACCGATTTCGGCCCATTTTTGTCGGGTGGTACGAAAATCGCCCGAAAAGTCCAGATGAAATCGACGACCGCGAGATCCTTGTGGCATTCTTCTCCTAAATTTATGACTGTGTCTCAGGTTCCGTGTCAGATTTCAAACCCTAGCCATCGCCTGGCCCGAAAATACCGATTTCGGCCCATTTTTGTCGGGTGGTACGAAAATCGCCCGAAAAGTGCAGATGAAATCGACGACCGCGAGATCCTTATAGCATTCTTCTCCTCAATTTATGACTGTGTCTCAAGTTCCGTGTCGGATTTAAAGCCCTAGCCATCGTTTGGCCCGAAAATACCAATTTCGGCCCATTTTTGTCGGGTGGTACGAAAATCGCCCGAAAAGTCCAGATGAAATCGACGACTGCGAGATCCTTGTAGCATTCTTCTCCTAAATTTATGACTGTGTCTCATGTTCCGTGTTGGATTTAAAACCCTAGCCATCGTCTGGCCCGAAAATACCGATTTCGGCCCATTTTTGTCGGGTGGTACGAATATCGCCTGAAAAGTCCAGATGAAATCGACGACCGCGAGATCCTTATAGCAATCTTCTCCTCAATTTATGACTGTGTCTCGGGTTCCGTGTCGGATTTCAAACCCTAGCCATCGTTTGGCACGAAAATACCGAATTCGGCCTATTTTTGTCGGGTGGTACGAAAATCACCCGAAAAGTGCACATAAAATCGACGACCGCGAGATTCTTGTAGCATTCTTCTCCTAAATTTATGACTGTGTCTCGGGTTTCGTGTCGGATTTCAAACCCTAGCCATCGTCTGGCACGAAAATACCGATTTCAGCCCATTTTTGTCAGGTGGTACGAAAATCGCCCGAAAAGTCCAGATGAAATCGACGACCGCGAGATCCTTGTAGCATTCTTCTCCTAAATTAATGATTGTGTCTCGGGTTCCGTGTCGGATTTTAAACCCTAGCCATCGTCTGGCCCGAAAATACCGATTTCGGCCCATTTTTGTCGGGTGGTACGAAAATTGCCTGAAAAGTCCAGATGAAATCGACGACCGCGAGATCCTTGTAGCATTCTTCTCCTAAATTTATGACTGTGTCTCAAGTTCTGTGTCGGATTTAAAACCCTAGCCATCGTCTGGCCCGAAAATACCGATTTCGGCCCATTTTTGTCGGGTGGTACGAAAATTGCCTGAAAAGTCCAGATGAAATCGACGACCGCGAGATCCTTATAGCAATCTTCTCCTCAATTTATGACTGTGTCTCAAGTTCCGTGTCGGATTTCAAACCCTAGCCATCGTTTGGCTGAAAATACCGATTTCGGCCCATTTTTGTCGGGTGGTACGAAAATCGCACGAAAAGTGCACATAAAATCGACGACCGCGAGATTCTTGTAGCATTCTTCTCCTAAATTTATGACTGTGTCTCGGGTTTCGTGTCGGATTTCAAACCCTAGCCATCGTCTGGCCCGAAAATACCGATTTCGGCCCATTTTTGTCGGGTGGTACGAAAATCGCCCGAAAAGTCCAGATGAAATCGACGACCGCGAGATCCTTGTAGCATTCTTCTCCTAAATTTATGACTGTTTCTTGGGTTCCTTCTCGGATTTCAAACCCTAGCCATCGTCTGACCCGAATATACCGATTTCGGTCCATTTTTGTCGGGTGGTACGAAAATCGCGCGAAAAGTCCAGATGAAATCACTGACCGCGAGATCATTGTAGCATTCTTCTCTTAAATTTATGACTGTGTCTCGGGTTCCGTGTTGGATTTAAACCCTAGCCATCGTCTGCCCGGAAATACCGATTTCAGTCCATTTTTGTCGGGTGGCACGAAAATCGGCCGAAAAGTCCAGATGAAATCGATGACCGCGAGATCCTTGTGGCATTCTTCTCCAAAATTTATTACTGTGTCTCGGGTTCCGTGTCGGATTTCAAACCCTAGCCATCGTCTGGCCCGAAAATACCGATTTCGGCCCATTTTTGTCGGAAGGTACGAAAATCGCCCGAAAAGTGCAGATGAAATCGACGACCGCGAGATCCTTATAGCATTCTTCTCCTCAATTTATGACTGTGTCTCAAGTTCCGTGTCGGATTTAAAACCCTAGCCATCGTTTAGCTCGAAAATACCGATTTCGGCCCATTTTTGTCGGGTGGTACGAAAATCGCCCGAAAAGTCCAGATGAAATCGACGACCGCGAGATCCTTGTAGCATTCTTCTCCTAAATTTATGATTGTGTCTCATGTTCCGTGTCGGATTTAAAACCCTAGCCATCTTCAAGCCCGAAAATACCGATTTCGGCCCATTTTTGTCGGGTGGTACGAAAATCGCCTGAAAAGTCCAGATGAAATCGACGACCGCGAGATCCTTATAGCAATCTTCTCCTCAATTTATGACTGTGTCTCGGGTTCCATGTCGGATTTCAAACCCTAGCCATCGTTTGACACGAAAATACCGATTTCGGCCCATTTTTGTCGGGTGGTACGAAAATCGCCCGAAAAGTCCAGATGAAATCGACGACCGCGAGATCCTTGTAGCATTCTTCTGCTAAATTAATGACTGTGTCTCGGGTTCCGTGTCGGATTTCAAACCCTAGCCATCGTCTGGCACGAAAATACCGATTTTGGCCCATTTTTGTCGGGTGGTACGAAAATCGCCCGAAAAGTCCAGATGAAATCACTGACCACGAGATCATTGTAGCATTCTTCTCTTAAATTTATGACTGTGTCTCGGGTTCCGTGTCGGATTTCAAACCCTAGCCATCGTCTGGCCCGAAAATACCGATTTCGGCCCATTTTTGTCGGGTGGTACGAAAATCGCCCGAAAAGTGCAGATAAAATCGACTACCGCGAGATCCTTGTAGCATTCTTCTCCTAAATTTATGACTGTGTCTCGGGTTCCGTGTCGGATTTCAAACCCTAGCCTTCGTCTGGCCCGAAAATACCGATTTCGGCCCATTTTTGTCGGGTGGTACGAAAATCGCCCGAAAAGTGCAGATGAAATCGACGACCGCGAGATCCTTATAGCATTCTTCTCCTCAATTTATGACTGTGTCTCAAGTTCCGTGTCGGATTTAAAGCCCTAGCCATCGTTTGGCCCGAAAATACCAATTTCAGCCCATTTTTGTCGGGTGGTACGAAAATCGCCCGAAAAGTCCAGATGAAATCACTGACCACGAGGTCATTGTAGCCTTCTTCTCTTAAATTTATGACTGTGTCTCGGGTTCCGTGTCGGATTTCAAACCCTAGCCATCGTCTGGCCCGAAAATACCGATTTCGGCCCATTTTTGTCGGGTGGTACGAAAATCGCCCGAAAAATGCAGATGAAATCGACGACCGCGAGATCCTTATAGCATTCTTCTCCTCAATT
>JBBPBP010000795.1:45822-69201 GCA_037974735.1 Cicer chorassanicum | reverse complement strand
ATTCTTGTAGCATTATTCTCCTAAATTTATGACTGTGTCTCGGGTTTCGTGTCGGATTTCAAACCCTAGCCATCGTCTGGCCCGAAAATACCGATTTCGGCCCATTTTTGTCGGGTGGTACGAAAATCGCCCGAAAAGTCCAGATGAAATCGACGACCACGAGATCCTTGTATCATTCTTCTCCTAAATTTATGACTGTGTCTCGGGTTTCGTGTCGGATTTCAAACCCTAGCCATCGTCTGGCCCGAAAATACCGATTTCGGCCCATTTTTGTCGGGTGGTACGAAAATCGCCAGAAAAGTCCAGATGAAATCGACGATCGCGAGATCCTTATAGCAATCTTCTCCTCAATTTATGACTGTGTCTCGGGATCCGTGTCGGATTTCAAACCCTAGCCATCGTCTGACCCGAAAATACCGATTTCAGCCCATTTTTGTCGGGTGGTACGAAAATCGCCCGAAAACTCCAGATGAAATCACTGACCGCGAGATCATTGTAGCATTCTTCTCTAAAATTTATGACTGTGTCTCGGGTTCCGTGTTGGATTTAAACCCTAGCCATCGTCTGCCCGGAAATACCGATTTCGGTCCATTTTTGTCGGGTGGCACGAAAATCGGCCGAAAAGTCCAGATGAAATCGATGACCGCGAGATCCTTGTGGCATTCTTCTCCAAAATTTATTACTGTGTCTCGGGTTCCGTGTCGGATTTCAAACCCTAGCCATCGTCTGGCCC
The DNA here is from genome assembly GCA_037974735.1 of Cicer chorassanicum. Classification (NCBI taxonomy): domain Eukaryota; kingdom Viridiplantae; phylum Streptophyta; class Magnoliopsida; order Fabales; family Fabaceae; genus Cicer; species Cicer chorassanicum. The sequence goes on along the minus strand of JBBPBP010000795.1, from coordinate 68,468 downwards.
GAAAATACCGATTTCGGCCCATTTTTGTCGGGTGGTACGAAAATCGCCCGAAAAGTGCAGATGAAATCGACGACCGCGAGATCCTTATAGCATTCTTCTCCTCAATTTATGACTGTGTCTCAAGTTCCGTGTCGGATTTAAAACCCTAGCCATCGTTTGGCTCGAAAATACCGATTTCGGCCCATTTTTGTCGGGTGGTACGAAAATCGCCCGAAATGTCCAGATGAAATCGACGACCGCGACATCCTTGTAGCATTCTTCTCCTAAATTTATGACTGTGTCTCATGTTCCGTGTCGGATTTAAAACCCTAGCCATCTTCAAGCCCGAAAATACCGATTTCGGCCCATTTTTGTCGGGTGGAACGAAAATCGCCTGAAAAGTCCAGATGAAATCGACGATCGCGAGATCCTTATAGCAATCTTCTCCTCAATTTATGACTGTGTCTCGGGTTCCGTGTCGGATTTCAAACCCTAGCCATCGTTTGGCACGAAAATACCGATTTCGGCCCATTTTTGTCAGGTGGTACGAAAATCGCCCGAAAAGTGCACATAAAATCGACCACCGCGAGATTCTTGTAGCATTCTTCTCCTAAATTTATGACTGTGTCTCGCGTTTCGTGTCGGATTTCAAACCCTAGCCATCGTCTGGCCCGAAAATTCCGATTTCGGCCCATTTTTATCGGGTGGTACGAAAATCGCCCGAAAAGTCCAGATGAAATCGACGACCGCGAGATCCTTGTAGCATTCTTCTCCTAAATTAATGACTATGTCTCGGGTTCCGTGTCGGATTTCAAACCCTAGCCATCGTCTGGCACGAAAATACCGATTTTGGCCCATTTTTGTCGGGTGGTACGAAAATCGCCCGAAAAGTCCAGATGAAATCACTGACCGCGAGATCATTGTAGCATTCTTCTCTTAAATTTATGACTGTGTCTCGGGTTCCGTGTCGGATTTCAAACCCTAGCCATCGTTAAGCCCGAAAATACCGATTTCGGCCCATTTTTGTCGAGTGGTACGAAAATCGCCCGAAAAGTGCAGATGAAATCGACGACCGCGAGATCCTTATAGCATTCTTCTCCTCAATTTATGACTGTGTCTCAAGTTCCGTGTCGGATTTAAAACCCTAGCCATCGTCTGGCCCGAAAATACCGATTTCGGCCCATTTTTGTCGGGTGGTACGAAAATCGCCCGAAAAGTACACATAAAATCGACGACCGCGAGATTCTTGTAGCATTCTTCTCCTAAATTTATGACTGTGTCTCGGGTTTCGTGTCGGATTTCAAACCCTAGCCATCGTCTGGCACGAAAATACCGATTTCGGCCCATTTTTGTCGGGTGGTACGAAAATCGCCCGAAAAGTGTAGAAGAAATCGACGACCGCGAGATCCTTGTAGCATTCTTCTCTTAAATTTATGACTTTGTCTCGGGTTCCAAGTCGGATTTCAAACCCTAGCCATCGTCTGGCCCGAAAATACCGATTTTGGCCCATTTTTGTCGGGTGGTATGAATATCGCCCGAAAAGTCCAGATGAAATCGACGATCGCGAGATCCTTATAGAAATCTTCTCCTCAATTTATGACTGTGTCTCGGGTTCCGTGTCGGATTTCAAACCCTAGCCATCGTTTGGCACGAAAATACCGATTTCGACCCATTATTGTCGGGTGGTACAAAAATCGCCCGAAAAGTGCACATAAAATCGACGACCGCGAGATTCTTGTAGCATTATTCTCCTAAATTTATGACTGTGTCTCGGGTTTCGTGTCGGATTTCAAACCCTAGCCATCGTCTGGCCCGAAAATACCGATTTCGGCCCATTTTTGTCGGGTGGTACGAAAATCGCCCGAAAAGTCCAGATGAAATCGACGACCACGAGATCCTTGTAGCATTCTTCTCCTAAATTTATGATTGTGTCTCGGGTTTCGTGTCGGATTTCAAACCCTAGCCATCGTCTGGCCCGAAAATACCGATTTCGGCCCATTTTTGTCGGGTGGTACGCAAATCGCCCGAAAAGTTCAGATGAAATCGACGATCGCGAGATCCTTATAGCAATCTTCTCCTCAATTTATGACTGTGTCTCGGGTTCCGTGTCGAATTTCAAACCCTAGCCATCGTTTGGCACGAAAATACCGATTTCGGCCCATTTTTGTCGGGTGGTACAAAAATCGCCCGAAGAGTGCACATAAAATCGACGACCGCAAGATTCTTGTAACATTCTTCTCCTAAATTTATGACTGTGTCTCGGGTTTCGTGTCGGAATTCAAACCCTAGCCCTCGTCTGGCCCGAAAATACCGATTTCGGCCCATTTTTGTCGGGTGGTACGAAAATCGCCCGAAAAGTCCAAATGAAATCGACGACAACGAGATCCTTGTAGCATTCTTCTCCTAAATTTATGACTATGTCTCGGGTTCCGTGTCGGATTTCAAACCCTAGCCATCGTCTGGCCCGAAAATACCGATTTCGGCCCATTTTTGTCGGGTGGTACGAAAATCGCCCGAAAAGTCCAGATGAAATCGACGACCGCGAGATTCTTGTAGCATTCTTCTCCTAAATTTATGACTGTGTCTCGGGTTCCGTGTCGGATTTCAAACCCTAGCCATCGTCTGGCCCGAAAATACCGATTTCGGCCCATTTTTGTCGGGTGGTACGTAAATTGCCCGAAAAGTCCAGATGAAATCGGCGACCGCGAGATCCCTGTAGCATTCTTCTCCAAAATTTATGACTGCGTCTCGGGTTCCGTGTAGGATTTCAAACCCTAGCCATCGTCTGGCCCGAAAATACCGATTTCGGCCTATTTTTGTCGGGTGGTACGAAAATCGCCCGAAAAGTGCAGATGAAATCGACGACCGCGAGATCCTTATAGCATTCTTCTCCTCCATTTATGATTGTGTCTCAGGTTCCTTGTCGGATTTCAAACCCTAGCCATCGTCTGGCCCGAAAATACCGATTTCGGCCCATTTTTGTCGGTTGGTACGAAAATCGCCTGAAAAGTGCAGATGAAATCGACGACCGCGAGATTCTTGTAGCATTCTTCTCCTAAATTTATGACTGTGTCTCGGGTTTCGTGTCAGATTTCAAACCCTAGTCATTGTTTGGCCCGAAAATACCGATTTCGGCCCATTTTTGTCGGGTGGTACGAAAATCGCCCGAAAAGTGCAGATGATATCGACGACCGCGAGATCCTTGTAGCATTCTTCTCCAAAATTTATGACTGTGTCTCGGGTATTGTGTAGGATTTCAAACCCTAGCCATCGTCTGGCCCGAAAATACCGATATCGGCCCATTTTTGTTGGGTGGTACGAAAATCGCCCGAAAAGTGCAGATGAAATTGACGACCGCGAGATCCTTAAAGCATTCTTCTCCTCAATTTATGACTGTGTCTCGGGTTCCGTGTCGGATTTCAAACCCTAGCAATCGTCTGGCCCGAAAAAACCGATTTCGGCCCATTTTTGTCGGGTGGTACGAAAATCGCCCGAAAAGTGCAGATGAAATCGACGACCGCGAGATCCTTGTAGCATTCTTCTCCAAAATTTATGACTGTGTCTTGGGTTTCGTGTAGGATTTCAAACCCTAGCCCCATCGTCTGGCCCGAAAATACTGATTTCGTCCCATTTTTGTCGGGTGGTATGAAAATCGCCCAAAAAGTGCAGATGAAATCGACGACCGCGAGATCCTTGTAGCATTTTTCTCCAAAATTTATGACTGTGTCTCAGGTTCCGTGTAGGATTTCAAACCCTAGCCATCGTTTGGCCTGAAAATACCGATTTCGGCCTATTTTTGTCGGGTGGTACGAAAAATCGCCCGAAAAGTGCAGATGAAATCGACGACCGCGAGATCCTTATAGCATTCTTCTCCAAAATTTATGACTGTGTCTCGGGTTCCGTGTCGGATTTCACACCCTAGCCATCGTCAGGACCGAAAATACCGATTTCGGCCCATTTTTGTCGGGTGGTACGAAAATTGCCCGAAAATCCAGATGAAATCGACGACCGCGAGATCCTTGTAGCATTCTTCTCAGAAATTTATGACTGTGTCTCAGGTTCCGTGTAGGATTTCAAACCCTAGCCATCGTCTGGCCCGAAAATACCGATTTCGGCCCATTTTTGTCGGGTGGAATGAAAATCGCCCGAAAAGTGCAGATGAAATTGACGACCGCGAGATCCTTATAGCATTCTTCTCCTCAATTTATGACTGTGTCTCGGGTTCCGTGTCGGATTTCAAACCCTAGCCATCGTCTGGCCCGAAAATACTGATTTCGGCCCATTTTTGTCTGGTGGTACGAAAATTGCCCGAAAAGTCCAGACGAAATCGACGACCGCGAGATCTTTATAGCATTCTTCTCCTCCATTTATGACTGTGTCTCGGGTTCCGTGTCGGATTTCAAACCCTAGCCATCGTCTGGCCCGAAAATACCGATTTCGGCCCATTTTTGTTAGGTGGTACGAAAATCGCCCGAAAAGTGCAGATGAAATCGACGACCGCGAGATCCTTGTAGCATTCTTCTCCTAAATTTATGACTGTGTCTCGGGTTCCGTGTCAGATTTCAAACCCTAGCCATCGTCTGGCCCGAAAATACCGATTTCGGCCCATTTTTGTCGCGTGGTACGAAAATCGCCCGAAAAGTCCAGATGAAATCGACGACCGCGAGATCCTTGTAGCATTCTTCTCCTAAATTTATGACTGTGTCTCGGGTTCCGTGTCGGATTTCAAACCCTAGCCATCGTCTGGCACGAAAATACCGATTTCGGCCCATTTTTGTCGGGTGGTACGAAAATCGCCCGAAAAGTCCAGATGAAATCGACGACCGCGAGATCCTTGTAGCATTCTTCTCCTAAATTTATGACTGTGTCTCGGGTTCCGTGTCGGATTTCAAACCCTAGCAAGTGTCTGGCCTGAAAATACCGATTTCGCCCCATTTTTGTCGGGTGGTACGAAAATCGCCCGAAAAGTCTAGATGAAATCGATGACCGCAAGATCCTTGTGGCATTCTTTTCCAAAATTTATGACTGTGTCTCGGGTTCCGTGTCGGATTTCAAACCTTAGCCATCGTCTGGCCCGAAAATACCGATTTCGGCCCATTTTTGTCGGGTGGTACGAAAATCGCCCGAAAAGTCCAGATGAAATAACCGACCGCGAGATCCTTGTAGCATTCTTCTCTTGAATTTATGACTGTGTCTCGGGTTCCGTGTCGGATTTTAAACCCTTGCCATCGTCTGGCCCTAAAATACCGATTTCGGCACATTTTTGTTGGGTGGTACGAAAATCGCCCGAAAAGTGCAGATGAAATCGACGACCTCGAGATCCTTGTAGCATTCTTCTCCTAAATTTATGACTGTGTCTCGGGTTTCGTGTCAGATTTCAAACCCTAGCAAGCGTCTGGCCTGAAAATACCGATTTCGGCCCATTTTTGTCGGGTGGTACGAAAATCGCCCGAAAAGTGCAGATGAAATCGACGACCGCGAGATCCTTGTAGCATTCTTCTCCTAAATTTATGACTGTGTCTCGGGTTCCGTGTCAGATTTCAAACCCTAGCCATCGTCTAGCCCGAAAATACCGATTTCGGCCCATTTTTGTCGGGTGGTACGAAAATCGCCCGAAAAGTCCAGATGAAATCGACGACCGCGAGATCCTTGTAGCATTCTTCTCCTAAATTTATGATTGTGTCTCATGTTCCGTGTCGGATTTAAAACCCTAGCCATCTTCAAGCCCGAAAATACCGATTTCGGCCCATTTTTGTCGGGTGGTACGAAAATCGCCTGAAAAGTCCAGATGAAATCGACGACCGCGAGATCCTTATAGCAATCTTCTCCTCAATTTATGACTGTGTCTCGGGTTCCATGTCGGATTTCAAACCCTAGCCATCGTTTGACACGAAAATACCGATTTCGGCCCATTTTTGTCGGGTGGTACGAAAATCGCCCGAAAAGTCCAGATGAAATCGACGACCGCGAGATCCTTGTAGCATTCTTCTGCTAAATTAATGACTGTGTCTCGGGTTCCGTGTCGGATTTCAAACCCTAGCCATCGTCTGGCACGAAAATACCGATTTTGGCCCATTTTTGTCGGGTGGTACGAAAATCGCCCGAAAAGTCCAGATGAAATCACTGACCACGAGATCATTGTAGGATTCTTCTCTTAAATTTATGACTGTGTCTCGGGTTCTGTGTCGGATTTCAAACCCTAGCCATCGTTTGGCCCGAAAATACCGATTTCGGCCTATTTTTGTCGGGTGGTACGAAAATCGCCCGAAAAATGCAGATGAAATCGACGACCGCGAGATCCTTATAGCATTCTTCTCCTCAATTTATGACTGTGTCTCAAGTTCCGTGTCGGATTTAAAACCCTAGAAATCGTCTGGCCCGAAAATACCGATTTCGGCCCATTTTTGTCGGGTGGTACGAAAATCGCCCGAAAAGTACACATAAAATTGACGACCGCGAGATTCTTGTAGCATTCTTCTCCTAAATTTATGACTGTGTCTCGGGTTTCGTGTCGGATTTCAAACCCTAGCCATCGTCTGGCACGAAAATACCGATTTCGGCCCATTTTTGTCAGGTGGTACGAAAATCGCCCGAAAAGTGTAGAAGAAATCGACGACAGCGAGATCCTTGTAGCATTCTTCTCTTAAATTTATGACTGTGTCTCGGGTTCCAAGTCGGATTTCAAACCCTAGCCATCGTCTTGCCCGAAAATACCGATTTTGGCCCATTTTTGTCGGGTGGTATGAATATCGCCTGAAAAGTGCAGATGAAATTGACGACCGCGAGATTCTTGTAGCATTCTTCTCCTAAATTTATGACTGTGTCTCGGGTTCCGTGTTGGATTTCAAACCCTAGCCATCGTCTGGCCCGAAAATACCGATTTCGGCCCATTTTTGTCGGGAGTTACGAAAATAGCCTGAAAAGTCCAGATGAAATCGATGACCGCGAGATCCTTATAGCAATCTTCTCCTCAATTTATGACTGTGTCTCGGGTTCCGTGTTGGATTTCAAAACCTAGCAATCGTTTGGCACGAAAATACCGATTTCGGCCCATTTTTGTCGGGTGGTACGAAAATCGCCCGAAAAGTGCACATAAAATCGACGGCCGCAAGATTCTTGTAACATTCTTCTCCTAAATTTATGACTGTGTCTCGGGTTTCGTGTCGGATTTCAAACCCTAGCCATCGTCTGGCCCGAAAATACCGATTTCGGCCCATTTTTGTCGGGTGGTACGAAAATCGCCCGAAAAGTCCAGATGAAATCGACGATCGCGAGATCCTTATAGCAATCTTCTCCTCAATTTATGACTGTGTCTCGCGTTCCATGTCGGATTTCAAACCCTAGCCATCGTTTGGCACGAAAATACCGATTTCGGCCCATTTTTGTCGGGTGGTACAAAAATCGCCCGAAAAGTCCAGATGAAATCACTGACCGCGAGATCATTGTAGCATTCTTCTCTAAAATTTATGACTGTGTCTCGGGTTCCGTGTTGGATTTAAACCCTAGCCATCGTCTGCCCGGAAATACCGATTTCGGTCCATTTTTGTCGGGTGGCACGAAAATCGGCCGAAAAGTCCAGATGAAATCGATGACCACGAGATCCTTGTGGCATTCTTCTCCAAAATTTATTACTGTGTCTCGGGTTCCGTGTCGGATTTCAAACCCTAGCCATCGTCTGGCCCGAAAATACCGATTTTGGCCCATTTTTGTCGGGTGGTACGAAAATCGCTCGAAAAGTCCAGATGAAATCACTGACCGCGAGATCATTGTAGCATTCTTCTCTTAAATTTATGACTGTGTCTCGGGTTCCGTGTCGGATTTCAAACCCTAGGCATCGTCTGGCCCGAAAATACCGATTTCGGCCCATTTTTGTCGGGTGGTACGAAAATCGCCCGAAAAGTGCAGATGAAATCGACGACCGCGAGATCCTTATAGCATTCTTCTCCTCAATTTATGATTGTGTCTCATGTTCCGTGTCGGATTTAAAACCCTAGCCATCGTCTGGCCCGAAAATACCGATTTCGGCCCATTTTTGTCGGGTGGTACGAAAATCGCCCGAAAAGTCCAGATGAAATCGCAACCGCGAGATCCTTGTAGCATTCTTCTGCTAAATTAATGACTGTGTCTCGGGTTCCGTGTCGGATTTCAAACCCTAGCCATCGTCTGGCACGAAAATACCGATTTTGGCCCATTATTGTCGGGTGGTACGAAAATCGCCCGAAAAGTCCAGATGAAATCACTGACCACGAGATCATTGTAGCATTCTTCTCTTAAATTTATGACTGTGTCTCGGGTTCTGTGTCGGATTTCAAACCCTAGCCATCGTTTGGCCCGAAAATACCGATTTCGGCCTATTTTTGTCGAGTGGTACGAAAATCGCCCGAAAAATGCAGATGAAATCGACGACCGCGAGATCCTTATAGCATTCTTCTCCTCAATTTATGACTGTGTCTCAAGTTCCGTGTCGGATTTAAAACCCTAGAAATCGTCTGGCCCGAAAATACCGATTTCGGCCCATTTTTGTCGGGTGGTACGAAAATCGCCCGAAAAGTACACATAAAATCGACGACTGCGAGATTCTTGTAGCATTCTTCTCCTACATTTATGACTGTGTCTCGGGTTTCGTGTCGGATTTCAAACCCTAGCCATCGTCAGGCACGAAAATACCGATTTCGGCCCATTTTTGTCGGGTGGTACGAAAATCGCCCGAAAAGTGTAGAAGAAATCGACGACCGCGAGATCCTTGTAGCATTCTTCTCTTAAATTTATGACTTTGTCTCGGGTTCCAAGTCGAATTTCAAACCCTAGCCATCGTCTGGCCCGAAAATACCGATTTTGGCCCATTTTTATCGGGTGGTATGAATATCGCCCGAAAAGTCCAGATGAAATCGACGATCGCGAGATCCTTATAGCAATCTTCTCCTCAATTTATGACTGTGTCTCGGGTTCCGTGTCGGATTTCAAACCCTAGCCATCGTTTGGCACAAAAATACCGATTTCGACCCATTATTGTCGGGTGGTACAAAAATCGCCCGAAAAGTGCACATAAAATCGACGACCGCGAGATTCTTGTAGCATTATTCTCCTAAATTTATGACTGTGTCTCGGGTTTCGTGTCGGATTTCAAACCCTAGCCATCGTCTGGCCCGAAAATACCGATTTCGGCCCATTTTTGTCGGATGGTACGAAAATCGCCCGAAAAGTCCAGATGAAATCGACGACCGCGAGATCCTTGTAGCATTCTTCTCCTAAATTTATGACTATGTCTCGGGTTCCAAGTCGGATTTCAAACCCTAGCCATCGTCTGGCCCGAAAATACCGATTTTGGCCCATTTTTGTCGGGTGGTATGAATATCGCCCGAAAAGTCCAGATGAAATCGACGATCGCGAGATCCTTATAGCAATCTTCTCCTCAATTTATGACTGTGTCTCGGGTTCCGTGTCGGATTTCAAACCCTAGCCATCGTTTGGCACGAAAATACCGATTTCGACCCATTATTGTCGGGTGGTACAAAAATCGCCCGAAAAGTGCACATAAAATCGACGACCGCGAGATTCTTGTAGCATTATTCTCCTAAATTTATGACTGTGTCTCGGGTTTCGTGTCGGATTTCAAACCCTAGCCATCGTCTGGCCCGAAAATACCGATTTCGGCCCATTTTTGTCGGGTGGTACGAAAATCGCCCAAAAAGTCCAGATGAAATCGACGACCACGAGATCCTTGTAGCATTCTTCTCCTAAATTTATGACTATGTCTCGGGTTTCGTGTCGGATTTCAAACCCTAGCCATCGTCTGGCCCGAAAATACCGATTTCGGCCCATTTTTGTCGGGTGGTACGCAAATCGCCCGAAAAGTTCAGATGAAATCGACGATCGCGAGATCCTTATAGCAATCTTCTCCTCAATTTATGACTGTGTCTCGGGTTCCGTGTCGAATTTCAAACCCTAGCCATCGTTTGGCACGAAAATACCGATTTCGGCCCATTTTTGTCGGGTGGTACAAAAATCGCCCGAAGAGTGCACATAAAATCGACGACCGCAAGATTCTTGTAACATTCTTCTCCTAAATTTATGACTGTGTCTCGGGTTTCGTGTCGGAATTCAAACCCTAGCCCTCGTCTGGCCCGAAAATACCGATTTCGGCCCATTTTTGTCGGGTGGTACGAAAATCGCCCGAAAAGTCCAAATGAAATCGACGACAACGAGATCCTTGTAGCATTCTTCTCCTAAATTTATGACTATGTCTCGGGTTCCGTGTCGGATTTCAAACCCTAGCCATCGTCTGGCCCGAAAATACCGATTTCGGCCCATTTTTGTCGGGTGGTACGAAAATCGCCCGAAAAGTCCAGATGAAATCGACGACCGCGAGATTCTTGTAGCATTCTTCTCCTAAATTTATGACTGTGTCTCGGGTTCCGTGTCGGATTTCAAACCCTAGCCATCGTCTGGCCCGAAAATACCGATTTCGGCCCATTTTTGTCGGGTGGTACGAAAATCGCCCGTAAAGTGCAGATGAAATCGACGATCGCGAGATCCTTGTAGCATTCTTCTCCAAAATTTATGACTGTGTCTCGGGTTCCGTGTCGGATTTCAAACCCTAGCCATCGTCTGGCCCGAAAATACCGATTTCGGCCCATTTTTGTCGGGTGGTACGAAAATGGCCCGAAAAGTCCATATGAAATCGACGACCGCGAGATCCTTGAAGCATTCTTCTCCAAAATTTATGACTGTGTCTCGGGTTCCGTGTCGGATTTCAAACCCTAGCCATCGTCTGGCCCGAAAATACCGATTTCGGCCCATTTTTGTCGGTTGGTACGAAAATGGCCCGAAAAGTCCAGATGAAATCGACAACCGCGAGATCCTTGTAGCATTCTTCTCCAAAATTTATGACTGTGTCTCGGGTTCCGTGTCGGATTTCAAACCCTAGCCATCGTCTGGCCCGAAAATACCGATTTCGGCCCATTTTTGTCGGGTGGTACGAAAATCGCCCGAAAAGTCCAGATGAAATCGAGGACCGCGAGATCCTTGTAGCATTCTTCTCCTAAATTTATGACTGTGTCTCGGGTTCCGTGTCAGATTTCAAACCCTAGCCATCGTCTAGCCCGAAAATACCGATTTCGGCCCATTTTTGTCGGGTGGTACGAAAATCGCCCGAAAAGTCCAGATGAAATCGACGACCGCGAGATCCTTGTAGCATTCTTCTCCTAAATTTATGATTGTGTCTCATGTTCCGTGTCGGATTTAAAACCCTAGCCATCTTCAAGCCCGAAAATACCGATTTCGGCCCATTTTTGTCGGGTGGTACGAAAATCGCCTGAAAAGTCCAGATGAAATCGACGACCGCGAGATCCTTATAGCAATCTTCTCCTCAATTTATGACTGTGTCTCGGGTTCCATGTCGGATTTCAAACCCTAGCCATCGTTTGACACGAAAATACCGATTTCGGCCCATTTTTGTCGGGTGGTACGAAAATCGCCCGAAAAGTCCAGATGAAATCGACGACCGCGAGATCCTTGTAGCATTCTTCTGCTAAATTAATGACTGTGTCTCGGGTTCCGTGTCGGATTTCAAACCCTAGCCATCGTCTGGCACGAAAATACCGATTTTGGCCCATTTTTGTCGGGTGGTACGAAAATCGCCCGAAAAGTCCAGATGAAATCACTGACCACGAGATCATTGTAGCATTCTTCTCTTAAATTTATGACTGTGTCTCGGGTTCCGTGTCGGATTTCAAACCCTAGCCATCGTCTGGCCCGAAAATACCGATTTCGGCCCATTTTTGTCGGGTGGTACGAAAATCGCCCGAAAAATGCAGATGAAATCGACGACCGCGAGATCCTTATAGCATTCTTCTCCTCAATTTATGACTGTGTCTCAAGTTCCGTGTCGGATTTAAAACCCTAGAAATCGTCTGGCCCGAAAATACCGATTTCGGCCCATTTTTGTCGGGTGGTACGAAAATCGCCCGAAAAGTACACATAAAATCGACGACTGCGAGATTCTTGTAGCATTCTTCTCCTAAATTTATGACTGTGTCTCGGATTTCGTGTCGGATTTCAAACCCTAGCCATCGTCAGGCACGAAAATACCGATTTCGGCCCATTTTTGTCGGGTGGTACGAAAATCGCCCGAAAAGTGTAGAAGAAATCGACGACCGCGAGATCCTTGTAGCATTCTTCTCTTAAATTTATGACTTTGTCTCGGGTTCCAAGTCGGATTTCAAACCCTAGCCATCGTCTGGCCCGAAAATACCGATTTTGGCCCATTTTTGTCGGGTGGTATGAATATCGCCCGAAAAGTCCAGATGAAATCGACGATCGCGAGATCCTTATAGCAATCTTCTCCTCAATTTATGACTGTGTCTCGGGTTCCGTGTCGGATTTCAAACCCTAGCCATCGTTTGGCACGAAAATACCGATTTCGGCCTATTTTTGTCGAGTGGTATGAAAATCGCCCGAAAAATGCAGATGAAATCGACGACCGCGAGATCCTTATAGCATTCTTCTCCTCAATTTATGACTGTGTCTCAAGTTCCGTGTCGGATTTAAAACCCTAGAAATCGTCTGGCCCGAAAATACCGATTTCGGCCCATTTTTGTCGGGTGGTACGAAAATCGCCCGAAAAGTACACATAAAATCGACGACTGCGAGATTCTTGTAGCATTCTTCTCCTACATTTATGACTGTGTCTCGGGTTTCGTGTCGGATTTCAAACCCTAGCCATCGTCAGGCACGAAAATACCGATTTCGGCCCATTTTTGTCGGGTGGTACGAAAATCGCCCGAAAAGTGTAGAAGAAATCGACGACCGCGAGATCCTTGTAGCATTCTTCTCTTAAATTTATGACTTTGTCTCGGGTTCCAAGTCGAATTTCAAACCCTAGCCATCGTCTGGCCCGAAAATACCGATTTTGGCCCATTTTTATCGGGTGGTATGAATATCGCCCGAAAAGTCCAGATGAAATCGACGATCGCGAGATCCTTATAGCAATCTTCTCCTCAATTTATGACTGTGTCTCGGGTTCCGTGTCGGATTTCAAACCCTAGCCATCGTTTGGCACAAAAATACCGATTTCGACCCATTATTGTCGGGTGGTACAAAAATCGCCCGAAAAGTGCACATAAAATCGACGACCGCGAGATTCTTGTAGCATTATTCTCCTAAATTTATGACTGTGTCTCGGGTTTCGTGTCGGATTTCAAACCCTAGCCATCGTCTGGCCCGAAAATACCGATTTCGGCCCATTTTTGTCGGATGGTACGAAAATCGCCCGAAAAGTCCAGATGAAATCGACGACCGCGAGATCCTTGTAGCATTCTTCTCCTAAATTTATGACTATGTCTCGGGTTCCAAGTCGGATTTCAAACCCTAGCCATCGTCTGGCCCGAAAATACCGATTTTGGCCCATTTTTGTCGGGTGGTATGAATATCGCCCGAAAAGTCCAGATGAAATCGACGATCGCGAGATCCTTATAGCAATCTTCTCCTCAATTTATGACTGTGTCTCGGGTTCCGTGTCGGATTTCAAACCCTAGCCATCGTTTGGCACGAAAATACCGATTTCGGCCCATTTTTGTCGGGTGGTACAAAAATCGCCCGAAGAGTGCACATAAAATCGACGACCGCAAGATTCTTGTAACATTCTTCTCCTAAATTTATGACTGTGTCTCGGGTTTCGTGTCGGAATTCAAACCCTAGCCCTCGTCTGGCCCGAAAATACCGATTTCGGCCCATTTTTGTCGGGTGGTACGAAAATCGCCCGAAAAGTCCAAATGAAATCGACGACAACGAGATCCTTGTAGCATTCTTCTCCTAAATTTATGACTATGTCTCGGGTTCCGTGTCGGATTTCAAACCCTAGCCATCGTCTGGCCCGAAAATACCGATTTCGGCCCATTTTTGTCGGGTGGTACGAAAATCGCCCGAAAAGTCCAGATGAAATCGACGACCGCGAGATCCTTGTAGCATTCTTCTCCTAAATTTATGACTATGTCTCGGGTTCCGTGTCAGATTTCAAACCCTAGCCATCGTCTGGCCCGAAAATACCGGCCCATTTTTGTCGGGTGGTACGAAAATCGCCCGAAAAGTCCAGATGAAATCGACGACCGCGAGATCCTTGTAGCATTCTTCTCCTAAATTTATGACTGTGTCTCGGGTTCCGTGTCGGATTTCAAACCCTAGCCATCGTCTGGCGCGAAAATACTTATTTCGGCCCATTTTTCTCGGGTGGTACGAAAATCGCACGAAAAGTCCAGATGAAATCGACGACCACGAGATCCTTGTGGCATTCTTCTCCAAAATTTATGACTGTGTCTTGGGTTCCGTGTCGGATTTCAAACCCTAGCCATCGTCTGGCCCGAAAATACCGATTTCGGCCCATTTTTGTCGGGTGGTACGAAAATCGCCCGAAAAGTCCAGATGAAATCGACGACCGCGAGATCCTTGTAGCATTCTTCTCCTAAATTTATGACTGTGTCTCATGTTCCGTGTCGGATTTAAAACCCTAGCCATCGTCTGGCCCGAAAATACCGATTTCGGCCCATTTTTGTCGGGTGGTACGAAAATCCTCTAAAAAGTCCAGATGAAATCGACGACCGCGAGATCCTTATAGCAATCTTCTCCTCAATTTATGACTCTGTCTCGGGTTCCGTGTTGGATTTCAAACCCTAGCCATTGTTTGGCACGAAAATACCGATTTCGGCCCATTTTTGTCGGGTGGTACGAAAATCACCCGAAAAGTGCACATAAAATCGACGATCGCAAGATTCTTGTAACATTCTTCTCCTAAATTTATGACTGTGTCTCGGGTTTCGTGTCGGATTTCAAACCCTAGCCATCGTCTGGCCCGAAAATACCGATTTCGGCCCATTTTTGTCGGGTGGTATGAAAATCGCCCGAAAAGTGCAGAAGAAATCGACGACCGCCAGATCCTTGTAGCATTCTTCTCTTAAATTTATGACTGTGTCTCGGGTTCCGTGTCGGATTTCAAACCCTAGCCATCGTTTGGCACGAAAATACCGATTTCGGCCCATTTTTGTCGGGTAGTACGAAAATCGCCCGAAAAGTGCACATAAAATCGACAACCGCGAGATCCTTGTAGCATTCATCTCTTAAATTTATGACTGTGTCTCGGGTTCCAAGTCGGATTTCAAACCCTAGCCATCGTCTGGCCCGAAAATACCGATTTTGGCCCATTTTTGTCGGGTGGTATGAATATCGCCCGAAAAGTCCAGATGAAATCGACGACCGCGAGATCCTTGTAGCATTGTTCTCCTAAATTTATGACTGTGTCTCGGGTTCCGTGTTGGATTTCAAACCCTAGCCATCGTCTGACCCGAAAATACCGATATCGGCCCATTTTTGTCGGGTGGTACGAAAATCGCCCGAAAAGTCCAGATGAAATCGACGACCGCGAGATCCTTGTAGCATTCTTCTCCTAAATTTATGACTGTGTCTCATGTTCCGTGTCGGATTTAAAACCCTAGCCATCGTCTGGCCCGAAAATACCGATTTCGGCCCATTTTTGTCGGGTGGTACGAAAATCGCCTAAAAAGTCCAGATGAAATCGACGACCGCGAGATCCTTATAGCAATCTTCTCCTCAATTTATGACTCTGTCTCGGGTTCCGTGTCGGATTTCAAACCCTAGCCATTGTTTGGCACGAAAATACCGATTTCGGCCCATTTTTGTCGGGTGGTACGAAAATCGCCCGAAAAGTGCACATAAAATCGACGACCGCAAGATTCTTGTAACATTCTTCTCCTAAATTTATGACTGTGTCTCGGGTTTCGTGTCGGATTTCAAACCCTAGCCATCGTCTGGCCCGAAAATACCGATTTCGGCCCATTTTTGTCGGGTGGTACGAAAATCGCCCGAAAAGTCCAGATGAAATCGACGACCACGAGATCCTTGTAGCATTCTTCTCCTAAATTTATGACTATGTCTCGGGTTTCGTGTCGGATTTCAAACCCTAGCCATCGTCTGGCCCGAAAATACCGATTTCGGCCCATTTTTGTCGGGTGGTACGCAAATCGCCCGAAAAGTTCAGATGAAATCGACGATCGCGAGATCCTTATAGCAATCTTCTCCTCAATTTATGACTGTGTCTCGGGATCCGTGTCGGATTTCAAACCCTAGCCATCGTCTGACCCAAAAATACCGATTTCGGCCCATTTTTGTCGGGTGGTACGAAAATCGCCCGAAAAGTCCAGATGAAATCACTGACCGCGAGATCATTGTAGCATTCTTCTCTAAAATTTATGACTGTGTCTCGGGTTCCGTGTTGGATTTAAACCCTAGCCATCGTCTGCCCGGAAATACCGATTTCGGCCCATTTTTGTCGGAAGGTACGAAAATCGCCCGAAAAGTGCAGATGAAATCGACGACCGCGAGATCCTTATAGCATTCTTCTCCTCAATTTATGACTGTGTCTCATGTTCCGTGTCGGATTTAAAACCCTAGCCATCGTTTGGCTCGAAAATACCGATTTCGGCCAATTTTTGTCGGGTGGTACGAAAATCGCCCGAAAAGTCCAGATGAAATCGACGACCGCGAGATCCTTGTAGCATTCTTCTCCTAAATTTATGATTGTGTCTCATGTTCCGTGTCGGATTTAAAACCCTAGCCATCTTCCAGCCCGAAAATACCGATTTCGGCCCATTTTTGTCGGGTGGTACGAAAATCGCCTGAAAAGTCCAGATGAAATCGACGACCGCGAGATCCTTATAGCAATCTTCTCCTCAATTTATGACTGTGTCTCGGGTTCCATGTCGGATTTCAAACCCTAGCCATCGTTTGACACGAAAATACCGATTTCGGCCCATTTTTGTCGGGTGGTACGAAAATCGCCCGAAAAGTCCAGATGAAATCGACGACCGCGAGATCCTTGTAGCATTCTTCTGCTAAATTAATGACTGTGTCTCGGGTTCCGTGTCGGATTTCAAACCCTAGCCATCGTCTGGCACGAAAATACCGATTTTGGCCCATTTTTGTCGGGTGGTACGAAAATCGCCCGAAAAGTCCAGATGAAATCACTGACCACGAGATCATTGTAGGATTCTTCTCTTAAATTTATGACTGTGTCTCGGGTTCTGTGTCGGATTTCAAACCCTAGCCATCGTTTGGCCCGAAAATACCGATTTCGGCCTATTTTTGTCGGGTGGTACGAAAATCGCCCGAAAAATGCAGATGAAATCGACGACCGCGAGATCCTTATAGCATTCTTCTCCTCAATTTATGACTGTGTCTCAAGTTCCGTGTCGGATTTAAAACCCTAGAAATCGTCTGGCCCGAAAATACCGATTTCGGCCCATTTTTGTCGGGTGGTACGAAAATCGCCCGAAAAGTACACATAAAATCGACGACTGCGAGATTCTTGTAGCATTCTTCTCCTAAATTTATGACTGTGTCTCGGATTTCGTGTCGGATTTCAAACCCTAGCCATCGTCAGGCACGAAAATACCGATTTCGGCCCATTTTTGTCGGGTGGTACGAAAATCGCCCGAAAAGTGTAGAAGAAATCGACGACCGCGAGATCCTTGTAGCATTCTTCTCTTAAATTTATGACTTTGTCTCGGGTTCCAAGTTGGATTTCAAACCCTAGCCATCGTCTGGCCCGAAAATACCGATTTTGGCCCATTTTTGTCGGGTGGTATGAATATCGCCCGAAAAGTCCAGATGAAATCGACGATCGCGAGATCCTTATAGCAATCTTCTCCTCAATTTATGACTGTGTCTCGGGTTCCGTGTCGGATTTCAAACCCTAGCCATCGTTTGGCACGAAAATACCGATTTCGACCCATTATTGTCGGGTGGTACAAAAATCGCCCGAAAAGTGCACATAAAATCGACGACCGCGAGATTCTTGTAGCATTATTCTCCTAAATTTATGACTGTGTCTCGGGTTTCGTGTCGGATTTCAAACCCTAGCCATCGTCTGGCCCGAAAATACCGATTTCGGCCCATTTTTGTCGGGTGGTACGAAAATCGCCCGAAAAGTCTAGATGAAATCGACGACCACGAGATCCTTGTAGCATTCTTCTCCTAAATTTATGACTATGTCTCGGGTTTCGTGTCGGATTTCAAACCCTAGCCATCGTCTGGCCCGAAAATACCGATTTCGGCCCATATTTGTCGGGTGGTACGCAAATCGCCCGAAAAGTTCAGATGAAATCGACGATCGCGAGATCCTTATAGCAATCTTCTCCTCAATTTATGACTGTGTCTCGGGATCCGTGTCGGATTTCAAACCCTAGCCATCGTCTGACCCGAAAATACCGATTTCGGCCCATTTTTGTCGGGTGGTACGAAAATCGCCCGAAAAGTCCAGATGAAATCACTGACCGCGAGATCATTGTAGCATTCTTCTCTAAAATTTATGACTGTGTCTCGGGTTCCGTGTTGGATTTATACCCTAGCCATCGTCTGCCCGGAAATACCGATTTCGGTCCATTTTTGTCGGGTGGCACGAAAATCGGCCGAAAAGTCCAGATGAAATCGATGACCGCGAGATCCTTGTGGCATTCTTCTCCAAAATTTATTACTGTGTCTCAGGTTCCGTGTCGGATTTCAAACCCTAGCCATCGTCTGGCCCGAAAATACCGATTTCGGCCCATTTTTGTCGGGTGGTACGAAAATCGCCCGAAAATTGCAGATGAAATCGACGACCGCGAGATCCTTATAGCATTCTTCTCCTCAATTTATGACTGTGTCTCAAGTTCCGTGTCGGATTTAAAACCCTAGCCATCGTCTGGCCCGAAAATACCGATTTCGGCCCATTTTTGTCGGGTGGTACGAAAATCGCCCGAAATGTCCAGATGAAATCGACGACCGCGAGATCCTTGTAGCATTCTTCTCCTAAATTAATGACTATGTCTCGGGTTCCATGTCGGATTTCAAACCCTAGCCATCGTCTGGCACGAAAATACCGATTTTGGCCCATTTTTGTCGGGTGGTACGAAAATCGCCCGAAAAGTCCAGATGAAATCACTGACCGCGAGATCATTGTAGCATTCTTCTCTTAAATTTATGACTGTGTCTCGGGTTCCGTGTCGGATTTCAAACCCTAGCCATCGTTAAGCCCGAAAATACCGATTTCGGCCCATTTTTGTCGAGTGGTACGAAAATCGCCCGAAAAGTGCAGATGAAATCGACGACCGCGAGATCCTTATAGCATTCTTCTCCTCAATTTATGACTGTGTCTCAAGTTCCGTGTCGGATTTAAAACCCTAGCCATCGTCTGGCCCGAAAATACCGATTTCGGCCCATTTTTGTCGGGTGGTACGAAAATCGCCCGAAAAGTACACATAAAATCGACGACCGCGAGATTCTTGTAGCATTCTTCTCCTAAATTTATGACTGTGTCTCGGGTTTCGTGTCGGATTTCAAACCCTAGCCATCGTCTGGCCCGAAAATACCGATTTCGGCCCATTTTTGTCGGGTGGTACGAAAATCGCCCGAAAAGTGCAGAAGAAATCGACGACCGCGAGATCCTTGTAGCATTCTTCTCTTAAATATATGAGTGTGTCTCGGGTTCCGTGTTGGATTTCAAACCCTAGCCATCGTCTGGCCCGGAAATACCGATTTCGGCCCATTTTTGTCGGGTGGTACGAAAATCGCCCGAAAAGTCCAGATGAAATCGACGACCGCGAGATCCTTGTGGCATTCTTCTCCAAAATTTATTACTGTGTCTCGGGTTCCGTGTCGGATTTCAAACCCTAGCCATCGTCCGGTACGAAAATCGACCGAAAAATCCAGATAAAATCGACGACCACGAGATCCTTGTAGCATTCTTCTCCTAAATTTATGACTGTGTCTCAAGTTCCGTGTCGGATTTAAAACCCTAGCCATCCTCTGGCCCGAAAATACCAATTTCGGCCCATTTTTGTCGGGTGGTAGGAAAATCGTCCGAAAAGTGCACATAAAATCGACAACCGCGAGATTCTTGTAGCATTCTTCTCCTAAATTTATGACTGTGTCTCGAGTTTCGTGTCAGATTTCAAACCCTAGCCATCGTCTGGCACGAAAATACCGATTTCGGCCCATTTTTGTCGGGTGGTACGAAAATCGCCCGAAATGTGCAGAAGAAATCGACGACTGCGAGATCCTTGTAGCATTCTTCTCTTAAATTTATGACTGTGTCTCGGGTTCCAAGTCGGATTTCAAACCCTAGCCATCGTCTGGCCTGAAAATACTGATTTCGGCCCATTTTTGTCGGGTGGTACGAAAATCGCCCGAAAAGTCCAGATGAAATCGACGACCACGAGATCCTTGTAGCATTCTTTTCCTAAATCTATGACTGTGTCTCAAGTTCCGTGTCGGATTTAAAACCCTAGCCATCGTCTGGCCCGAAAATACCGATTTCGGCCCATTTTTGTAGGGTGGTACGAAAATCGCCCGAAAAGTGCAGAAGAAATCGACGACCGCGAGATCCTTGTAGCATTCTTCTCTTAAATTTATGACTGTGTCTCGGGTTCCAAGTCGGATTTCAAACCCTAGCCATCGTCTGGCCCGAAAATACCGATTTTGGCCCATTTTTGTCGGGTGGTATGAATATCGCCCGAAAAGTCCAGATGAAATCGACGACCGCGAGATCCTTGTAGCATTGTTCTCCTAAATTTATGACTGTGTCTCGGGTTCCGTGTTGGATTTCAAACCCTAGCCATCGTCTGACCCGAAAATACCGATATCGGCCCATTTTTGTCGGGTGGTACGAAAATCGCCCGAAAAGTCCAGATGAAATCGACGACCGCGAGATCCTTGTAGCATTCTTCTCCTAAATTTATGACTGTGTCTCATGTTCCGTGTCGGATTTAAAACCCTAGCCATCGTCTGGCCCGAAAATACCGATTTCGGCCCATTTTTGTCGGGTGGTACGAAAATCCTCTAAAAAGTCCAGATGAAATCGACGACCGCGAGATCCTTATAGCAATCTTCTCCTCAATTTATGACTCTGTCTCGGGTTCCGTGTCGGATTTCAAACCCTAGCCATTGTTTGGCACGAAAATACCGATTTCGGCCCATTTTTGTCGGGTGGTACGAAAATCGCCCGAAAAGTGCACATAAAATCGACGACCGCAAGATTCTTGTAACATTCTTCTCCTAAATTTATGACTGTGTCTCGGGTTTCGTGTCGGATTTCAAACCCTAGCCATCGTCTGGCCCGAAAATACCGATTTCGGCCCATTTTTGTCGGGTGGTATGAAAATCGCCCGAAAAGTGCAGAAGAAATCGACGACCGCCAGATCCTTGTAGCATTCTTCTCTTAAATTTATGACTGTGTCTCGGTTTCCGTGTCGGATTTCAAACCCTAGCCATCGTTTGGCACGAAAATACCGATTTCGGCCCATTTTTGTCGGGTAGTACGAAAATCGCCCGAAAAGTGCACATAAAATCGACAACCGCGAGATTCTTGTAGCATTATTCTCCTAAATTTATGACTGTGTCTCGGGTTTCGTGTCGGATTTCAAACCCTAGCCATCGTCTGGCCCGAAAATACCGATTTCGGCCCATTTTTGTCGGGTGGTACGAAAATCGCCCGAAAAGTCCAGATGAAATCGACGACCACGAGATCCTTGTAGCATTCTTCTCCTAAATTTATGATTGTGTCTCGGGTTTCGTGTCGGATTTCAAACCCTAGCCATCGTCTGGCCCGAAAATACCGATTTCGGCCCATTTTTGTCGGGTGGTACGCAAATCGCCCGAAAAGTTCAGATGAAATCGACGATCGCGAGATCCTTATAGCAATCTTCTCCTCAATTTATGACTGTGTCTCGGGTTCCGTGTCGAATTTCAAACCCTAGCCATCGTTTGGCACGAAAATACCGATTTCGGCCCATTTTTGTCGGGTGGTACAAAAATCGCCCGAAGAGTGCACATAAAATCGACGACCGCAAGATTCTTGTAACATTCTTCTCCTAAATTTATGACTGTGTCTCGGGTTTCGTGTCGGAATTCAAACCCTAGCCCTCGTCTGGCCCGAAAATACCGATTTCGGCCCATTTTTGTCGGGTGGTACGAAAATCGCCCGAAAAGTCCAAATGAAATCGACGACAACGAGATCCTTGTAGCATTCTTCTCCTAAATTTATGACTATGTCTCGGGTTCCGTGTCGGATTTCAAACCCTAGCCATCGTCTGGCCCGAAAATACCGATTTCGGCCCATTTTTGTCGGGTGGTACGAAAATCGCCCGAAAAGTCCAGATGAAATCACTGACCGCGAGATCCTTGTAGCATTCTTCTCCTAAATTTATGACTGTGTCTCGGGTTTCGTGTCGGATTTCAAACCCTAGCCATCGTCTGGCCCGAAAATACCGATTTCGGCCCATTTTTGTCGGGTGGTACGCAAATCGCCCGAAAAGTTCGGATGAAATCGACGATCGCGAGATCCTTATAGCAATCTTCTCCTCAATTTATGACTGTGTTTCGGGTTCCGTGTCGGATTTCAAACCCTAGCCATCGTTTGGCACGAAAATACCGATTTCGGCCCATTTTTGTCGGGTGGTACAAAAATCGCCCGAAGAGTGCACATAAAATCGACGACCGCAAGATTCTTGTAACATTCTTCTCCTAAATTTATGACTGTGTCTCGGGTTTCGTGTCGGAATTCAAACCCTAGCCATCGTCTGGCCCGAAAATACCGATTTCGGCCCATTTTTGTCGGGTGGTAC
>JBBPBP010000795.1:21662-40068 GCA_037974735.1 Cicer chorassanicum | reverse complement strand
GGAAATACCGATTTCGGCCCATTTTTGTCGGGTGGTACGAAAATCGCCCGAAAAGTCCAGATGAAATCGACGACCGCGAGATCCTTGTGGCATTCTTCTCCAAAATTTATTACTGTGTCTCGGGTTCCGTGTCGGATTTCAAACCCTAGCCATCGTCCGGTACGAAAATCGACCGAAAAATCCAGATAAAATCGACGACCACGAGATCCTTGTAGCATTCTTCTCCTAAATTTATGACTGTGTCTCAAGTTCCGTGTCGGATTTAAAACCCTAGCCATCCTCTGGCCCGAAAATACCAATTTCGGCCCATTTTTGTCGGGTGGTAGGAAAATCGTCCGAAAAGTGCACATAAAATCGACAACCGCGAGATTCTTGTAGCATTCTTCTCCTAAATTTATGATTGTGTCTCGAGTTTCGTGTCGGATTTCAAACCCTAGCCATCGTCTGGCACGAAAATACCGATTTCGGCCCATTTTTGTCGGGTGGTACGAAAATCGCCCGAAATGTGCAGAAGAAATCGACGACTGCGAGATCCTTGTAGCATTCTTCTCTTAAATTTATGACTGTGTCTCGGGTTCCAAGTCGGATTTCAAACCCTAGCCATCGTCTGGCCTGAAAATACTGATTTCGGCCCATTTTTGTCGGGTGGTACGAAAATCGCCCGAAAAGTCCAGATGAAATCGACGACCACGAGATCCTTGTAGCATTCTTTTCCTAAATCTATGACTGTGTCTCAAGTTCCGTGTCGGATTTAAAACCCTAGCCATCGTCTGGCCCGAAAATACCGATTTCGGCCCATTTTTGTAGGGTGGTACGAAAATCGCCCGAATAGTGCAGAAGAAATCGACGACCGCGAGATCCTTGTAGCATTCTTCTCTTAAATTTATGACTGTGTCTCGGGTTCCAAGTCGGATTTCAAACCCTAGCCATCGTCTGGCCCGAAAATACCGATTTTGGCCCATTTTTGTCGGGTGGTATGAATATCGCCCGAAAAGTCCAGATGAAATCGACGACCGCGAGATCCTTGTAGCATTGTTCTCCTAAATTTATGACTGTGTCTCGGGTTCCGTGTTGGATTTCAAACCCTAGCCATCGTCTGACCCGAAAATACCGATATCGGCCCATTTTTGTCGGGTGGTACGAAAATCGCCCGAAAAGTCCAGATGAAATCGACGACCGCGAGATCCTTGTAGCATTCTTCTCCTAAATTTATGACTGTGTCTCATGTTCCGTGTCGGATTTAAAACCCTAGCCATCGTCTGGCCCGAAAATACCGATTTCGGCCCATTTTTGTCGGGTGGTACGAAAATCCTCTAAAAAGTCCAGATGAAATCGACGACCGCGAGATCCTTATAGCAATCTTCTCCTCAATTTATGACTCTGTCTCGGGTTCCGTGTTGGATTTCAAACCCTAGCCATTGTTTGGCACGAAAATACCGATTTCGGCCCATTTTTGTCGGGTGGTACGAAAATCACCCGAAAAGTGCACATAAAATCGACGATCGCAAGATTCTTGTAACATTCTTCTCCTAAATTTATGACTGTGTCTCGGGTTTCGTGTCGGATTTCAAACCCTAGCCATCGTCTGGCCCGAAAATACCGATTTCGGCCCATTTTTGTCGGGTGGTATGAAAATCGCCCGAAAAGTGCAGAAGAAATCGACGACCGCCAGATCCTTGTAGCATTCTTCTCTTAAATTTATGACTGTGTCTCGGTTTCCGTGTCGGATTTCAAACCCTAGCCATCGTTTGGCACGAAAATACCGATTTCGGCCCATTTTTGTCGGGTAGTACGAAAATCGCCCGAAAAGTGCACATAAAATCGACAACCGCGAGATTCTTGTAGCATTATTCTCCTAAATTTATGACTGTGTCTCGGGTTTCGTGTCGGATTTCAAACCCTAGCCATCGTCTGGCCCGAAAATACCGATTTCGGCCCATTTTTGTCGGGTGGTACGAAAATCGCCCGAAAAGTCCAGATGAAATCGACGACCACGAGATCCTTGTAGCATTCTTCTCCTAAATTTATGACTATGTCTCGGGTTTCGTGTCGGATTTCAAACCCTAGCCATCGTCTGGCCCGAAAATACCGATTTCGGCCCATTTTTGTCGGGTGGTACGCAAATCGCCCGAAAAGTTCAGATGAAATCGACGATCGCGAGATCCTTATAGCAATCTTCTCCTCAATTTATGACTGTGTCTCGGGTTCCGTGTCGAATTTCAAACCCTAGCCATCGTTTGGCACGAAAATACCGATTTCGGCCCATTTTTGTCGGGTGGTACAAAAATCGCCCGAAGAGTGCACATAAAATCGACGACCGCAAGATTCTTGTAACATTCTTCTCCTAAATTTATGACTGTGTCTCGGGTTTCGTGTCGGAATTCAAACCCTAGCCCTCGTCTGGCCCGAAAATACCGATTTCGGCCCATTTTTGTCGGGTGGTACGAAAATCGCCCGAAAAGTCCAAATGAAATCGACGACAACGAGATCCTTGTAGCATTCTTCTCCTAAATTTATGACTATGTCTCGGGTTCCGTGTCGGATTTCAAACCCTAGCCATCGTCTGGCCCGAAAATACCGATTTCGGCCCATTTTTGTCGGGTGGTACGAAAATCGCCCGAAAAGTCCAGATGAAATCGACGACCGCGAGATCCTTGTAGCATTCTTCTCATAAATTTATGACTGTGTCTCAAGTTCCGTGTCGTATTACAAACCCTAGCCATCGTCTGGCCCGAAAATACCAATTTCAGCCCATATTTGTCGGGTGGTACGAAAATCGCTCGAAAAGTCCAGATGAAATCTCCGACCGCGAGATCCTTGTAGCATTCTTCTCTTAAATTTATGATTGTGTCTCGGGTTCCGTGTCAGATTTCAAACCCTAGCCATCGTCTGACCCGAAAATACCGATTTCGGCCCATTTTTGTCGGGTGGTACGAAAATCGCCCGAAAAGTCCAGATGAAATCGACGACCGCGAGATCCTTGTAGCATTCTTCTCCTAAATTTATGACTGTGTCTCGGGTTCCGTGTCGGATTTCAAACCCTAGCCATCGTCTGGCCCGAAAATACCGATTTCAACCCATTTTTGTCGGGTGGTACGAAAATCGCCCGAAAAGTCCAGATGAAATCACTGACCGAGAGATCATTGTAGCATTCTTCTCTTAAATTTATGAGTGTGTCTCGGGTTCCGTGTTGGATTTCAAAACCTAGCCATCGTCTGGATCGGAAATACCGATTTCGGCCCATTTTTGTCGGGTGGTACGAAAATCGCCCGAAAAGTCCAGATGAAATCGATGACCGCGAGATCCTTGTGGCATTCTTCTCCAAAATTTATTACTGTGTCTCGGGTTCCGTGTCGGATTTCAAACCCTAGCCATCGTCTGGCCCGAAAATACCGATTTCGGCCAATTTTTGTCGGGTGGTACGAAAATCGCCCGAAAAGTGCAGATGAAATCGACGACCGGGAGATCCTTGTAGCATTCTTCTCCTAAATTTATGACTGTGTCTCTAGTTCCGTGTCGGATTTAAAACCCTAGCCATCGTCTGGCCCGAAAATACCGATTTCAACCCATTTTTGTCGGGTGGTACGAAAATCGCCCGAAAAGTCCAGATGAAATCACTGACCGAGAGATCATTGTAGCATTCTTCTCTTAAATATATGAGTGTGTCTCGGGTTCCGTGTTGGATTTCAAACCCTAGCCATCGTCTGGCCAGGAAATACCGATTTCGGCCCATTTTTGTCGGGTGGTACGAAAATCGCCCGAAAAGTCCAGATGAAATCGACGACCGCGAGATCCTTGTGGCATTCTTCTCCAAAATTTATTACTGTGTCTCGGGTTCCGTGTCGGATTTCAAACCCTAGCCATCGTCCGGTACGAAAATCGACCGAAAAATCCAGATAAAATCGACGACCACGAGATCCTTGTAGCATTCTTCTCCTAAATTTATGACTGTGTCTCAAGTTCCGTGTCGGATTTAAAACCCTAGCCATCCTCTGGCCCGAAAATACCAATTTCGGCCCATTTTTGTCGGGTGGTAGGAAAATCGTCCGAAAAGTGCACATAAAATCGACAACCGCGAGATTCTTGTAGCATTCTTCTCCTAAATTTATGACTGTGTCTCGAGTTTCGTGTCAGATTTCAAACCCTAGCCATCGTCTGGCACGAAAATACCGATTTCGGCCCATTTTTGTCGGGTGGTACGAAAATCGCCCGAAATGTGCAGAAGAAATCGACGACTGCGAGATCCTTGTAGCATTCTTCTCTTAAATTTATGACTGTGTCTCGGGTTCCAAGTCGGATTTCAAACCCTAGCCATCGTCTGGCCTGAAAATACTGATTTCGGCCCATTTTTGTCGGGTGGTACGAAAATCGCCCGAAAAGTCCAGATGAAATCGACGACCACGAGATCCTTGTAGCATTCTTTTCCTAAATCTATGACTGTGTCTCAAGTTCCGTGTCGGATTTAAAACCCTAGCCATCGTCTGGCCCGAAAATACCGATTTCGGCCCATTTTTGTAGGGTGGTACGAAAATCGCCCGAAAAGTGCAGAAGAAATCGACGACCGCGAGATCCTTGTAGCATTCTTCTCTTAAATTTATGACTGTGTCTCGGGTTCCAAGTCGGATTTCAAACCCTAGCCATCGTCTGGCCCGAAAATACCGATTTTGGCCCATTTTTGTCGGGTGGTATGAATATCGCCCGAAAAGTCCAGATGAAATCGACGACCGCGAGATCCTTGTAGCATTGTTCTCCTAAATTTATGACTGTGTCTCGGGTTCCGTGTTGGATTTCAAACCCTAGCCATCGTCTGACCCGAAAATACCGATATCGGCCCATTTTTGTCGGGTGGTACGAAAATTGCCCGAAAAGTCCAGATGAAATCGACGACCGCGAGATCCTTGTAGCATTCTTCTCCTAAATTTATGACTGTGTCTCATGTTCCGTGTCGGATTTAAAACCCTAGCCATCGTCTGGCCCGAAAATACCGATTTCGGCCCATTTTTGTCGGGTGGTACCAAAATCGCCTAAAAAGACCAGATGAAATCGACGACCGCGAGATCCTTATAGCAATCTTCTCCTCAATTTATGACTCTGTCTTGGGTTCCGTGTTGGATTTCAAACCCTAGCCATTGTTTGGCACGAAAATACCGATTTCGGCCCATTTTTGTCGGGTGGTACGAAAATCGCCCGAAAAGTGCACATAAAATCGACGACCGCAAGATTCTTGTAACATTCTTCTCCTAAATTTATGACTGTGTCTCGGGTTTCGTGTTGGATTTCAAACCCTAGCCATCGTCTGGCCCGAATATACCGATTTCGGCCCATTTTTGTCGGGTGGTATGAAAATCGCCCGAAAAGTGCAGAAGAAATCGACGACCGCCAGATCCTTGTAGCATTCTTCTCTTAAATTTATGACTGTGTCTCGGGTTCCGTGTCGGATTTCAAACCCTAGCCATCGTTTGGCACGAAAATACCGATTTCGGCCCATTTTTGTCGGGTGGTACGAAAATCGCCCGAAAAGTGCACATAAAATCGACAACCGCGAGATTCTTGTAGCATTATTCTCCTAAATTTATGACTGTGTCTCGGGTTTCGTGTCGGATTTCAAACCCTAGCCATCGTCTGGCCCGAAAATACCGATTTCGGCCCATTTTTGTCGGGTGGTACGAAAATCGCCCGAAAAGTCCAGATGAAATCGACGACCACGAGATCCTTGTAGCATTCTTCTCCTAAATTTATGACTGTGTCTCGGGTTCCGTGTCGGATTTCATACCCTAGCCATCGTCTGGCCCGAAAATACCAATTTCGGCCCATTTTTGTTAGGTGGTACGAAAATCGCCCGAAAAGTCCAGATGAAATCACCAACCGCCAGATCCTTGTAGCATTCTTCTCTTAAATTTATGATTGTGTCTCGGGTTCCGTGTCGGATTTCAAATCCTAGCCATCGTCTGGCCCAAAAATACCGATTTCGGCCCATTGTTGTCGGGTGGTACGAAAATCACCCGAAAAGTGCAGATGATTTCAACGACCGCGAGATCCTTGTAGCATTCTTCTCCTAAATTTATGACTGTGTCTCGGGTTCCGTGTCGGATTTCAAACCCTAGCCATCGTCTCGCCCGAAAATACCGATTTCGGCCCATTTTTGTCGGGTGGTACGAAAATCGCCCGAAAAGTCCAGATGAAATCGACGACCGCGAGATCCTTGTAGCATTCTTCTCCTAAATTTATGACTGTGTCTCGGGTTCCGTGTCGGATTTCAAACCCTAGCCATCGTCTGGCCCGAAAATACCGATTTCAACCCATTTTTGTCGGGTGGTACGAAAATCGCCCGAAAAGTCCAGATGAAATCACTGACCGAGAGATCATTGTAGCATTCTTCTCTTAAATTTATGAGTGTGTCTCGGGTTCCGTGTTGGATTTCAAAACCTAGCCATCGTCTGGATCGGAAATACCGATTTCGGCCCATTTTTGTCGGGTGGTACGAAAATCGCCCGAAAAGTCCAGATGAAATCGATGACCGCGAGATCCTTGTGGCATTCTTCTCCAAAATTTATTACTGTGTCTCGGGTTCCGTGTCGGATTTCAAACCCTAGCCATCGTCTGGCCCGAAAATACCGATTTCGGCCAATTTTTGTCGGGTGGTACGAAAATCGCCCGAAAAGTGCAGATGAAATCGACGACCGGGAGATCCTTGTAGCATTCTTCTCCTAAATTTATGATTGTGTCTCAAGTTCCGTGTCGGATTTAAAACCTTAGCCATCGTCACGCCCGAAAATACCGATTTCGGCCCATTTTTGTCGGGTGGTACGAAAATCGCCCGAAAAGTGCACATAAAATCGACGACTGCGAGATTCTTGTAGCATTCTTCTCCTAAGTTTATGACTGTGTCTCGGGTTTCGTGTCGGATTTCAAACCCTAGCCATCGTCTGGCCCGAAAATACCGATTTCGGCCCATTTTTGTCGGGTGGTACGAAAATCGCCCGAAAAGTGCAGAAGAAATCGACGACCGCGAGATCCTTGTAGCATTCTTCTCTTAAATTTATGACTGTGTCTCGGGTTCCAAGTCGGATTTCAAACCCTAGCCATCGTCTGGCCTGAAAATACTGATTTCGGCCCATTTTTGTCGGGTGGTACGAAAATCGCCCGAAAAGTCCAGATGAAATCGACGACCACGAGATCCTTGTAGCATTCTTTTCCTAAATCTATGACTGTGTCTCAAGTTCCGTGTCGGATTTAAAACCCTAGCCATCGTCTGGCCCGAAAATACCGATTTCGGCCCATTTTTGTAGGGTGGTACGAAAATCGCCCGAATAGTGCAGAAGAAATCGACGACCGCGAGATCCTTGTAGCATTCTTCTCTTAAATTTATGACTGTGTCTCGGGTTCCAAGTCGGATTTCAAACCCTAGCCATCGTCTGGCCCGAAAATACCGATTTTGGCCCATTTTTGTCGGGTGGTATGAATATCGCCCGAAAAGTCCAGATGAAATCGACGACCGCGAGATCCTTGTAGCATTGTTCTCCTAAATTTATGACTGTGTCTCGGGTTCCGTGTTGGATTTCAAACCCTAGCCATCGTCTGACCCGAAAATACCGATATCGGCCCATTTTTGTCGGGTGGTACGAAAATCGCCCGAAAAGTCCAGATGAAATCGACGACCGCGAGATCCTTGTAGCATTCTTCTCCTAAATTTATGACTGTGTCTCATGTTCCGTGTCGGATTTAAAACCCTAGCCATCGTCTGGCCCGAAAATACCGATTTCGGCCCATTTTTGTCGGGTGGTACGAAAATCCTCTAAAAAGTCCAGATGAAATCGACGACCGCGAGATCCTTATAGCAATCTTCTCCTCAATTTATGACTCTGTCTCGGGTTCCGTGTTGGATTTCAAACCCTAGCCATTGTTTGGCACGAAAATACCGATTTCGGCCCATTTTTGTCGGGTGGTACGAAAATCACCCGAAAAGTGCACATAAAATCGACGATCGCAAGATTCTTGTAACATTCTTCTCCTAAATTTATGACTGTGTCTCGGGTTTCGTGTCGGATTTCAAACCCTAGCCATCGTCTGGCCCGAAAATACCGATTTCGGCCCATTTTTGTCGGGTGGTATGAAAATCGCCCGAAAAGTGCAGAAGAAATCGACGACCGCCAGATCCTTGTAGCATTCTTCTCTTAAATTTATGACTGTGTCTCGGTTTCCGTGTCGGATTTCAAACCCTAGCCATCGTTTGGCACGAAAATACCGATTTCGGCCCATTTTTGTCGGGTAGTACGAAAATCGCCCGAAAAGTGCACATAAAATCGACAACCGCGAGATTCTTGTAGCATTATTCTCCTAAATTTATGACTGTGTCTCGGGTTTCGTGTCGGATTTCAAACCCTAGCCATCGTCTGGCCCGAAAATACCGATTTCGGCCCATTTTTGTCGGGTGGTACGAAAATCGCCCGAAAAGTGCAGATGAAATCGACAACCGCGAGATCCTTGTAGCATTCTTCTCCTCAATTTATGACTGTGTCTCAAGTTCCGTGTCGGATTTAAAACCCTAGCCATCGTCTGGACCGAAAATACCTATTTCGGCTAATTTTTGTCGGGTGGTACGAAAAATTGCCCGAAAAGTGCAGATGAAATCGACGACCGCGAGATTCTTGTAGCATTCTTCTCCTAAATTTATGACTGTGTCTCGGGTTCCGTGTCGGATTTCAAACCCTAGCCATCGTCTGGCCCAAAAATACCGATTGCAGCCCATTTTTATTGGGTGGTACGAAAATCTCCCGAATAGTGCAGATGAAATCGACGACCGCGAGATCCTTATAGCATTCTTCTCCTAAATTTATGACTGTGTCTCGAGTTTCGTTTTGGATTTCAAACCCTAGCCATCGTCTGGCCCAAAAATACCGATTTCGACCCATTTTTGTCGCATGGTACGAAAATCGCCCGAAAAGTGCAGATGAAATCGACGACCGCGAGATCCTTGTAGCATTCTTCTCCTAAATTTATGACTGTGTCTCGGGTTCCGTGTCGGATTTCAAACCCTAGCCATCGTCTGGACCGAAAATACCGATTTCAGCAAATTTTTGTCGGGTGGTACGAAAATCGCCCGAAAAGTGCAGATGGAATCGACGAACGCGATATCCTTGTAGCATTCTTCTCCTCAATTTATGACTATGTCTCGGGTTCCGTGTCGGATTTCAAACCCTAGCCATCGTCTGGACCGAAAGTACCGATTTCGGCTAATTTTTGTCGGGTGGTACGAAAATCGCCCGAAAAGTGCAGATGAAATCGACGACTGCGAGATTCTTGTAGCATTCTTCTCCTAAATTTATGACTGTGTCTCGGGTTTCGTGTCGGATTTCAAACCCTAGCCATCGTGTGGCCCGAAAATACCGATTTCGGCCCATTTTTGTCGGGTGGTACGAAAATCGCCCGAAAAGTGCAGATGAAATCGACGACTGCGAGATTCTTGTAGCATTCTTCTCCTAAATTTATGACTGTGTCTCGGGTTTCGTGTTGGATTTCAAACCCTAGCCATCGTCTGGCCCGAAAATACCGATTTCGGGCCATTTTTGTCGGGTGGTACGAAAATCGCCCGAAAAGTGCAGATGAAATCGACGACTGCGAGATTCTTGTAGCATTCTTCTCCTAAATTTATGACTGTGTCTCGGGTTTCGTGTCGGATTTCAAACCCTAGCCATCGTCTGGCCCGAAAATACCGATTTCGGCCCATTTTTGTCGGGTGGTACGAAAATCGCCCGAAAAGTCCAGATGAAATCGATGACCGCGAGATCCTTGTGGCATTCTTCTCCAAAATTTATTACTGTGTCTCGGGTTCCCTGTCGGATTTCAAACCCTAGCCATCGTCTGGCCCGAAAATACCGATTTCGGCCAATTTTTGTCGGGTGGTACGAAAATCGCCCGAAAATTGCAGATGAAATCGACGACCGGGAGATCCTTGTAGCATTCTTCTCCTAAATTTATGACTGTGTCTCAAGTTCCGTGTCGAATTTAAAACCCTAGCCATCGTCTGGCCCGAAAATACAGATTTCGGCCCATTTTTGTCGGGTGGTACGAAAATCGCCTGAAAAGTGCACATAAAATCGACGACTGCGAGATTCTTGTAGCATTCTTCTCCTAAATTTATGACTGTGTCTCGGGTTTCGTGTCGGATTTCAAACCCTAGCCATCGTCTGGCCCGAAAATACCGATTTCGGCCCATTTTTGTCGGGTGGTACGAAAATCGCCCGAAAAGTGCAGAAGAAATCGACGACCGCGAGATCCTTGTAGCATTCTTCTCTTAAATTTATGACTGTGTCTCGGGTTCCATGTCGGATTTTAAACCCTAGCCATCGTCTGGCCCGAAAATACCGATTTCGGCCCATTTTTGTCGAGTGGTACGAAAATCGCCAGAAAAGTGCAGATAAAATCGACGACCGCGAGATCCTTGTAGCATTCTTCTCCTAAATTTATGACTGTGTCTCAAGTTCCGTGTCGGATTTAAAACCCTAGCCATCGTCTGGCCCGAAAATACCGATTTCGGCCCATTTTTGTCGGGTGGTATGAAAATCGCCCGAAAAGTCCAGATGAAATCGACGACCACGAGATCCTTGTAGCATTCTTTTCCTAAATCTATGACTGTGTCTCAAGTTCCGTGTCGGATTTAAAACCCTAGCCATCGTCTGGCCCGAAAATACCGATTTCGGCCCATTTTTGTCGGGTGGTACGAAAATCGCCCGAAAAGTGCACATAAAATCGACGACCGCGAGATTCTTGTAGCATTCTTCTCCTAAATTTATGACATTGTCTCGGGTTTCGTGTCGGATTTCAAACCCTAGCCATCGTCTGGCACGAAAATACCGATTTCGGCCCATTTTTGTTGGGTGGTACGAAAATCGCCCGAAAAGTGCAGAAGAAATCGACGACCGCGAGATCCTTGTAGCATTCTTCTCTTAAATTTATGACTGTGTCTCGGGTTCCATGTCGGATTTCAAACCCTAGCCATCGTCTGGCCCGAAAATACCGATTTCGGCCCATTTTTGTCGGGTGGTACGAAAATCGCCCGAAAAGTGCAGAAGAAATCGACGACCGCGAGATCCTTGTAGCATTCTTCTCTTAAATTTATGACTGTGTCTCGGGTTCCAAGTCGGATTTCAAACCCTAGCCATCGTCTGGCCTGAAAATACTGATTTCGGCCCATTTTTGTCGGGTGGTACGAAAATCGCCCGAAAAGTCCAGATGAAATCGACGACCACGAGATCCTTGTAGCATTCTTTTCCTAAATCTATGACTGTGTCTCAAGTTCCGTGTCGGATTTAAAACCCTAGCCATCGTCTGGCCCGAAAATACCGATTTCGGCCCATTTTTGTAGGGTGGTACGAAAATCGCCCGAATAGTGCAGAAGAAATCGACGACCGCGAGATCCTTGTAGCATTCTTCTCTTAAATTTATGACTGTGTCTCGGGTTCCAAGTCGGATTTCAAACCCTAGCCATCGTCTGGCCCGAAAATACCGATTTTGGCCCATTTTTGTCGGGTGGTATGAATATCGCCCGAAAAGTCCAGATGAAATCGACGACCGCG
Source organism: Cicer chorassanicum (assembly GCA_037974735.1). Lineage (NCBI taxonomy): Eukaryota > Viridiplantae > Streptophyta > Magnoliopsida > Fabales > Fabaceae > Cicer > Cicer chorassanicum. The sequence continues at coordinate 28,492 of JBBPBP010000795.1, read as the reverse complement.
AGATCCTTGTAGCATTGTTCTCCTAAATTTATGACTGTGTCTCGGGTTCCGTGTTGGATTTCAAACCCTAGCCATCGTCTGACCCGAAAATACCGATATCGGCCCATTTTTGTCGGGTGGTACGAAAATCGCCCGAAAAGTCCAGATGAAATCGACGACCGCGAGATCCTTGTAGCATTCTTCTCCTAAATTTATGACTGTGTCTCATGTTCCGTGTCGGATTTAAAACCCTAGCCATCGTCTGGCCCGAAAATACCGATTTCGGCCCATTTTTGTCGGGTGGTACGAAAATCCTCTAAAAAGTCCAGATGAAATCGACGACCGCGAGATCCTTATAGCAATCTTCTCCTCAATTTATGACTCTGTCTCGGGTTCCGTGTTGGATTTCAAACCCTAGCCATTGTTTGGCACGAAAATACCGATTTCGGCCCATTTTTGTCGGGTGGTACGAAAATCACCCGAAAAGTGCACATAAAATCGACGATCGCAAGATTCTTGTAACATTCTTCTCCTAAATTTATGACTGTGTCTCGGGTTTCGTGTCGGATTTCAAACCCTAGCCATCGTCTGGCCCGAAAATACCGATTTCGGCCCATTTTTGTCGGGTGGTATGAAAATCGCCCGAAAAGTGCAGAAGAAATCGACGACCGCCAGATCCTTGTAGCATTCTTCTCTTAAATTTATGACTGTGTCTCGGTTTCCGTGTCGGATTTCAAACCCTAGCCATCGTTTGGCACGAAAATACCGATTTCGGCCCATTTTTGTCGGGTAGTACGAAAATCGCCCGAAAAGTGCACATAAAATCGACAACCGCGAGATTCTTGTAGCATTATTCTCCTAAATTTATGACTGTGTCTCGGGTTTCGTGTCGGATTTCAAACCCTAGCCATCGTCTGGCCCGAAAATACCGATTTCGGCCCATTTTTGTCGGGTGGTACGAAAATCGCCCGAAAAGTGCAGATGAAATCGACGACCGCGAGATCCTTGTAGTATTCTTCTCCTAAATTTATGACTGTGTCTCGGGTTCCGTGTCGGATTTCAAACCCTAGCCATCGTCTGGCCCGAAAATACCGATTTCAACCCATTTTTGTCGGGTGGTACGAAAATCGCCCGAAAAGTCCAGATGAAATCACTGACCGCGAGATCGTTGTAGCATTCTTCTCTTAAATTTATGACTGTGTCTCGGGTTCCGTGTTGGATTTCAAACCCTAGCCATCGTCTGGCCCGGAAATACCGAGTTCGGCCCATTTTTGTCGGGTGGTACGAAAATCGCCCGAAAAGTCCAGATGAAATCGATGACCGCGAGATCCTTGTGGCATTCTTCTCCAAAATTTATTACTGTGTCTCGGGTTCCGTGTCGGATTTCAAACCCTAGCCATCGTCTGGCCCGAAAATACCGATTTCGGCCAATTTTTGTCGGGTGGTACGAAAATCGCCCGAAAAGTGCAGATGAAATCGACGACCGGGAGATCCTTGTAGCATTCTTCTCCTAAATTTATGACTGTGTCTCAAGTTCCGTGTCGGATTTAAAACCCTAGCCATCGTCTGGCCCGAAAATACAGATTTCGGCCCATTTTTGTCGGGTGGTACGAAAATCGCCCGAAAAGTGCACATAAAATCAACGACTGCGAGATTCTTGTAGCATTCTTCTCCTAAATTTATGACTGTGTCTCGGGTTTCGTGTCGGATTTCAAACACTAGCCATCGTCTGGCCTGAAAATACCGATTTCGGCCCATTTTTGTCGGGTGGTACGAAAATCGCCCGAAAAGTGCAGAAGAAATCGACGACCGCGAGATCCTTGTAGCATTCTTCTCTTAAATTTATGACTGTGTCTCGGGTTCCATGTCGGATTTTAAACCCTAGCCATCGTCTGGCCCGAAAATACCGATTTCGGCCCATTTTTGTCGAGTGGTACGAAAATCGCCAGAAAAGTGCAGATAAAATCGACGACCGCGAGATCCTTGTAGCATTCTTCTCCTAAATTTATGACTGTGTCTCAAGTTCCGTGTCGGATTTAAAACCCTAGCCATCGTCTGGCCCGAAAATACCGATTTCGGCCCATTTTTGTCGGGTGGTATGAAAATCGCCCGAAAAGTCCAGATGAAATCGACGACCACGAGATCCTTGTAGCATTCTTTTCCTAAATCTATGACTGTGTCTCAAGTTCCGTGTCGGATTTAAAACCCTAGCCATCGTCTGGCCCGAAAATACCGATTTCGGCCCATTTTTGTCGGGTGGTACGAAAATCGCCCGAAAAGTGCACATAAAATCGACGACCGCGAGATTCTTGTAGCATTCTTCTCCTAAATTTATGACATTGTCTCGGGTTTCGTGTCGGATTTCAAACCCTAGCCATCGTCTGGCACGAAAATACCGATTTCGGCCCATTTTTGTTGGGTGGTACGAAAATCGCCCGAAAAGTGCAGAAGAAATCGACGACCGCGAGATCCTTGTAGCATTCTTCTCTTAAATTTATGACTGTGTCTCGGGTTCCATGTCGGATTTCAAACCCTAGCCATCGTCTGGCCCGAAAATACCGATTTCGGCCCATTTTTGTCGGGTGGTACGAAAATCGCCCGAAAAGTGCAGAAGAAATCGACGACCGCGAGATCCTTGTAGCATTCTTCTCTTAAATTTATGACTGTGTCTCGGGTTCCAAGTCGGATTTTAAACCCTAGCCATCGTCTGGCCCGAAAATACCGATTTCGGCCCATTTTTGTCGAGTGGTACGAAAATCGCCCGAAAAGTGCACATAAAATCGACGACCGCGAGATCCTTGTAGCATTCTTCTCCTAAATTTATGACTGTGTCTCGGGTTCCGTGGCGGATTTAAAACCCTAGCAATCGTCTGGCCCGAAAATACTGATTTTGGCCCATTTTTGTCGGGTGGTATGAATATCGCCTGAAAAGTCCAGATGAAATCCACGACCGCGAGATCCTTGTAGCAATCTTCTCCTCAATTTATGACTGTGTCTCGGGTTCCGTGTCGGATTTCAAACCCTAGCCATCGTTTGGCCCGAAAATACCGATTTCGGCCCATTTTTGTCGGGTGGTATGAAAATCGCCCGAAAAGTCCAGATGAAATCGACGACCGCGAGATCCTTGTAGCATTCTTCTCCTAAATTTATGACTGTGTCTCGGGTTCCGTGTCGGATTTCAAACCCTAGCCATCGTCTGGCCTGAAAATACCGATTTCGGCCCATTTTTGTCGGGTGGTACGAAAATCGCCCGAAAAGTGCAGATGAAATCGACGACCGCGAGATTCTTGTAGCATTCTTCTCCTAAATTTATGACTGTGTCTCGGGTTTCGTGTCGGATTTCAAACCCTAGCCATCGACAAGCCCGAAAATATCGATTTCGGCCCATTTTTGTCGGGTGGTACGAAAATCGCCCGAAAAGTGCAGATGAAATCGACGACCGCGAGATTCTTGTAGCATTCTTCTCCAAAATTTATGACTGTGTCTCGGGTTTCGTGTCGGATTTCAAACCCTAGCCATCGTCTGGCCCGAAAATACCGATTTCGGCCCATTTTTGTCGGGTGGTACGAAAATCGCCCGAAAAGTGCAGAAGAAATCGACGACCGCGAGATCCTTGTAGCATTCTTCTCTTAAATTTATGACTGTGTCTCAGGTTCCAAGTCGGATTTCAAACCCTAGCCATCGTCTGGCCTGAAAATACCGATTTTGGCCCATTTTTGTCGGGTGGTATGAATATCGCCCGAAAAGTCCAGATGAAATCGACGTCCGCGAGATCCTTGTAGCATTCTTCTCCTAAATTTATGACTGTGTCTCGGGTTCCGTGTTGGATTTCAAACCCTAGCCATCGTCTGACCCGAAAATACCGATATCGGCCCATTTTTGTCGGGTGGTACGAAAATCGCCCGAAAAGTCCAGATGAAATCGACGACCGCGAGATCCTTGTAGCATTCTTCTCCTAAATTTATGACTGTGTCTCATGTTCCGTGTCGGATTTAAAACCCTAGCCATCGTCTGGCCCGAAAATACCGATTTCGGCCCATTTTTGTCGGGTGGTACGAAAATCCTCTAAAAAGTCCAGATGAAATCGACGACCGCGAGATCCTTATAGCAATCTTCTCCTCAATTTATGACTCTGTCTCGGGTTCCGTGTCGGATTTCAAACCCTAGCCATTGTTTGGCACGAAAATACCGATTTCGGCCCATTTTTGTCGGGTGGTACGAAAATCGCCCGAAAAGTGCACATAAAATCGACGACCGCAAGATTCTTGTAACATTCTTCTCCTAAATTTATGACTGTGTCTCGGGTTTCGTGTCGGATTTCAAACCCTAGCCATCGTCTGGCCCGAAAATACCGATTTCGGCCCATTTTTGTCGGGTGGTATGAAAATCGCCCGAAAAGTGCAGAAGAAATCGACGACCGCCAGATCCTTGTAGCATTCTTCTCTTAAATTTATGACTGTGTCTCGGTTTCCGTGTCGGATTTCAAACCCTAGCCATCGTTTGGCACGAAAATACCGATTTCGGCCCATTTTTGTCGGGTAGTACGAAAATCGCCCGAAAAGTGCACATAAAATCGACAACCGCGAGATTCTTGTAGCATTATTCTCCTAAATTTATGACTGTGTCTCGGGTTTCGTGTCGGATTTCAAACCCTAGCCATCGTCTGGCCCGAAAATACCGATTTCGGCCCATTTTTGTCGGGTGGTACGAAAATCGCCCGAAAAGTCCAGATGAAATCGATGACCGCGAGATCCTTGTGGCATTCTTCTCCAAAATTTATTACTGTGTCTCGGGTTCCGTGTCGGATTTCAAACCCTAGCCATCGTCTGGCCCGAAAATACCGATTTCGGCCAATTTTTGTCGGGTGGTACGAAAATCGCCCGAAAAGTGCAGATGAAATCGACGACCGCGAGATCCTTGTAGCATTCTTCTCCTCAATTTATGACTGTGTCTCGGGTTCCGTGTCGGATTTCAAACCCTAGCCATCGTTTGGCCCGAAAATACCGATTTCGGCCCATTTTTGTCGGGTGGTACGAAAATCGCCCGAAAAGTCCAGATGAAATCGACGACCGCGAGATCCTTGTAGCATTCTTCTCCTAAATTTATGAATGTGTCTCGGGTTCCGTGTCGGATTTCAAACCCTAGCCATCGTTTGGCCCGAAAATACCGATTTCGGCCCATTTTTGTCGGGTGGAACGAAAATTGCCAGAAAAGTCCAGATGAAATCGACGACTGCGAGATCCTTGTAGCATTCTTCTCCAAAATTTATGACTGTGTCTCGGGTTCCGTGTAGGATTTCAAACCCTAGCCATCGTCTGGCCCGAAAATACCGATTTCGGCCTATTTTTGTCGGGTGGTACGAAAATCGCCCGAAAAGTGCAGATGAAATCGACGACCGCGAGATCCTTATAGCATTCTTCTCCTCCATTTATGACTGTGTCTCGGGTTCCGTGTCGGATTTCAAACCCTAGCCATCGTCTGGCCCGAAAATACCGATTTCGGCCCATTTTTGTCGGGTGGTACGAAAATCGCCCGAAAAGTCCAGATGAAATCGACAACCGCGAGATCCTTGTAGCATTCTTCTCTTAAATTTATGACTGTGTCTCGGGTTCCGTGTCGGATTTCAAACCCTAGCCATCGTCTGGCCCGAAAATACCGATTTCGGCCCATTTTTGTCTGGTGGTACGAAAATCGCCCGAAAAGTGCAGATGAAATCGACGACCGCGAGATCCTTGTAGCATTCTTCTCCTTAATTTATGACTGTGTCTTGGGTTCCATGTCGGATTTCAAACCCTAGCCATCGTCTGGCCCGAAAATACCGATTTCGGCCCATTTTTGTCGGGTGGTACGAAAATCGACCGAAAAGTCCAGATGAAATCGACGACCGCGAGATCCTTGTAGCATTCTTCTCCTAAATTTATGAATGTGTCTCAAGTTCCGTGTCGGATTTAAAACCCTAGCCATCCTCTGGCCCGAAAATACCGATTTCGGCTCATTTTTGTCGGGTGGTATGAAAATCGTCCGAAAAGTGCACATAAAATCGACGACCGCGAGATTCTTGTAACATTCTTCTCCTAAATTTATGACTGTGTCTCGGGTTTCGTGTCGGATTTCAAACCCTAGCCTTCGTCTGGCCCGAAAATACCGATTTCGGCCCATTTTTGTCGGGTGGTATGAAAATCGCCCGAAAAGTGCAGAACAAATCGACGACCGCCAGATCCTTGTAGCATTCTTCTCTTAAATTTATGACTGTGTCTCGGGTTCCGTGTCGGATTTCAAACCCTAGCAATTGTTTGGCACGAAAATACCGATTTCGGCCCATTTTTGTCAGGTGGTACGAAAATCGCCCGAAAAGTGCACATAAAATCGACGACCGCGAGATTCTTGTAGCATTATTCTCCTAAATTTATGACTGTGTCTCGGGTTTCGTGTCGGATTTCACACCCTAGCCATCGTCTGGCCCGAAAATACCGATTTCGGCCCATTTTTGTCGGGTGGTACGAAAATCGCCCGAAAAGTCCAGATGAAATCGACGACCGCGAGATCCTTATAGCATTCTTCTCCTAAATTTATGACTGTGTCTCGGGTTCTGTGTCGGATTTAAAACCCTAGCCATCGTCTGGCCCGAAAATACCGATTTCAACCCATTTTTTTCGGGTGGTACGAAAATCGCCCGAAAAGTCTAGATGAAATCACTGACCGAGAGATCATTGTAGCATTCTTCTCTTAAATTTATGACTGTGTCTCGGGTTCCGTGTTGGATTTCAAACCCTAGCCATCGTCTGGCCCGAAAATACCGATTTCGGCCCATTTTTGTCGGGTGGTACGAAAATCGCCCGAAAAGTGCAGAT
>JBBPBP010000795.1:0-21652 GCA_037974735.1 Cicer chorassanicum | reverse complement strand
TAAATTTATGACTGTGTCTCGGGTTCCGTGTTGGATTTCAAACCCTAGCCATCGTCTGGCCCGAAAATACCGATTTCGGCCCATTTTTGTCGGGTGGTACGAAAATCGCCCGAAAAGTCCAGATGAAATTGACGACCACGAGATCCTTGTAGCATTCTTCTCCTAAATCTATGACTGTGTCTCAAGATCCGTGTCGGATTTAAAACCCTAGCCATCGTTTGGCCCGAAAATAGCGATTTCGGCCCATTTTTGTCGGGTGGTATGAATATCGCCCGAAAAGTCCAGATGAAATCGACGACCGCGAGATCCTTGTAGCATTCTTCTCCTAAATTTATGATTGTGTCTCGGGTTCCGTGTTGGATTTCAAACCCTTGCCATCGTCTGGCCCGAAAATACCGATATCGGCCCATTTTTGTCGGGTGGTACGAAAATCGCTCGAAAAGTGCAGATGAAATCGACGACCACGAGATCCTTGTAGCATTCTTCTCTTAAATTTATGATTGTGTCTCGGGTTCCGTGTCGGATTTCAAACCATAGCCATCGTTTGGCCCGAAAATACCGATTTCGGCCCATTGTTGTCGGGTGGTACGAAAATCGCCCGAAAAGTGTAGATGAAATCGACGACCGCGAGATACTTGTAGCATTCTTCTCTTAAATTTATGACTGTGTCTCGGGTTCTGTGTCGAATTTCAAACCAGAGCCATCGTTTGGCCCGAAAAATACCGATTTCAGCCCATTGTTGTCGGGTAGTACGAAAATCGCTCGAAAAGTGCAGATGAAATCGACGACCGCGAAATCCTTGTAGCATTCTCCTCTTAAATTTATGACTGTGTCTCGGGTTCCAAGTCGGATTTCAAACCCTAGCCATCGTCTGGCCCGAAAATACCGATTCCGGCCTATTTTTGTCGGGTGGTACGAAAATCGCCCGAAAAGTGCAGATGAAATCGACGACCGCGAGATCCTTGTAGCATTCTTCTCCTAAATTTATGACTGTGTCTCATGTTCCGTTTCGAATTTAAAACCCTAGCCATCGTCTGGCCCGAAAATACCGATTTCAGCCCATTTTTGTCGGGTGGTACGAAAATCGCTTGAAAAGTCCAGATGAAATCGACGACCGCGAGATCCTTATAGCAATCTTCTCCTCAATTTATGACTGTGTCTCGGGTTCCGTGTCGGATTTCAAACCCTAGCCATCGTTTGGCACGAAAATACCGATTTCGGCCCATTTTTGTCGGGTGGTACGAAAATCGCTCGAAAAGTGCAGATGAAATCGACGACCACGAGATCCTTGTAGCATTCTTCTCTTAAATTTATGACTGTGTCTCGGGTTTCGTGTCGGATTTCAAACCATAACCATCGTCTGGCCCGAAAATACCGATTTCGGCCCATTGTTGTCGGGTGGTACGAAAATCGCCCGAAAAGTGCAGATGAAATCGACGACCGCGAGATACTTGTAGCATTCTTCTCTTAAATTTATGACTGTGTCTCGGGTTCTGTGTCGAATTTCAAACCAGAGCCATCGTTTGGCCCGAAAATACCGATTTCAGCCCATTGTTGTCGGGTGGTACGAAAATCGCTCGAAAAGTGCAGATGAAATCGACGACCGCGAGATCCTTGTAGCATTCTCCTCTTAAATTTATGACTGTGTCTCGGGTTCCAAGTCGGATTTCAAACCCTAGCCATCGTCTGGCCCGAAAATACCGATTCCGGCCTATTTTTGTCGGGTGGTACGAAAATCGCCCGAAAAGTGCAGATGAAATCGACGACCGCGAGATCCTTGTAGCATTCTTCTCCTAAATTTATGACTGTGTCTCGGGTTCTGTGTCGGATTTAAAACCCTAGCCATCGTCTGGCCCGAAAATACCGATTTCAACCCATTTTTGTCGGGTGGTACGAAAATCGCCCGAAAAGTCTAGATGAAATCACTGACCGAGAGATCATTGTAGCATTCTTCTCTTAAATTTATGACTGTGTCTCTGGTTCCGTGTTGGATTTCAAACCCTAGCCATCGTCTGGCCCGAAAATACCGATTTCGGCCCATTTTTGTCGGGTGGTACGAAAATCGCCCGAAAAGTCCAGATGAAATCGACGACCACGAGATCCTTGTAGCATTCTTCTCCTAAATCTATGACTGTGTCTAAAGATCCGTGTCGGATTTAAAACCCTAGCCATCGTCTGGCCCGAAAATAGCGATTTCGGCCCATTTTTGTCGGGTGGTATGAATATCGCCCGAAAAGTCCAGATGAAATCGACGACCGCGAGATCCTTGTAGCATTCTTCTCCTAAATTTATGATTGTGTCTCGGGTTCCGTGTTGGATTTCAAACACTTGCCATCGTCTGGCCCGAAAATACCGATATCGGCCCATTTTTGTCGGGTGGTACGAAAATCGCTCGAAAAGTGCAGATGAAATCGACGACCACGAGATCCTTGTAGCATTCTTCTCTTAAATTTATGATTGTGTCTCGGGTTCCGTGTCGGATTTCAAACCATAGCCATCGTTTGGCCCGAAAATACCGATTTCGGCCCATTGTTGTCGGGTGGTACGAAAATCGCCCGAAAAGTGCAGATGAAATCGACGACCGCGAGATACTTGTAGCATTCTTCTCTTAAATTTATGACTGTGTCTCGGGTTCTGTGTCGAATTTCAAACCAGAGCCATCGTTTGGCCCGAAAATACCGATTTCAGCCCATTGTTGTCGGGTGGTACGAAAATCGCTCGAAAAGTGCAGATGAAATCGACGACCGCGAGATCCTTGTAGCATTCTCCTCTTAAATTTATGACTGTGTCTCGGGTTCCAAGTCGGATTTCAAACCCTAGCCATCGTCTGGCCCGAAAATACCGATTCCGGCCTATTTTTGTCGGGTGGTACGAAAATCGCCCGAAAAGTGCAGATGAAATCGACGACCACGAGATCCTTGTAGCATTCTCCTCCTAAATTTATGACTGTGTCTCGGGTTCCGTGTCGGATTTAAAACCCTAGCAATCGTCTGGCCCGAAAATACCGATTTCGGCCCATTTTTGTCGGGTGGTATGAATATCGCCCGAAAAGTCCAAATGAAATCGACGACCACGAGATCCTTGTAGCATTCTTCTCCTAAATCTATGACTGTGTCTCAAGATCCGTGTCGGATTTAAAACCCTAGCCATCGTCTGGCCCGAAAATACCGATTTCGGCCCATTTTTGTCGGGTGGTACAAAAATCGCCCGAAATGTGCACATAAAATTGACGACCGCGAGATTCTTGTAGCATTCTTCTCCTAAATTTATGACTGTGTCTCGGGTTCCGTGGCGGATTTAAAACCCTAGCAATCGTCTGGCCCGAAAATACCGATTTTGGCCCATTTTTGTCGGGTGGTATGAATATCGCCCGAAAAGTCCAGATGAAATCGACGACCGCGAGATCCTTGTAGCATTCTTCTTCTAAATTTATGACTGTGTCTCGGGTTCCGTGTTGGATTTCAAACCCTTGCCATCGTCTGGCCCAAAAATACCGATATCGGCCCATTTTTGTCGGGTGGTACGAAAATCGCTCGAAAAGTGCAGATGAAATCGACGACCACGAGATCCTTGTAGCATTCTTCTCTTAAATTTATGACTGTGTCTCGGGTTTCGTGTCGGATTTCAAACCATAGCCATCGTCTGGCCCGAAAATACCGATTTCGGCCCATTGTTGTCGGGTGGTACGAAAATCGCCCGAAAAGTGCAGATGAAATCGACGACGGCGAGATACTTGTAGCATTCTTCTCTTAAATTTATGACTGTGTCTCGGGTTCTGTGTCGAATTTCAAACCAGAGCCATCGTCTGGCCCGAAAATACCGATTTAAGCCCATTATTGTCGGGTGATACGAAAATCGCTCGAAAAGTGCAGATGAAATCGACGACCGCGAGATCCTTGTAGCATTCTCCTCTTAAATTTATGACTGTGTCTCGGGTTCCAAGTCGGATTTCAAACCCTAGCCATCGTCTGGCCCGAAAATACCGATTCGGGCCTATTTTTGTCGGGTGGTACGAAAATCGCCCGAAAAGTGCAGATGAAATCGACGACCGCGAGATCCTTGTAGCATTCTTCTCCTAAATTTATGACTGTGTCTCATGTTTCGTTTCGAATTTAAAACCCTAGCCATCGTCTGGCCCGAAAATACCGATTTCAGCCCATTTTTGTCGGGTGGTACGAAAATCGCTTGAAAAGTCCAAATGAAATCGACGACCGCGAGATCCTTATAGCAATCTTCTCCTCAATTTATGACTGTGTCTCGGGTTCCGTGTCGGATTTCAAACCCTAGCCATCGTTTGGCACGAAAATACCGATTTCAGCCCATTTTTGTCGGGTGGTACGAAAATCGCTCGAAAAGTGCAGATGAAATCGACGACCACGAGATCCTTGTAGCATTCTTCTCTTAAATTTATGACTGTGTCTCGGGTTTCGTGTCGGATTTCAAACCATAGCCATCGTCTGGCCCGAAAATACCGATTTCGGCCCATTGTTGTCGGGTGGTACGAAATTCGCCCGAAAAGTGCAAATGAAATCGACGACCGCGAGATACTTGTAGCATTCTTCTCTTAAATTTATGACTGTGTCTCGAGTTCTGTGTCGAATTTCAAACCAGAGCCATCGTTTGGCCCGAAAATACCGATTTCAGCCCATTGTTGTCGGGTGGTACGAAAATCGCTCGAAAAGTGCAGATGAAATCGACGACCACGAGATCCTTGTAGCATTCTCCTCTTAAATTTATGACTGTGTCTCGGGTTCCAAGTCGGATTTCAAACCCTAGCCATCGTCTGGCCCGAAAATACCGATTCCGGCCTATTTTTGTCGGGTGGTACGAAAATCGCCCGAAAAGTGCAGATGAAATCGACGACCGCGAGATCCTTGTAGCATTCTTCTCCTAAATTTATGACTGTGTCTCATGTTCCGTTTCGAATTTAAAACCCTAGCCATCGTCTGGCCCGAAAATACCGATTTCAGCCCATTTTTGTCGGGTGGTACGAAAATCGCTTGAAAAGTCCAGATGAAATCGACGACCGCGAGATCCTTATAGCAATCTTCTCCTCAATTTATGACTGTGTCTCGGGTTCCGTGTCGGATTTCAAACCCTAGCCATCGTTTGGCACGAAAATACCGATTTCGGCCCATTTTTGTCGGGTGGTACGAAAATCGCCCGAAAAGTGCACATAAAATCGACGACCGCAAGATTCTTGTAACATTCTTCTCCTAAATTTATGACTGTGTCTCGGGTTTCGTGTCGGATTTCAAACCCTAGCCATCGTCTGGCCCGAAATACCGATTTCGGCCCATTTTTTTCGGGTGGTACGAAAATCGCCCGAAAAGTGCAGATGAAATCGACGACCGCGAGATCCTTGTAGTATTCTTCTCCTAAATTTATGACTGTGTCTCGGGTTCCGTGTCGGATTTCAAACCCTAGCCATCGTCTGGCCCGAAAATACCGATTTCGGCCCATTTTTGTCATGTGGTACGAAAATCGCCCGAAAAGTCCAGATGAAATCATTGACCGCGAGATCCTTGTAGCATTCTTCTCTTAAATTTATGACTGTGTCTCGGGTTCCGTGTTGGATTTCAAACCCTAGCCATCGTCTGGCCCGGAAATACCGATTTCGGCCCATTTTTGTCGGGTGGTACGAAAATCGCCCGAAAAGTCCAGATGAAATCGATGACCGCGAGATCCTTGTGGCATTCTTCTCCAAAATTTATGATTGTGTCTCAAGTTCCGTGTCGGATTTAAAACCTTAGCCATCGTCACGCCCGAAAATACCGATTTCGGCCCATTTTTGTCGGGTGGTACGAAAATCGCCCGAAAAGTGCACATAAAATCGACGACTGCGAGATTCTTGTAGCATTCTTCTCCTAAATTTATGATTGTGTCTCGGGTTTCGTGTCGGATTTCAAACCCTAGCCATCGTCTGGCCCGAAAATACCGATTTCGGCCCATTTTTGTCGAGTGGTACGAAAATCGCCCGAAAAGTCCAGATGAAATCGACGTCCGCGAGATCCTTGTAGCATTCTTCTCCTAAATTTATGACTGTGTCTCGGGTTCCGTGTTGGATTTCAAACCCTAGCCATCGTCTGACCCGAAAATACCGATATCGGCCCATTTTTGTCGGGTTGTACGAAAATCGCCCGAAAAGTCCAGATGAAATCGACGACCGCGAGATCCTTGTAGCATTCTTCTCCTAAATTTATGACTGTGTCTCATGTTCCGTGTCGGATTTAAAACCCTAGCCATCGTCTGGCCCGAAAATACCGATTTCGGCCCATTTTTGTCGGGTGGTACGAAAATCCTCTAAAAAGTCCAGATGAAATCGACGACCGCGAGATCCTTATAGCAATCTTCTCCTCAATTTATGACTCTGTCTCGGGTTCCGTGTTGGATTTCAAACCCTAGCCATTGTTTGGCACGAAAATACCGATTTCGGCCCATTTTTGTCGGGTGGTACGAAAATCACCCGAAAAGTGCACATAAAATCGACGATCGCAAGATTCTTGTAACATTCTTCTCCTAAATTTATGACTGTGTCTCGGGTTTCGTGTCGGATTTCAAACCCTAGCCATCGTCTGGCCCGAAAATACCGATTTCGGCCCATTTTTGTCGGGTGGTATGAAAATCGCCCGAAAAGTGCAGAAGAAATCGACGACCGCCAGATCCTTGTAGCATTCTTCTCTTAAATTTATGACTGTGTCTCGGTTTCCGTGTCGGATTTCAAACCCTAGCCATCGTTTGGCACGAAAATACCGATTTCGGCCCATTTTTGTCGGGTAGTACGAAAATCGCCCGAAAAGTGCACATAAAATCGACAACCGCGAGATTCTTGTAGCATTATTCTCCTAAATTTATGACTGTGTCTCGGGTTTCGTGTCGGATTTCAAACCCTAGCCATCGTCTGGCCCGAAAATACCGATTTCGGCCCATTTTTGTCGGGTGGTACGAAAATCGCCCGAAAAGTCCAGATGAAATCGACGACCGCGAGATCCTTGTAGCATTCTTCTCCTAAATTTATGACTGTGTCTCATGTTCCGTGTCGGATTTAAAACCCTAGCCATCGTCTGGCCCGAAAATACCGATTTCGGCCCATTTTTTTCGGGTGGTACGAAAATCGCCTGAAAAGTCCAGATGAAATCGACGACCGCGAGATCCTTATAGCAATCTTCTCCTCAATTTATGACTGTGTCTCGGGTTCCGTGTCGGAGTTCAAACCCTAGCCATCGTTTGGCACGAAAATACCGATTTCGGCCCATTTTTGACGGGTGGTACGAAAATCGCCCGAAAAGTGCACATAAAATCGACGACCGCAAGATTCTTGTAACATTCTTCTCCTAAATTTATGACTGTGTCTCGGGTTTCGTGTCGGATTTCAAGCCCTAGCCATCGTCTGGCCCGAAAATACCGATTTCGGCCCATTTTTGTCGGGTGGTACGAAAATCACCCAAAAAGTGCAGATGAAATCGACGACCGCGAGATCCTTGTAGTATTCTTCTCCTAAATTTATGACTGTGTCTCGGGTTCCGTGTCGGATTTCAAACCCTAGCCATCGTCTGGCCCGGAAATACCGATTTCGGCCCATTTTTGTCGAGTGGTACGAAAATCGCCCGAAAAGTGCAGATAAAATAGACGACCGCGAGATCCTTGTAGCATTCTTCTCCTAAATTTATGACTGTGTCTCGGGTTCCGTGGCGGATTTAAAACCCTAGCAATCTTCTGGCCCGAAAATACTGATTTTGGCCCATTTTTGTCGGGTGGTATGAATATCGCCTAAAAAGTCCAGATGAAATCCACGACCGCGAGATCCTTGTAGCAATCTTCTCCTCAATTTATGACTGTGTCTCGGGTTCCGTGTCGGATTTCAAACCCTAGCCATCGTCTGGCCCGAAAATACCGATTTCGGCCCATTTTTGTCGGGTGGTATGAAAATCGCCCGAAAAGTCCAGATGAAATCGACGACCGCGAGATCCTTGTAGCATTCTTCTCCTAAATTTATGAGTGTGTCTCGGGTTCTGTGTCGGATTTTAAACCCTAGCCATCGTCTGGCCCGAAAATAAAGATTTCGGCCGATTTTTGTCGGGTGGTACGAATATCGCCCTAAAAGTCCAGATGAAATCGACGTCCGCGAGATCCTTGTAGCATTCTTCTCCTAAACTTATGACTGTGTCTCGGATTCCGTGTCGGATTTCAAACCCTAGCCATCTTCTGGCTCGAAAATACCGATTTCAGCCCATTTTTGTCGGGTGGTACGAAAATTGCCCAAAAAGTCCAGATGAAATCGACGACCGCGAGATCCTTGTAGCATTCTTCTCTTTAATTTATGACTGTGTCTCGGGTTCCGTGTCGGATTTCAAACCCTAGCCATCGTCTGGCCCGAAAATACCGATTTCGGCCCATTTTTGTCGGGTGGTATGAAAATCGCCCGAAA
Source organism: Cicer chorassanicum (assembly GCA_037974735.1). Taxonomy (NCBI): domain Eukaryota; kingdom Viridiplantae; phylum Streptophyta; class Magnoliopsida; order Fabales; family Fabaceae; genus Cicer; species Cicer chorassanicum. Next base: position 13,224 of record JBBPBP010000795.1, on the reverse strand, counting down.
AGTCCAGATGAAATCGACGACCGCGAGATCCTTGTAGCATTCTTCTCCTAAATTTATGACTGTGTCTTGGGTTCCGTGTTGGATTTCAAACCCTAGCCATCGTCTGGCCCGAAAATACCAATTTCAGCCCATTTTTGTCGGGTGGTACGAAAATCGCACGAAAAGTCCAGATCAAATCGACGACCGCGAGATCCTTGTAGCATTCTTCTCCAAAATTTCTAACTATGTCTCGGGTTCCGTGTCGGATTTCAAACCCTAGCCATCGTCTGGCCCGAAAATACCGATTTCGGCCCATTTTTGTCGGGTGGTATGAAAATCGCCCGAAAAGTCTAGATGAAATCGACGACCGCGAGATCCTTGTAGCATTCTTCTCCTAAATTTATGAGTGTGTCTTGGGTACTGTGTCGGATTTCAAACCCTAGCCATCGTCTGGCCCGAAAATACCGATTTCGGCCCATTTTTGTCGGGTGGTACGAAAATCGCCCGAAAAGTCCAGATGAAATCGACGTCCGCGAGATCCTTGTAGCATTCTTCTCCTAAACTTATGACTGTGTCTCGGATTCCGTGTCGGATTTCAAACCCTAGCAATCGTTTGGCCCGAAAATAACGATTTCGGCCCATTTTTGTCAGGTGGTACGAAAATCGCCCGAACAGTTCAGATGAAATCGACAACCGCGAAATCCTTGTAGCATTCTTCTCCTAAATTTATGACTGTGTCTCGGGTTCCGTGTCGGATTTCAAACCCTAGCAATCGTCTAGCCCGAAAATACCGATTTCAGCCCCTTTTTGTCGGGTGGTACGAAAATTGCCCAAAAAGTCCAGATGAAATCGACGACCGCGAGATCCTTGTAGCATTCTTCTCTTTAATTTATGGTTGTGTCTCGGGTTCCGTGTCGGATTTCAAACCCTAGCCATCGTCTGGCCGGAAAATACCGATTTCGGCCCATTTTTGTTGGGTGGTACGAAAATCGCACGAAAAGTCCAGATCAAATCGATGACCGCGAGATCCTTGTAGCATTCTTCTCCAAAATTTCTGACTGTGTCTCGGGTTCCGTGTCGGATTTCAAACCCTAGCCATCGTCTGGCCCGAAAATACCGATTTCGGCCCATTTTTGTCGGGTGGTATGAAAATCGCCCGAAAAGTCCAGATGAAATCGACGACCGCGTGATCCTTGTAGCATTCTTCTCCTAAATTTATGACTGTGTCTCGGGTTCTGTGCCAGATTTCAAACCCTAGCCATCGTCTGGCCCGAAAATACCGATTTCGGCCCATTTTTGTCGGGTGGTACGAAAATCGCCCGAAAAGTCCAGATGAAATCGACGACCGCAAGATCCTTTTAGCATTCTTCTCCTAAATTTATGACTCTGTCTCGAGTTCCGGGTCAGATTTCAAACCCTAGCCATCGTCTGGCTCGAAAATACCGATTTCGGCCCATTTTTGTCAAGTGGTACGAAAATCGCCTGAAAAGTGCAGATGAAATCGACGACCACGAGATCCTTGTAGCATTCTTCTCCTAAATTTATGACTGTGTCTCGGGTTCGGTGTCGGATTTCAAACCCTAGCCATCGTTTGGCCCGAAAATACCGATTTCGGCCCATTTTTGTCGGGTGGTTCGAAAATCGCCCGAAAAGTGCAGATGAAATCGACGACTGCGAGATCCTTGTATCATTCTTCTCCTAAATTTATGACTGTGTCTCGGGTTCCATGTCGGATTTCAAACCCTAGCCATCGTCTGGCCCGAAAATACCGATTTCGGCCCATTTTTGTCGGGTGGTACGAAAATCGCCCGAAAAGTCCAGATGAAATCGACGACTGCGAGATCCTTGTAGCATTCTTCTCCTAAATTTATGACTGTGTCTCGGGTTCCGTGTCGGATTTCAAACCCTAGCCATCGTCTGGCCCGAAAATACCGATTTCGGCCCATTTTTGTCGGGTGGTACGAAAATCGCCCGTAAAGTCCAGATGAAATCGACGACCGCGAGATCCTTGTAGCATTCTTCTCCTAAATTTATGACTGTGTCTCGGGTTCCGTGTCGGATTTCAAACCCTAGCCATCGTCTGGCCCGAAAATACCGATTTCGGCCCATTTTTGTCGGGTGGTACGAAAATCGCCCGTAAAGTCCAGATGAAATCGACGACCGCGAGATCCTTTTAGGTTTCTTCTCCTAAATTTATGACTCTGTCTCGGGTTCCTTGTCGGATTTCAAACCCTAGCCATCGTCTGGCCCGAAAATACCGATTTCGGCCCATTTTTGTCGGGTGGTACGAAAATCGCCCGAAAAGTCCAGATGAAATCGACGACCGCGAGATCCTTGTAGCATTCTTCTCTTTAATTTATGGTTGTGTCTCGGGTTCCGTGTCGGATTTCAAACCCTAGCCATCGTCTGGCCCGAAAATACCGATTTCGGCCCATTTTTGTCGGGTGGTACGAAAATCGCACGAAAAGTCCAGATCAAATCGACGACCGCGAGATCCTTGTAGCATTCTTCTCCTAAATTTATGACTGTGTCTCTGGTTCCGTGTCGGATTTCAAACCCTAGCCATCGTCTGGCCCGAAAATACCGATTTCGGCCCATTTTTGTCGGGTGGTATGAAAATCGCCCGAAAAGTCCAGATGAAATCGACGACCGCGAGATCCTTGTAGCATTCTTCTCCTAAATTTATGAGTGTGTCTCGGGTTCTGTGTCGGATTTTAAACCCTAGCCATCGTCTGGCCCGAAAATAAAGATTTCGGCCGATTTTCTCGGGTGGTACGAATATCGCCCAAAAAGTCCAGATGAAATCGACGTCCGCGAGATCCTTGTAGCATTCTTCTCCTAAACTTATGACTGTGTCTCGGATTCCGTGTCGGATTTCAAACCCTAGCCATCTTCTGGCTCGAAAATACCAATTTCAGCCCATTTTTGTCGGGTGGTACGAAAATTGCCCAAAAAGTCCAGATGAAATCGACGACCGCGAGATCCTTGTAGCATTCTTCTCTTTAGTTTATGGCTGTGTCTCGGGTTCCGTGTCGGATTTCAAACCCTAGCCATCGTCTGGCCGGAAAATACCGATTTCGGCCCATTTTTGTCGGGTGGTACGAAAATCGCACGAAAAGTCCAGATGAAATCGACGACCGCGAGATCCTTGTAGCATTCTTCTCTTAAATTTATGATTGTGTCTCGGGTTCCGTGTCGGATTTCAAACCCTAGCCATCGTCTGGCCCGAAAATACCGATTTCGGCCCATTTTTGTCGGGTGGTATGAAAATCGCCCGAAAAGTCCAGATGAAATCGACGACCGCGAGATCCTTGTAGCATTCTTCTCCTAAATTTATGAGTGTGTCTCGGGTTCTGTGTCGGATTTCAAACCCTAGCCATCGTCTGGCCCGAAAATACCGATTTCGGCCCATTTTTGTCGGGTGGTATGAAAATCGCCCGAAAAGTCCAGATGAAATCGACGACCGCGAGATCCTTGTAGCATTCTTCTCCTAAATTTATGACTGTGTCTTGGGTTCCGTGTTGGATTTCAAACCCTAGCCATCGTCTGGCCCGAAAATACCGATTTCAGCCCATTTTTGTCGGGTGGTACGAAAATCGCACGAAAAGTCCAGATCAAATCAACGACCGCGAGATCCTTGTAGCATTCTTCTCCAAAATTTCTAACTGTGTCTTGGGTTCCGTGTCGGATTTCAAACCCTAGCCATCGTCTGGCCCGAAAATACCGATTTCGGCCCATTTTTGTCGGGTGGTATGAAAATCGCCCGAAAAGTCCAGATGAAATCGACGACCGCGAGATCCTTGTAGCATTCTTCTCCTAAATTTATGACTGTGTCTCGGGTTCCGTGTTGGATTTATAACCCTAGCCATTGTCTGGCACGAAAATACCGATTTCGGCCCATTTTTGTCGGGTGGTACGAAAATCGCCCGAAAAGTCCAGATGAAATCGATGACCGCGAGATCCTTGTGGCATTCTTCTCCAAAATTTATTACTGTGTCTCGGGTTCCGTGTCGGATTTCAAACCCTAGCCATCGTCTGGCCCGAAAATACCGATTTCGGCCAATTTTTGTCGGGTGGTACGAAAATCGCCCGAAAAGTGCAGATGAAATCGACGACCGGGAGATCCTTGTAGCATTCTTCTCTTAAATTTATGACTGTGTCTCAAGTTCCGTGTCGTATTTAAAACCTTAGCCATCGTCATGCCCGAAAATACCGATTTCGGCCCATTTTTGTCGGGTGGTACGAAAATCGCCCGAAAAGTGCACATAAAATCGACGACTACGAGATTCTTGTAGCATTCTTCTCCTAAATTTATGACTGTGTCTCGAGTTTCGTGTCGGATTTCAAACCCTAGCCATCGTCTGGCCCGAAAATAGCGATTTCGGCCCATTTTTGTCGGGTGGTACGAAAATCGCCCGAAAAGTGCATAAGAAATTGACGACCGCGAGATCCTTGTAGCATTCTTCTCTTAAATTTATGACTGTGTCTCGGGTTCCAAGTCGGATTTTAAACCCTAGCCATCGTCTGGCCCGAAAATACCGATTTCGGCCCATTTTTGTCGAGTGGTACGAAAATCGCCCGAAAAGTGCACATAAAATCGACGACCGCGAGATCCTTGTAGCATTCTTCTCCTAAATTTATGACTGTGTCTCGGGTTCCGTGGCGGATTTAAAACCCTAGCAATCGTCTGGCCCGAAAATACTGATTTTGGCCCATTTTTGTCGGGTGGTATGAATATCGCCTGAAAAGTCCAGATGAAATCCACGACCGCGAGATCCTTGTAGCAATCTTCTCCTCAATTTATGACTGTGTCTCGGGTTCCGTGTCGGATTTCAAACCCTAGCCATCGTTTGGCCCGAAAATACCGATTTCGGCCCATTTTTGTCGGGTGGTATGAAAATCGCCCGAAAAGTCCAGATGAAATCGACGACCGCGAGATCCTTGTAGCATTCTTCTCCTAAATTTATGACTGTGTCTCGGGTTCCGTGTTGGATTTATAACCCTAGCCATTGTCTGGCACGAAAATACCGATTTCGGCCCATTTTTGTCGGGTGGTACGAAAATCGCCCGAAAAGTCCAGATGAAATCGATGACCGCGAGATCCTTGTGGCATTCTTCTCCAAAATTTATTACTGTGTCTCGGGTTCCGTGTCGGATTTCAAACCCTAGCCATCGTCTGGCCCGAAAATACCGATTTCGGCCAATTTTTGTCGGGTGGTACGAAAATCGCCCGAAAAGTGCAGATGAAATCGACGACCGCGAGATCCTTGTAGCATTCTTCTCCTAAATTTATGACTGTGTCTCGGGTTCCGTGTCGGATTTCAAACCCTAGCCATCGTCTGGCCCGAAAATACCGATTTCGGCCCATTTTTGTCGGGTGGTACGAAAATCGCCCGAAAAGTGCAGATTAAATCGACGACCTCGAGATCCTTATAGCATTCTTCTCCTCAATTTATGACTGTGTCTCGGGTTCCGTGTCGGATTTCAAACGCTAGCCATCGTTTCGCCCGAAAATACAGATTTCGGCCCATTTTTGTCGGGTGGTACAAAAATTGCCCGAAAAGTGCAGATGAAATCGGCGACCACAAGATCCTAGTAGCATTCTTCTCCTAAATTTATGACTGTGTCTCAGGTTCCGTGTCGGATTTCAAACCCTAGCCATCGTCTGGCCCGAAAATACCGATTTCGGCCCATTTTTGTCGGGTGGTACGAAAATCGCCCGAAAAGTGCAGATGAAATAGACGACCGCGAGATCCTTGTAGCATTCTTCTCCTAAATTTATGACTGTGTCTCGGGTTCCGTGTCGGATTTCAAACCCTAGCCATCGTCTGGCCCGAAAATACCGATTTCGGCCCATTTTTGTCGGGTGGTACGAAAATCGCCCGAAAAGTCCATATGAAATCGACGACCGCGAGATCCTTGTAGCATTCTTCTCCTAAATTTATGACTGTGTCTCGGGTTCCGTATCGGATTTCAAACCCTAGCCAACGTCTGGCCCGAAAATACCGATTTCGGCCCATTTTTGTCGGGTGGTACGAAAATCGCCCGAAAAGTCCAGATGAAATCGACGACCGCGAGATCCTTGTAGCATTCTTCTCCTAAATTTATGACTGTGTCTCGGGTTCCGTGTCGGATTTAAAACCCTAGCCATCGTCTGGCCCGAAAATACCGATTTCGGCCCATTTTTGTCGGGTGGTACGAAAATCGCCCGAAAAGTGCAGATGAAATCGACGACCGCGAGATCCTTGTAGCATTCTTCTCCTAAATTTATGACTGTGTCTCCGGTTCCGTGTCAGATTTCAAACCCCAGCCATCGTCTGGCCCAAAAATACCGATTTCGGCCTATTTTTGTCGGGTGGTACGAAAATCGCCCGAAAAGTCCAGATGAAATCACCGACCGCGAGATCCTTGTAGCATTCTTCTCTTCAATTTATGACTGTGTATCGGGTTCCGTGTCGGATTTCAAATCCTAGCCATCGTCTGGCCCGAAAATACCGATTTCGGCCCATTTTTGTCGGGTGGTACGAAAATCGCCCGAAAAGTGCAGATGAAATCGACGACCGCATATCCTTGTAGCATTCTTCTCCTAAATTTATGACTGTGTCTCGGGTTCCGTGTCGGATTTCAAACCCTAGCCATCGTCTGGCCCGAAAATACCGATTTCGGCCCATTTTTGTCGGGTGGTACGAAAATCGCCCGAAAAGTGCAGATGAAATCGACGACCGCGAGATACTTGTAGCATTCTTCTCTTAAATGTATGACTGTGTCTCGGGTTCTGTGTCGGATTTCAAACCAGAGCTATCGTCTGGCCCGAAAATACCGATTTCGGCCCATTATTGTCGGGTGGTACGAAAATCGCTCGAAAAGTGCAGATGAAATCGACGACCGCGAGATCCTTGTAGCATTCTCCTCTTAAATTTATGACTGTGTCTCGGGTTCCAAGTCGGATTTCAAACCCTAGCCATCGTCTGGCCCGAAAAAACCGATTCCGGCCCATTTTTGTCGGGTGGTACGAAAATGTCCCGAAAAGTGCAGATGAATTCGACGACCGCGAGATCCTGGTAGCATTCTTCTCCTAAATTTATGACTGTGTCTCGGGTTTCGTGTCAGATTTAAAACACTAGCAATCGTCTGGCCCGAAAATACCGATTTCAACCCATTTTTGTCGGGTGGTATGAATATCGCCTGAAAAGTCCAGATGAAATCCACGACCGCGAGATCCTTGTAGCATTCTTCTCCTAAATTTATGACTGTGTCTCGGGTTCCGTGTCGGATTTCAAACCCTAGCCATCGTCTGGCCCGAAAATACCGATTTCGGCCCATTTTTGTCGGGTGGTACGAAAATCGCCCGAAAAGTGCAGAAGAAATCGACGACCGCGAGATCCTTGTAGCATTCTTCTCTTAAATTTATGACTGTGTCTCGGGTTCCAAGTCGGATTTTAAACCCTAGCCATCGTCTGGCCCGAAAATACCGATTTCGGCCCATTTTTGTCGAGTGGTACGAAAATCGCCCGAAAAGTGCAGATAAAATCGACGACCGCGAGATCCTTGTGGCATTCTTCTCCAAAATTTATTACTGTGTCTCGGGTTCCGTGTCGGATTTCAAACCCTAGCCATCGTCTGGCCCGAAAATACCGATTTCAGCCAATTTTTGTCGGGTGGTACGAAAATCGCCCGAAAAGTGCAGATGAAATCGACGACCGGGAGATCCTTGTAGCATTCTTCTCCTAAATTTATGACTGTGTCTCGGGTTCTGTGGCGGATTTAAAACCCTAGCAATCGTCTGGCCCGAAAATACCGATTTTGGCCCATTTTTGTCGGGTGGTATGAATATCGCCCGAAAAGTCCAGATGAAATCGACGACCGCAAGATCCTTGTAGCATTCTTCTCTTAAATTTATGACTGTGTCTCGGGTTCTGTGTCGGATTTCAAACCAGAGCCATCGTCTGGCCCGAAAATACCGATTTCGGCCCATTGTTGTCGAGTGGTACGAAAATCGCTCGAAAAGTGTAGATGAAATCGACGATCGCGAGATCCTTGTAGCATTCTCCTCTTAAATTTATGATTGTGTCTCGGGTTCCAAGTCGGATTTCAAACCCTAGCCATCGTCTGGCCCGAAAATACCGATTCCGGCCCATTTTTGTCGGATGGTACGAAAAGCACCCGAAAAGTGCAGATGAAATCGACGACCACGAGATCCTTGTAGCATTCTTCTCCTAAATTTATGACTGTGTCTCGGGTTCCGTGTCAGATTTAAAACCCTAGCAATCGTCTGGCCCGAAAATACCGTTTTCAGCCCATTTTTGTCGGGTGGTATGAATATCGCCTGAAAAGTCCAGATGAAATCCACGACCGCGAGATCCTTGTAGCATTCTTCTCCTAAATTTATGACTGTATCTCGGGTTCCATGTTGGATTTCAAACCCTAGCCATCGTTTGGCCCGAAAATACTGATTTCGGCCCATTTTTGTCGGGTCGTACGAAAATCGCTCGAAAAGTGCAGATGAAATCGACGACCACGAGATCCTTGTAGCATTCTTCTCCTAAATTTATGACTGTGTCTCGGGTTCCAAGTCGGATTTTAAACCCTAGCCATCGTCCGGCCCGAAAATACCGATTTAGGCCCATTTTTGTCGACTGGTACGAAAATCGCCCGAAAAGTGCAGATAAAATCGACGACCGCGAGATCCTTGTAGCATTCTTCTCCTAAATTTATTACTGTGTCTCGGGTTCCGTGGCGCATTTAAAACCCTAGCAATCGTCTGGCCTGAAAATACCGATTTTGGCCCATTTTTGTCGGGTGGTATGAATATCGCCCGAAAAGTCCAGATGAAATCGACGACCGCAAGATCCTTGTAGCATTCTTCTCTTAAATTTATGATTGTGTCTCGGGTTCCGTGTCGGATTTCAAACCATAGCCATCGTCTTGCCCGAAAATACCGATTTCGGCCCATTGTTGTCGAGTGGTACGAAAATCGCCCGAAAAGTGCAGATGAAATCGACGACCGCGAGATACTTGTAGCATTCTTCTCTTAAATTTATGACTGTGTCTCGGGTTCTGTGTCGGATTTCAAACCCGAGCCATCGTCTGGCCCGAAAATACCGATTTCGGCCCATTGTTGTCGGGTGGTACGAAAATCGCTCGAAAAGTGCAGATGAAATCGACGACCGCGAGATCCTTGTAGCATTCTCCTCTTAAATTTATGACTGTGTCTCGGGTTCCAAGTCGGATTTCAAACCCTAGCCATCGTCTGGCCCGAAAATACCGATTCCGGCCCATTTTTGTCGGATGGTACAAAAAGCACCCGAAAAGTGCAGATGAAATCGACGACCACGAGATCCTTGTAGCATTCTTCTCCTAAATTTATGACTGTGTCTTGGGTTCCGTGTCAGATTTAAAACCCTAGCAATCGTTTGGCCCGAAAATACCGTTTTCAGCCCATTTTTGTCGGGTGGTATGAATATCGCCTGAAAAGTCCAGATGAAATCCACGACCGCGAGATCCTTGTAGCATTCTTCTCCTAAATTTATGACTGTGTCTCGGGTTCCATGTTGGATTTCAAACCCTAGCCATCGTCTGGCCCGAAAATACTGATTTCGGCCCATTTTTGTCGGGTCGTACGAAAATCGCTCGAAAAGTGCAGATGAAATCGACGACCACGAGATCCTTGTAGCATTCTTCTCTTAAATTTATGACTGTGTCTCGGGTTCCGTGTTGGATTTCAAACCCTAGCCATCGTCTGGCACGAAAATACCGATTTCGGCCCATTGTTGTCGGGTGGTACGAAAATCGCCCGAAAAGTGCAGATGAAATCGACGACCACGAGATCCTTGTAGCATTCTTCTTCTAAATTTATGACTGTGTCTCGGGTTCCGTGTTGGATTTCAAACCCTAGCCATCGCCTGGCCCGAAAATACCGATATCGGCCCATTTTTGTCGGGTGGTACGAAAATCGCTCAAAAAGTGCAGATGAAATCGACGACCACGAGATCCTTGTAGCATTCGTCTCTTAAATTTATGATTGTGTCTCGGGTTCCGTGTCGGATTTCAAACCATAGCCATCGTCTGGCTCGAAAATACCGATTTCGGCCCATTGTTGTCGGGTGGTACGAAAATCGACCGAAAAGTGCAAATGAAATCGACGACCGCGAGATACTTGTAGCATTCTTCTCTTAAATTTATGACTGTGTCTCGGGTTCTGTGTCGGATTTCAATCCAGAGCCATCGTCTGGCCCGAAAATACCGATTTCGGCCCATTGTTGTCGGGTGGTACGAAAATCGCTCGAAAAGTGCAGATGAAATCGACGACCGCGAGATCCTTGTAGCATTCTCCTCTTAAATTTATGACTGTGTCTCGGGTTCCAAGTCGGATTTCAAACCCTAGCCATCGTCTGGCCCGAAAAAACCGATTCCGGCCCATTTTTGTCGGGTGGTACGAAAATGTCCCGAAAAGTGCAGATGAATTCGACGACCGCGAGATCCTGGTAGCATTCTTCTCCTAAATTTATGACTGTGTCTCGGGTTTCGTGTCAGATTTAAAACACTAGCAATCGTCTGGCCCGAAAATACCGATTTCAACCCATTTTTGTCGGGTGGTATGAATATCGCCTGAAAAGTCCAGATGAAATCCACGACCGCGAGATCCTTGTAGCATTCTTCTCCTAAATTTATGACTGTGTCTCGGGTTCCGTGTCGGATTTCAAACCCTAGCCATCGTCTGGCCCGAAAATACCGATTTCGGCCCATTTTTGTCGGGTGGTACGAAAATCGCCCGTAAAGTGCAGATGAAATCGACGATCGCGAGATCCTTGTAGCATTCTTCTAAAAAATTTATGACTGCGTCTCGGGTTCCGTGTCGGATTTCAAACCCTAGCCATCGTCTGGCCCGAAAATACCGATTTCGGCCCATTTTTGTCGGGAGGTACGAAAATCGCCAGAAAAGTGCAGATGAAATCGATGACCGCGAGATCCTTGTAGCATTTTTCTTCTAAATTTATGACTGTGTCTCGGGTTCCGTGTCGGATTTCAAACCCTAGCCATCGTCTGGCCCGAAAATACCGATTTCGGCCCATTTTTGTCGGGTGGTACGAAAATCGCCCGAAAAGTGCAGATGAAATCGATGACCGCGAGATTCTTGTAGCATTCTTCTCCTAAATTTATGACTGTGTCTCGGGTTTCGTGTCGGATTTCAAACCCTAGCCATCGTCTGGCCCGAAAATACCGATTTCGGCCCATTTTTGTCGGGTGGTACGAAAATCGCCCGAAAAGTACACATAAAATCGACGACCGCGAGATTCTTGTAGCATTCTTCTCCTAAATTTATGACTGTGTCTCGGGTTTCGTGTCGGATTTCAAACCCTAGCCATCGTCTGGCACGAAAATACCGATTTCGGCCCATTTTTGTCGGGTGGTACGAAAATCGCCCGAAAAGTGTAGAAGAAATCGACGACCGCGAGATCCTTGTAGCATTCTTCTCTTAAATTTATGACTTTGTCTCGGGTTCCAAGTCGGATTTCAAACCCTAGCCATCGTCTGGCCCGAAAATACCGATTTTGGCCCATTTTTGTCGGGTGGTATGAATATCGCCCGAAAAGTCCAGATGAAATCGACGATCGCGAGATCCTTATAGCAATCTTCTCCTCAATTTATGACTGTGTCTCGGGTTCCGTGTCGGATTTCAAACCCTAGCCATTGTTTGGCACGAAAATACCGATTTCGACCCATTATTGTCGGGTGGTACAAAAATCGCCCGAAAAGTGCACATAAAATCGACGACCGCGAGATTCTTGTAGCATTATTCTCCTAAATTTATGACTGTGTCTCGGGTTTCGTGTCGGATTTCAAACCCTAGCCATCGTCTGGCCCGAAAATACCGATTTCGGCCCATTTTTGTCGGGTGGTACGAAAATCGCCCGAAAAGTCCAGATGAAATCGACGACCGCGAGATCCTTGTAGCATTCTTCTCCTAAATTTATGACTGTGTCTCGGGTTCCATGTTGGATTTCAAACCCTAGCCATCGTCTGGCCCGAAAATACTGATTTCGGCCCATTTTTGACGGGTCGTACGAAAATCGCTCGAAAAGTGCAGATGAAATTGACGACCACGAGATCCTTGTAGCATTCTTCTCTTAAATTTATGACTGTGTCTCGGGTTCCGTGTTGGATTTCAAACCCTAGCCATCGTCTGGCACGAAAATACCGATTTCGGCCCATTGTTGTCGGGTGGTACGAAAATCGCCCGAAAAGTGCAGATGAAAGCGACGACCACGAGATCCTTGTAGCATTCTTCTTCTAAATTTATGACTGTGTCTCGGGTTCCGTGTTGGATTTCAAACCCTAGCCATCGTCTGCCCAAAAATACCGATATCGGCCCATTTTTTTCGGGTGGTACGAAAATCGCTCGAAAAGTGCAGATGAAATCGACGACCACGAGATCCTTGTAGCATTCGTCTCTTAAATTTATGAATGTGTCTCGGGTTCCGTGTCGGATTTCAAACCATAGCCATCGTCTGGCTCGAAAATACCGATTTCGGCCCATTGTTGTCGGGTGGTACGAAAATCGCCCGAAAAGTGCAGATGAAATCGACGACCGCGAGATACTTGTAGCATTCTTCTCTTAAATTTATGACTGTGTCTCGGGTTCTGTGTCGGATTTCAAACCAGAGCCATCGTCTGGACCGAAAATACTGATTTCGGCCCATTGTTGTCGGGTGGTACGAAAATCGCTCGAAAAGTGCAGATGAAATCGACGACCGCGAGATCCTTGTAGCATTCTCCTCTTAAATTTATGACTGTGTCTTGGGTTACAAGTCGGATTTCAAACCCTAGCCATCGTCTGGCTCGAAAATACCGATTCCGGCCCATTTTTGTCGGGTGGTACGAAAATCGCCCGAAAAGTGCAGATGAAATCGACGACCACGAGATCCTTGTAGCATTCTTCTCCTAAATTTATGACTGTGTCTCGGGTTCCGTGTCGGATTTAAAACCCTAGCAATCGTTTGGCCCGAAAATACCGATTTCATCCCATTTTTGTCGGGTGGTATGAATATCGCCTGAAAAGTCCAAATGAAATCCACGACCGCGAGATCCTTGTAGCAATCTTCTCCTCAATTTATGACTGTGTCTCGGGTTCCGTGTCGGATTTCAAACCCTAGCCATCGTTTGGCACGAAAATACCGATTTCGGCCCATTTTTGTCGGGTGGTACGAAAATCGCCCGAAAAGTGCACATAAAATCGACGACCGC
>JBBPBP010000794.1:51592-62319 GCA_037974735.1 Cicer chorassanicum | reverse complement strand
TGTAGCATTCTTCTCCTAAATTTATGACTGTGTCTCATGTTCCGTGTCGGATTTAAAACCCTAGCCATCGTCTGGCCCGAAAATACCGATTTCGGCCCATTTTTGTCGGGTGGTACGAAAATCGCCTAAAAAGTCCAGATGAAATCGACGACCGCGAGATCCTTATAGCAATCTTCTCCTCAATTTCTGACTCTGTCTTGGGTTCCGTGTCGGATTTCAAACCCTAGCCATTGTTTGGCACGAAAATACCGATTTCGGCCCATTTTTGTCGGGTGGTACGAAAATCGCCCGAAAAGTGCACATAAAATCGACGACCGCAAGATTCTTGTAACATTCTTCTCCTAAATTTATGACTGTGTCTCGGGTTTCGTGTCGGATTTCAAACCCTAGCCATCGTCTGGCCCGAAAATACCGATTTCGGCCCATTTTTGTCGGGTGGTATGAAAATCGCCCGAAAAGTGCAGAAGAAATCGACGACCGCCAGATCCTTGTAGCATTCTTCTCTTAAATTTATGACTGTGTCTCGGGTTCCGTGTCGGATTTCAAACCCTAGCCATCGTTTGGCACGAAAATACCGATTTCGGCCCATTTTTGTCGGGTAGTACGAAAATCGCCCGAAAAGTGCACATAAAATCGACAACCGCGAGATCCTTGTAGCATTCATCTCTTAAATTTATGACTGTGTCTCGGGTTCCAAGTCGGATTTCAAACCCTAGCCATCGTCTGGCCCGAAAATACCGATTTTGGCCCATTTTTGTCGGGTGGTATGAATATCGCCCGAAAAGTCCAGATGAAATCGACGACCGCGAGATCCTTGTAGCATTGTTCTCCTAAATTTATGACTGTGTCTCGGGTTCCGTGTTGGATTTCAAACCCTAGCCATCGTCTGACCCGAAAATACCGATATCGGCCCATTTTTGTCGGGTGGTACGAAAATCGCCCGAAAAGTCCAGATGAAATCGACGACCGCGAGATCCTTGTAGCATTCTTCTCCTAAATTTATGACTGTGTCTCATGTTCCGTGTCGGATTTAAAACCCTAGCCATCGTCTGGCCCGAAAATACCGATTTCGGCCCATTTTTGTCGGGTGGTACGAAAATCCTCTAAAAAGTCCAGATGAAATCGACGACCGCGAGATCCTTATAGCAATCTTCTCCTCAATTTATGACTCTGTCTCGGGTTCCGTGTTGGATTTCAAACCCTAGCCATTGTTTGGCACGAAAATACCGATTTCGGCCCATTTTTGTCGGGTGGTACGAAAATCACCCGAAAAGTGCACATAAAATCGACGATCGCAAGATTCTTGTAACATTCTTCTCCTAAATTTATGACTGTGTCTCGGGTTTCGTGTCGGATTTCAAACCCTAGCCATCGTCTGGCCCGAAAATACCGATTTCGGCCCATTTTTGTCGGGTGGTATGAAAATCGCCCGAAAAGTGCAGAAGAAATCGACGACCGCCAGATCCTTGTAGCATTCTTCTCTTAAATTTATGACTGTGTCTCGGTTTCCGTGTCGGATTTCAAACCCTAGCCATCGTTTGGCACGAAAATACCGATTTCGGCCCATTTTTGTCGGGTAGTACGAAAATCGCCCGAAAAGTGCACATAAAATCGACAACCGCGAGATTCTTGTAGCATTATTCTCCTAAATTTATGACTGTGTCTCGGGTTTCGTGTCGGATTTCAAACCCTAGCCATCGTCTGGCCCGAAAATACCGATTTCGGCCCATTTTTGTCGGGTGGTACGAAAATCGCCCGAAAAGTGCAGATGAAATCGACGACCGCGAGATCCTTGTTGCATTCTTCTCCTAAATTTATGACTGTGTCTCGGGTTCCGTGTCAAATTTCAAACCCTAGCCATTGTCTTGCCCGAAAATACCGATTTCGGCCCATTTTTGTCGGGTGGTACGAAAATCGCCCGAAAAGTCCAGATGAAATCGAAGACCGCGAGATTCTTGTAGCATTCTTCTCCAAAATTTATGACTGTGTCTCGGGTTCCGTGTCGGATTTCAAACCCTAGCCATCGTATGGCCCGAAAATACCGATTTCGGCCCATTTTTGTCGGGTGGTACGAAAATCGCCCGAAAAGTGCAGATGAAATCGACGACCGCGAGATCCTTGTAGCATTCTTCTCCTCAATTTATGACTGTGTCTCGGGTTCCGTGTCGGATTTCAAACCCTAGCCATCGTGTGGCCCGAATATACCGATTTCGGCCCATTTTTGTCGGGTGGTACGAAAATCGCCCGAAAAGTGCAGATGAAATCGACGACCGCGAGATCCTTGTAGCATTCTTCTCCTAAATTTATGACTGTGTCTCGGGTTCCGTGTCGGATTTAAAACCCTAGCAATCGTCTGGCCCGAAAATACCGATTTCGGCCCATTTTTGTCGGGTGGTATGAATATCGCCCGAAAAGTCCAGATGAAATCGACGACCACGAGATCCTTGTAGCATTCTTCTCCTAAATCTATGACTGTGTCTCAAGATCCGTGTCGGATTTAAAACCCTAGCCATCGTCTGGCCCGAAAATACCGATTTCGGCCCATTTTTGTCGGGTGGTACGAAAATCGCCCGAAAAGTGCACATAAAATTGACGACCGCGAGATTCTTGTAGCATTCTTCTCCTAAATTTATGACTGTGTCTCGGGTTCCGTGGCGGATTTAAAACCCTAGCAATCGTCTGGCCCGAAAATACCGATTTTGGCCCATTTTTGTCGGGTGGTATGAATATCGCCCGAAAAGTCCAGATGAAATCGACGACCGCGAGATCCTTGTAGCATTCTTCTTCTAAATTTATGACTGTGTCTCGGGTTCCGTGTTGGATTTCAAACCCTTGCCATCGTCTGGCCCGAAAATACCGATATCGGCCCATTTTTGTCGGGTGGTACGAAAATCGCTCGAAAAGTGCAGATGAAATCGACGACCACGAGATCCTTGTAGCATTCTTCTCTTAAATTTATGACTGTGTCTCGGGTTTCGTGTCGGATTTCAAACCAGAGCCATCGTCTGGCCCGAAAATACCGATTTCAGCCCATTGTTGTCGGGTGGTACGAAAATCGCTCGAAAAGTGCAGATGAAATCGACGACCGCGAGATCCTTGTAGCATTCTCCTCTTAACTTTATGACTGTGTCTCGGGTTCCAAGTCGGATTTCAAACCCTAGCCATCGTCTGGCCCGAAAATACCGATTCTGGCCTATTTTTGTCGGGTGGTACGAAAATCGCCCGAAAAGTGCAGATGAAATCGACGACCGCGAGATCCTTGTAGCATTCTTCTCCTAAATTTATGACTGTGTCTCATGTTCCGTTTCGAATTTAAAACCCTAGCCATCGTCTGGCCCGAAAATACCGATTTCAGCCCATTTTTGTCGGGTGGTACGAAAATCGCTTGAAAAGTCCAGATGAAATCGACGACCGCGAGATCCTTATAGCAATCTTCTCCTCAATTTAAGACTGTGTCTCGGGTTCCGTGTCAGATTTCAAACCCTAGCCATCGTTTGGCACGAAAATACCGATTTCGGCCCATTTTTGTCGGTGGGTACGAAAATCGCCCGAAAAGTGCACATAAAATCGACGACCGCGAGATTTTTGTAGCATTATTCTCCTAAATTTATGACTGTGTCTCGGGTTTCGTGTCGAATTTCAAACCCTAGCCATCGTCTGGCCCGAAAATACCGATTTCGGCCCATTTTTGTCGGGTGGTACGAAAATCGCCCGAAAAGTCCAGATGAAATCGACGACCGCGAGATCCTTGTAGTATTCTTCTCCTTAATTTATGACTGTGTCTCGGGTTCCGTGTCGGATTTCAAACCCTAGCCATCGTCTGGCCCGAAAATACCGATTTCAACCCATTTTTGTCGGGTGGTACGAAAATCGCCCGAAAAGTCCAGATGAAATCACTGACCGCGAGATCGTTGTAGCATTCTTCTCTTAAATTTATGACTGTGTCTCGGGTTCCGTGTTGGATTTCAAACCCTAGCCATCGTCTGGCCCGGAAATACCGAGTTCGGCCCATTTTTGTCGGGTGGTACGAAAATCGCCCGAAAAGTCCAGATGAAATCGATGACCGCGAGATCCTTGTGGCATTCTTCTCCAAAATTTATTACTGTGTCTCGGGTTCCGTGTCGGATTTCAAACCCTAGCCATCGTCTGGCCCGAAAATACCGATTTCGGCCAATTTTTGTCGGGTGGTACGAAAATCGCCCGAAAAGTGCAGATGAAATCGACGACCGGGAGATCCTTGTAGCATTCTTCTCCTAAATTTATGATTGTGTCTCAAGTTCCGTGTCGGATTTAAAACCTTAGCCATCGTCACGCCCGAAAATACCGATTTCGGCCCATTTTTGTCGGGTGGTACGAAAATCGCCCGAAAAGTGCACATAAAATCGACGACTGCGAGATTCTTGTAGCATTCTTCTCCTAAGTTTATGACTGTGTCTCGGGTTTCGTGTCGGATTTCAAACCCTAGCCATCGTCTGGCCCGAAAATACCGATTTCGGCCCATTTTTGTCGGGTGGTACGAAAATCGCCCGAAAAGTGCAGAAGAAATCGACGACCGCGAGATCCTTGTAGCATTCTTCTCTTAAATTTATGACTGTGTCTCAGGTTCCAAGTCGGATTTCAAACCCTAGCCATCGTCTGGCCTGAAAATACCGATTTTGGCCCATTTTTGTCGGGTGGTATGAATATCGCCCGAAAAGTCCAGATGACATCGACGTCCGCGAGATCCTTGTAGCATTCTTCTCCTAAATTTATGACTGTGTCTCGGGTTCCGTGTTGGATTTCAAACCCTAGCCATCGTCTGACCCGAAAATACCGATATCGGCCCATTTTTGTCGGGTGGTACGAAAATCGCCCGAAAAGTCCAGATGAAATCGACGACCGCGAGATCCTTGTAGCATTCTTCTCCTAAATTTATGACTGTGTCTCATGTTCCGTGTCGGATTTAAAACCCTAGCCATCGTCTGGCCCGAAAATACCGATTTCGGCCCATTTTTGTCGGGTGGTACGAAAATCCTCTAAAAAGTCCAGATGAAATCGACGACCGCGAGATCCTTATAGCAATCTTCTCCTCAATTTATGACTCTGTCTCGGGTTCCGTGTCGGATTTCAAACCCTAGCCATTGTTTGGCACGAAAATACCGATTTCGGCCCATTTTTGTCGGGTGGTACGAAAATCGCCCGAAAAGTGCACATAAAATCGACGACCGCAAGATTCTTGTAACATTCTTCTCCTAAATTTATGACTGTGTCTCGGGTTTCGTGTCGGATTTCAAACCCTAGCCATCGTCTGGCCCGAAAATACCGATTTCGGCCCATTTTTGTCGGGTGGTATGAAAATCGCCCGAAAAGTGCAGAAGAAATCGACGACCGCCAGATCCTTGTAGCATTCTTCTCTTAAATTTATGACTGTGTCTCGGTTTCCGTGTCGGATTTCAAACCCTAGCCATCGTTTGGCACGAAAATACCGATTTCGGCCCATTTTTGTCGGGTAGTACGAAAATCGCCCGAAAAGTGCACATAAAATCGACAACCGCGAGATTCTTGTAGCATTATTCTCCTAAATTTATGACTGTGTCTCGGGTTTCGTGTCGGATTTCAAACCCTAGCCATCGTCTGGCCCGAAAATACCGATTTCGGCCCATTTTTGTCGGGTGGTACGAAAATCGCCCGAAAAGTGCAGATGAAATCGACGACCGCGAGATCCTTGTTGCATTCTTCTCCTAAATTTATGACTGTGTCTCGGGTTCCGTGTCAAATTTCAAACCCTAGCCATTGTCTTGCCCGAAAATACCGATTTCGGCCCATTTTTGTCGGGTGGTACGAAAATCGCCCGAAAAGTCCAGATGAAATCGAAGACCGCGAGATTCTTGTAGCATTCTTCTCCAAAATTTATGACTGTGTCTCGGGTTCCGTGTCGGATTTCAAACCCTAGCCATCGTATGGCCCGAAAATACCGATTTCGGCCCATTTTTGTCGGGTGGTACGAAAATCGCCCGAAAAGTGCAGATGAAATCGACGACCGCGAGATCCTTGTAGCATTCTTCTCCTCAATTTATGACTGTGTCTCGGGTTCCGTGTCAGATTTCAAACCCTAGCCATCGTCTGGCCCGAAAATACTGATTTCGGCCCATTTTTGTCGGGTGGTACGAAAATCGCCCGAAAAGTCCAGATGAAATCGACGACCGCGAGATCCTTGTAGCATTCTTCTCCAAAATTTATGACTGTGTCTCGGGTTCTGTGTCGGATTTCAAACCCTAGCCATCGTCTGGCCCGAAAATACCGATTTCAGCCCATTTTTGTCGGGTGGTACGAAAATCGCCCAAAAAGTGCAGATGAAATCGATGACCGCGAGATCCTTTTAGCATTCTTCTCCTCAATTTATGACTGTGTCTCGAGTTCCGTGTCGGATTTCAAACCCTAGCCATCGTCTGGCCCGAAAATACCGATTTCGGCCCATTTTTGTCGGGTGGTACGAAAATCGCCCGAAAAGTGCAGATGAAATCGACGACCGTGAGATCCTTATAGCATTCTTCTCCTCAATTTATGACTGTGTCTCGGGTTCCGTATCGGATTTCAAACCCTAGCCATCGTCTGGCCCGAAAATACCGATTTCGGCCCATTTTTGTCGGGTGGTACGAAAATCGCCCGAAAAGAGCAGATGAAATCGACGACCGCGAGATCCTTGTAGCATTCTTCTCTTAAATTTATGACTGTGTCTCGGGTTTTGTGTCGAATTTCAAACCCTAGCCATTGTCTGGCCTGAAAATACCGATTTTGGCCCATTTTTGTCGGGTGGTACGAAAATCGCCTGAAAAGTGTAGATGAAATCGACGACCGCGAGATCCTTGTAGCATTCTTCTCCTAAATTTATGACAGTGTCTCAGGTTCCGTGTCAGATTTCAAACCCTAGCCATCGTTTGGCCCGAAAATACCGATTTAGACCGATTTTTGTCGGGTTGTACGAAAATCGCCCGAAAAGTCCAGATGAAATCGACGACCTCGAGATCCTTGTAGCATTCTTCTCTTAAATTTAAGACTTTGTCTCGGGTTCCGTGTCGGATTTCAAACCCTAGCCTTCGTCTGGCCCGAAAATACTGATTTCGGCCCATTTTTTTCGGGTGGTACGAAAATCGCTCGAAAAGTGCAGATGAAATCGACGACCGCGAGATCCTTATAGCATTCTTCTCCTCAATTTATGACTGTGTCTCGGGTTCCGTGTCGGATTTCAAACCCTAGCCATCGTTTGGCCCGAAAATACCGATTTCGGCCCATTTTTTCTGGTGGTACGAAAATCGCCCGAAAAGTGCAGACGAAATCGACGACCGCGAGATTCTTGTAGCATTCTTCTCCTAAATTTATGACTCTGTCTTGGGTTTCGTGTCGGATTTCAAACCCTAGCCATCGTCTGGCCCGAAAATACCGATTTCGGCCCATTTTTGTCGGGTGGTATGAAAATCGCCCGAAAAGTGCAGAACAAATCGACGACCGCGAGATTCTTGTAGCATTCTTCTCTTAAATTTATGACTGTGTCTCGGGTTCCAAGTCGGATTTTAAACCCTAGCCATCGTCTGGCCCGAAAATACCGATTTCGGCCCATTTTTGTCGGGTGGTACGAAAATCGCCCGAAAAGTCCAGATGAAATCACTGACCGAGAGATCATTGTAGCATTCTTCTCTTAAATTTATGACTGTGTCTCGGGTTCCGTGTTGGATTTCAAACCCTAGCCATCGTCTGGCCCGAAAATACCGATTTCGGCCAATTTTTGTCGGGTGGTACGAAAATCGCCAGAAAAGTGCAGATAAAATCGACGACCGCGAGATCCTTGTAGCATTCTTCTCCTAAATTTATGACTGTGTCTCGGGTTCCGTGGCGGATTTAAAACCCTAGCAATCGTCTGGCCTGAAAATACCGATTTTGGCCCATTTTTGTCGGGTGGTATGAATATCGCCCGAAAAGTCCAGATGAAATCGACGACCGCGAGATCCTTGTAGCATTCTTCTTCTAAATTTATGACTGTGTCTCGGGTTCCGTGTTGGATTTCAAACCCTTGCCATCGTTTGGCCCGAAAATACCGATATCGGCCCATTGTTGTCGGGTGGTACGAAAATCGCTCGAAAAGTGCAGATGAAATCGACGACCGCGAGATCCTTGTAGCATTCTCCTCTTAAATTTATGACTGTGTCTCGGGTTCCAAGTCGGATTTCAAACCCTAGCCATCGTCTGGCCCGAAAATACCGATTCCGGCCTATTTTTGTCGGGTGGTACGAAAATCGCCCGAAAAGTGCAGATGAAATCGACGACCGCGAGATCCTTGTAGCATTCTTCTCCTAAATTTATGACTGTGTCTCATGTTCCGTTTCGAATTTAAAACCCTAGCCATCGTCTGGCCCGAAAATACCGATTTCAGCCCATTTTTGTCGGGTGGTACGAAAATCGCTTGAAAAGTCCAGATGAAATCGACGACCGCGAGATCCTTATGGCAATCTTCTCCTCAATTTATGACTGTGTCTCGGGTTCCATGTCGGATTTCAAACCCTAGCCATCGTTTGGCACGAAAATACCGATTTCGGCCCATTTTTGTCGGGTGGTACGAAAATCGCTCGAAAAGTGCAGATGAAATCGACGACCACGAGATCCTTGTAGCATTCTTCTCTTAAATTTATGACTGTGTCTCGGGTTTCGTGTCGGATTTCAAACCATAGCCATCGTCTGGCCCGAAAATACCGATTTCGGCCCATTGTTGTCGGGTGGTACGAAAATCGCCCGAAAAGTGCAGATGAAATCGACGACGGCGAGATACTTGTAGCATTCTTCTCTTAAATTTATGACTGTGTCTCGGGTTCTGTGTCGAATTTCAAACCAGAGCCATCGTCTGGCCCGAAAATACCGATTTAAGCCCATTATTGTCGGGTGATACGAAAATCGCTCGAAAAGTGCAGATGAAATCGACGACCGCGAGATCCTTGTAGCATTCTCCTCTTAAATTTATGACTGTGTCTCGGGTTCCAAGTCGGATTTCAAACCCTAGCCATCGTCTGGCCCGAAAATACCGATTCTGGCCTATTTTTGTCGGGTGGTACGAAAATCGCCCGAAAAGTGCAGATGAAATCGACGACCGCGAGATCCTTGTAGCATTCTTCTCCTAAATTTATGATTGTGTCTCATGTTCCGTTTTGAATTTAAAACCCTAGCCATCGTCTGGCCCGAAAATACCGATTTCAGCCCATTTTTGTCGGGTGGTACGAAAATCGCTTGAAAAGTCCAGATGAAATC
The DNA here is from genome assembly GCA_037974735.1 of Cicer chorassanicum. Classification (NCBI taxonomy): domain Eukaryota; kingdom Viridiplantae; phylum Streptophyta; class Magnoliopsida; order Fabales; family Fabaceae; genus Cicer; species Cicer chorassanicum. The sequence goes on along the minus strand of JBBPBP010000794.1, from coordinate 53,046 downwards.
GACGACCGCGAGATCCTTATAGCAATCTTCTCCTCAATTTATGACTGTGTCTCGGGTTCCGTGTCGGATTTCAAACCCTAGCCATCGTTTGACACGAAAATACCGATTTCGGCCCATTTTTGTCGGGTGGTACGAAAATCACCCGAAAAGTGCACATAAAATCGACGACCGCAAGATTCTTGTAACATTCTTCTCCTAAATTTATGACTGTGTCTCGGGTTTCGTGTCGGATTTCTAACCCTAGCCATCGTCTGGCCCGAAAATACCGATTTCGGCCCATTTTTGTCGGGTGGTATGAAAATCGCCCGAAAAGTCCAGATGAAATCGACGATCGCGAGATCCTTATAGCAATCTTCTCCTCAATTTATGATTGTGTCTCGGGTTCCGTGTCGGATTTCAAACCCTAGCCATCGTCTGGCCCGAATATACCGATTTCGGCCCATTTTTGTCGGGTGGTACGAAAATCGCCCGAAAAGTCCAGATGAAATCGACGACCGCGAGATCCTTGTAGTATTCTTCTCCTTAATTTATGACTGTGTCTCGGGTTCCGTGTCGGATTTCAAACCCTAGCCATCGTCTGGCCCGAAAATACCAATTTCAACCCATTTTTGTTGAATGGTACGAAATCGCCCGAAAAGTCCAGATGAAATCGATGACCGCGAGATCCTTGTGGCATTCTTCTCCAAAATTTATTACTGTGTCTCGGGTTCCGTGTCGGATTTCAAACCCTAGCCATCGTCTGGCCCGAAAATACCGATTTCGGCCAATTTTTGTCGGGTGGTACGAAAATCGCCCGAAAAGTGCAGATGAAATCGACGACCGGGAGATCCTTGTAGCATTCTTCTCCTAAATTTATGATTGTGTCTCAAGTTCCGTGTCGGATTTAAAACCTTAGCCATCGTCACGCCCGAAAATACCGATTTCGGCCCATTTTTGTCGGGTGGTACGAAAATCGCCCGAAAAGTGCACATAAAATCGACGACTGCGAGATTCTTGTAGCATTCTTCTCCTAAATTTATGACTGTGTCTCGGGTTTCGTGTCGGATTTCAAACCCTAGCCATCGTCTGGCCCGAAAATACCGATTTCGGCCCATTTTTGTCGGGTGGTACGAAAATCGCCCGAAAAGTGCAGAAGAAATCGACGACCGCGAGATCCTTGTAGCATTCTTCTCTTAAATTTATGACTGTGTCTCAGGTTCCAAGTCGGATTTCAAACCCTAGCCATCGTCTGGCCTGAAAATACCGATTTTGGCCCATTTTTGTCGGGTGGTATGAATATCGCCCGAAAAGTCCAGATGACATCGACGTCCGCGAGATCCTTGTAGCATTCTTCTCCTAAATTTATGACTGTGTCTCGGGTTCCGTGTTGGATTTCAAACCCTAGCCATCGTCTGACCCGAAAATACCGATATCGGCCCATTTTTGTCGGGTGGTACGAAAATCGCCCGAAAAGT
>JBBPBP010000794.1:34924-50872 GCA_037974735.1 Cicer chorassanicum | reverse complement strand
AGCCATCGTCTGGCCCGAAATACCGATTTCGGCCCATTTTTGTCGGGTGGTACGAAAATCGCCCGAAAAAAGCAAATGAAATCGACGACCGCGAGATCCTTGTAGTATTCTTCTCCTAAATTTATGACTGTGTCTCGGGTTCCGTGTCGGATTTCAAACCCCAGCCATCGTCTGGCCCGAAAATACCGATTTCAACCCATTTTTGTCGGGTGGTACGAAAATCGCCCGAAAAGTCCAGATGAAATCACTGACCGCGAGATCATTGTAGCATTCTTCTCTTAAATTTATGACTGTGTCTCGGGTTCCGTGTTGGATTTCAAACCCTAGCCATCGTCTGGCCCAGAAATACCGATTTCGGCCCATTTTTGTCGGGTGGTACGAAAATCGCCCGAAAAGTCCAGATGAAATCGATGACCGCGAGATCCTTCTGGCATTCTTCTCCTAAATTTATGATTGTGTCTCAAGTTCCGTGTCGGATTTAAAACCTTAGCCATCGTCACGCCCGAAAATACCGATTTCGGCCCATTTTTGTCGGGTGGTACGAAAATCGCCCGAAAAGTGCACATAAAATCGACGACTGCGAGATTCTTGTAGCATTCTTCTCCTAAATTTATGACTGTGTCTCGGGTTTCGTGTCGGATTTCAAACCCTAGCCATCGTCTGGCCCGAAAATACCGATTTCGGCCCATTTTTGTCGGGTGGTACGAAAATCGCCCGAAAAGTGCAGAAGAAATCGACGACCGCGAGATCCTTGTAGCATTCTTCTCTTAAATTTATGACTGTGTCTCAGGTTCCAAGTCGGATTTCAAACCCTAGCCATCGTCTGGCCTGAAAATACCGATTTTGGCCCATTTTTGTCGGGTGGTATGAATATCGCCCGAAAAGTCCAGATGAAATCGACGTCCGCGAGATCCTTGTAGCATTCTTCTCCTAAATTTATGACTGTGTCTCGGGTTCCGTGTTGGATTTCAAACCCTAGCCATCGTCTGACCCGAAAATACCGATATCGGCCCATTTTTGTCGGGTGGTACGAAAATCGCCCGAAAAGTCCAGATGAAATCGACGACCGCGAGATCCTTGTAGCATTCTTCTCCTAAATTTATGACTGTGTCTCATGTTCCGTGTCGGATTTAAAACCCTAGCCATCGTCTGGCCCGAAAATACCGATTTCGGCCCATTTTTGTCGGGTGGTACGAAAATCCTCTAAAAAGTCCAGATGAAATCGACGACCGCGAGATCCTTATAGCAATCTTCTCCTCAATTTATGACTCTGTCTCGGGTTCCGTGTTGGATTTCAAACCCTAGCCATTGTTTGGCACGAAAATACCGATTTCGGCCCATTTTTGTCGGGTGGTACGAAAATCACCCGAAAAGTGCACATAAAATCGACGATCGCAAGATTCTTGTAACATTCTTCTCCTAAATTTATGACTGTGTCTCGGGTTTCGTGTCGGATTTCAAACCCTAGCCATCGTCTGGCCCGAAAATACCGATTTCGGCCCATTTTTGTCGGGTGGTATGAAAATCGCCCGAAAAGTGCAGAAGAAATCGACGACCGCCAGATCCTTGTAGCATTCTTCTCTTAAATTTATGACTGTGTCTCGGTTTCCGTGTCGGATTTCAAACCCTAGCCATCGTTTGGCACGAAAATACCGATTTCGGCCCATTTTTGTCGGGTAGTACGAAAATCGCCCGAAAAGTGCACATAAAATCGACAACCGCGAGATTCTTGTAGCATTATTCTCCTAAATTTATGACTGTGTCTCGGGTTTCGTGTCGGATTTCAAACCCTAGCCATCGTCTGGCCCGAAAATACCGATTTCGGCCCATTTTTGTCGGGTGGTACGAAAATCGCCCGAAAAGTCCAGATGAAATCGACGACCGCGAGATCCTTGTAGCATTCTTCTCCAAAATTTATGACTGTGTCTCAGGTTCCGTGTCGGATTTCAAACCCTAGCCATCGTCTGGCCCGAAAATACCGTTTTCGGCCCATTTTTGTCGGGTGGTTCGAAAATCGCCCGAAAAGTGCAGATGAAATCGACGACTGCGAGATCCTTGTAGCATTCTTCTCCTAAATTTATGACTGTGTCTCGGGTTCCGTGTCGGATTTCAAACCCTAGCCATCGTTTGGCCCGAAAAGTACCGATTTCGGCCCATTTTTGTCATGTGGTACGAAAATCGCCCGAAAAGTACACATGAAATCGACGACCGCGAGATCCTTGTAGCATTCTTCTCCTAAATTTATGATTGTGTCTCGGGTTCCGTGTCGGATTTCAAACCCTAGCCATCGTCTGGCCCGAAAATACCGATTTCGGCCCATTTTTGTCGGGTGGTATGAAAATCGCCCGAAAAGTGCAGATGAAATCGACGACCGCGAGATCCTTGTAGCATTCTTCTCCTAAATTTATGATTGTGTCTCAGGTTCCGTGTCGGATTTCAAACCCTAGCCATCGTCTGGCCCGAAAATACCGATTTCGGCCCATTTTTGTCGGGTGGTACGAAAATCGCCCGAAAAGTGCAGATGAAATCGACGACCGCGAGATCCTTGTAGTATTCTTCTCCTAAATTTATGACTGTGTCTCGGGTTCCGTGTCGGATTTCAAACCCTAGCCATCGTCTGGCCCGAAAATACCGATTTCAACCCATTTTTGTCGGGTGGTACGAAAATCGCCCGAAAAGTCCAGATGAAATCACTGACCGCGAGATCGTTGTAGCATTCTTCTCTTAAATTTATGACTGTGTCTCGGGTTCCGTGTTGGATTTCAAACCCTAGCCATCGTCTGGCCCGGAAATACCGAGTTCGGCCCATTTTTGTCGGGTGGTACGAAAATCGCCCGAAAAGTCCAGATGAAATCGATGACCGCGAGATCCTTGTGGCATTCTTCTCCAAAATTTATTACTGTGTCTCGGGTTCCGTGTCGGATTTCAAACCCTAGCCATCGTCTGGCCCGAAAATACCGATTTCGGCCAATTTTTGTCGGGTGGTACGAAAATCGCCCGAAAAGTGCAGATGAAATCGACGACCGCGAGATCCTTGTAGCATTCTTCTCCTCAATTTATGACTGTGTCTCGGGTTCCGTGTCGGATTTCAAACCCTAGCCATCGTCTGGCCTGAAAATACCGATTTCGGCCCATTTTTGTCGGGTGGTACGAAAATCGCCCGAAAAGTGCAGATGAAATCGACGACCGCGATATCCTTATAGCATTATTCTCCTCAATTTATGACTGTGTCTCGGGTTCCGTGTTGGATTTCAAATCCTAGCCATCGTTTGGCCCGAAAATACCGTTTTCGGCCCATTTTTGTCGGTTGGTACGAAAATCGCCCGGAAAGTGCAGATGAAATCGACGACTGCGAGATTCTTGTAGCATTCTTCTCCTAAATTTATGACTGTGTCTCGGGTTTCGTGTCGGATTTCAAACCCTAGCCATCGTCTGGCCCGAAAATACCGATTTCGGCCCATTTTTGTCGGGTGGTACGAAAATCGCCCGAAAAGTGCAGAAGAAATCGACGACCGCGAGATCCTTGTAGCATTCTTCTCTTAAATTTATGACTGTGTCTCAGGTTCCATGTCGGATTTCAAACCCTAGCCATCGTCTGGCCTGAAAATACCGATTTTGGCCCATTTTTGTCGGGTGGTATGAATATCGCCCGAAAAGTCCAGATGAAATCGACGTCCGCGAGATCCTTGTAGCATTCTTCTCATAAATTTATGACTGTGTCTCGGGTTCCGTGTTGGATTTCAAACCCTAGCCATCGTCTGACCCGAAAATACCGATATCAGCCCATTTTTGTCGGGTGGTACGAAAATCGCCCGAAAAGTCCAGATGAAATCGACGACCGCGAGATCCTTGTAGCATTCTTCTCCTAAATTTATGACTGTGTCTCATGTTCCGTGTCGGATTTAAAACCCTAGCCATCGTCTGGCCCGAAAATACCGATTTCGGCCCATTTTTGTCGGGTGGTACGAAAATCCTCTAAAAAGTCCAGATGAAATCGACGACCGCGAGATCCTTATAGCAATCTTCTCCTCAATTTATGACTCTGTCTCGGGTTCCGTGTCGGATTTCAAACCCTAGCCATTGTTTGGCACGAAAATACCGATTTCGGCCCATTTTTGTCGGGTGGTACGAAAATCGCCCGAAAAGTGCACATAAAATCGACGACCGCAAGATTCTTGTAACATTCTTCTCCTAAATTTATGACTGTGTCTCGGGTTTCGTGTCGGATTTCAAACCCTAGCCATCGTCTGGCCCGAAAATACCGATTTCGGCCCATTTTTGTCGGGTGGTATGAAAATCGCCCGAAAAGTGCAGAAGAAATCGACGACCGCCAGATCCTTGTAGCATTCTTCTCTTAAATTTATGACTGTGTCTCGGTTTCCGTGTCGGATTTCAAACCCTAGCCATCGTTTGGCACGAAAATACCGATTTCGGCCCATTTTTGTCGGGTAGTACGAAAATCGCCCGAAAAGTGCACATAAAATCGACAACCGCGAGATTCTTGTAGCATTATTCTCCTAAATTTATGACTGTGTCTCGGGTTTCGTGTCGGATTTCAAACCCTAGCCATCGTCTGGCCCGAAAATACCGATTTCGGCCCATTTTTGTCGGGTGGTACGAAAATCGCCCGAAAAGTCCAGATGAAATCGACGACCACGAGATCCTTGTAGCATTCTTCTCTTAAATTTATGACTGTGTCTCGGGTTCCGTGTCGGATTTCAAACCCTAGCCATCGCCTGGCCCGAAAATACCAATTTCGGCCCATTTTTGTCGGGTGGTACGAAAATCGCACGAAAAGTCCAGATGAAATCGACGACCGCGAGATCCTTGTAGCATTCTTCTCCAAAATTTATGACTGTGTCTCGGGTTCCGTGTCGGATTTCAAACCCTAGCCATCGTCTGGCCCGAAAATACCGATTTCGGCCCATTTTTGTCGTGTGGTACGAAAATCGCCCGAAAAGTCAAGATGAAATCGACGACCGCGAGATCCTTTTAGCATTCTTCTCCAAAATTTATGACTGTGTCTCGGGTTCCGTGCCGGATTTGAAACTCTAGACATCGTCTGGCCCGAAAATATCGATTTCGGCCCATTTTTGTTGGGTGGTACGAAAATCGCCCGAAAAGTGCAGATAAAATCGACGACCGAGAGATCCTTGTAGCATTCTTCTCCAAAATTTATGACTGTGTCTCGGGTTCCGTGTCGGATTTCAAACCCTAGCCATCGTCTGGCCCGAAAATATCGATTTCGGCCCATTTTTGTCGGGTGGTACGAAAATCACCCGAAAAGTCCAGATGAAATCGACGACCGCGAGATCCTTGTAGCATTCTTCTCCAAAATTTATGACTGTGTCTCGGGTTCCGTGTCGGATTTCAAACCCTAGCCATCGTATGGCCCGAAAATACCGATTTCGGCCCATTTTTGTCGGGTGGTACGAAAATCGCCCGAAAAGTGCAGATGAAATCGAAGACCGCGAGATCCTTGTAGCATTCTTCTCCAAAATTTATGACTGTGTCTCGGGTTCCGTGTCGGATTTCAAACCCTAGCCATCGTATGGCCCGAAAATACCGATTTCGGCCCATTTTTGTTGGGTGGTACGAAAATCGCCCGAAAAGTGCAGATGAAATCGACGACCGCGAGATCCTTGTAGCATTCTTCTCCTAATTTTATGACTGTGTCTCGGGTTCCGTGTAAGATTTCAAACCCTAGCCATCGTCTGGCCCAAAAACACCGATTTCTGCCCATTTTTGTTTGGTGGTACGAAAATCGCCCGAAAAGTGCAGATTAAATCGACGACCGCGTGATTCTTGTAGCATTCTTCTCCTAAATTTATGACTGTGTCTCGGGTTTCGTGTCGGATTTCAAACCCTAGCCATCGTCTGGCACGAAAATACCGATTTCGGCCCATTTTTGTCGGGTGGTACGAAAATCGCCCGAAAAGTGCAGATGAAATCGACGACCGCGAGATCCTTGTAGCATTCTTCTCCTAAATTTATGACTGTGTCTCGGGTTCCGTGTCAAATTTCAAACCCAAGCCATCGTCTGGCTTGAAAATACCGATTTCGGCCCATTTTTATCGGGTGGTACGAAAATCGCCCGAAAAGTGCAGATGAAATCGACGACCGCGAGATTCTTGTAGCATTCTTCTCCAAAATTTATGACTGTGTCTCGGGTTTTGTGTCGGATTTCAAACCCTAGCCATCGTCTGGCCCGAAAATACCGATTTCGGCCCATTTTTGTCGGGTGGTACGAAAATCGCCCGAAAAGTGCAGATGAAATCGACGACCGCGAGATCCTTGTAGCATTCTTCTCATAAATTTATGACTGTGTCTCGGGTTCCGTGTCGGATTTCAAACCCTAGCCATCGTCTGGCCCGAAAATACCGATTTCGGCCCATTTTTGTCGGGTGGTACGAAAATCGCCCGAAAAGTGCAGATGAAATCGAAGACCGCGAGATCCTTATAGCATTCTTCTCCTCAATTTATGACTGTGTCTCGGATTCCGTGTCGGATTTCAAACCCTAGCCATCGTCTGGCCCGAAAATACCGATTTCGGCCCATTTTTGTCGGGTGGTACGAAAATCGCCCGAAAAGTCCAGATGAAATCGACGACCGCGAGATCCTTGTAGCATTCTTCTCCTAAATTTATGACTGTGTCTCATGTTCCGTGTCGGATTTAAAACCCTAGCCATCGTCTGGCCCGAAAATACCGATTTCGGCCCATTTTTTTCGGGTGGTACGAAAATCGCCTGAAAAGTCCAGATGAAATCGACGACCGCGAGATCCTTATAGCAATCTTCTCCTCAATTTATGACTGTGTCTCGGGTTCCGTGTCGGAGTTCAAACCCTAGCCATCGTTTTGCACGAAAATACCGATTTCATCCCATTTTTGTCGGGTGGTACGAAAATCGCCCGAAAAGTGCACATAAAATCGACGACCGCAAGATTCTTGTAACATTCTTCTCCTAAATTTATGACTGTGTCTCGGGTTTCGTGTCGGATTTCAAACCCTAGCCATCGTCTGGCCCGAAAATACCGATTTCGGCCCATTTTTGTCGGGTGGTATGAAAATCGCCCGAAAAGTGCAGAAGAAATCGACGACCGCCAGATCCTTGTAGCATTCTTCTCTTAAATTTATGACTGTGTCTCGGTTTCCGTGTCGGATTTCAAACCCTAGCCATCGTTTGGCACGAAAATACCGATTTCGGCCCATTTTTGTCGGGTAGTACGAAAATCGCCCGAAAAGTGCACATAAAATCGACAACCGCGAGATTCTTGTAGCATTATTCTCCTAAATTTATGACTGTGTCTCGGGTTTCGTGTCGGATTTCAAACCCTAGCCATCGTCTGGCCCGAAAATACCGATTTCGGCCCATTTTTGTCGGGTGGTACGAAAATCGCCCGAAAAGTCCAGATGAAATCGATGACCGCGAGATCCTTGTGGCATTCTTCTCCAAAATTTATTACTGTGTCTCGGGTTCCGTGTCGGATTTCAAACCCTAGCCATCGTCTGGCCCGAAAATACCGATTTCGGCCAATTTTTGTCGGGTGGTACGAAAATCGCCCGAAAAGTGCAGATTAAATCGACGACCGGGAGATCCTTGTAGCATTCTTCTCCTAAATTTATGATTGTGTCTCAAGTTCCGTGTCGGATTTAAAACCTTAGCCATCGTCACGCCCGAAAATACCGATTTCGGCCCATTTTTGTCGGGTGGTACGAAAATCGCCCGAAAAGTGCACATAAAATCGACGACTGCGAGATTCTTGTAGCATTCTTCTCCTAAGTTTATGACTGTGTCTCGGGTTTCGTGTCGGATTTCAAACCCTAGCCATCGTCTGGCCCGAAAATACCGATTTCGGCCCATTTTTGTCGGGTGGTACGAAAATCGCCCGAAAAGTGCAGAAGAAATCGACGACCGCGAGATCCTTGTAGCATTCTTCTCTTAAATTTATGACTGTGTCTCGGGTTCCAAGTCGGATTTTAAACCCTAGCCATCGTCTGGCCCGAAAATACCGATTTCGGCCCATTTTTGTCGAGTGGTACGAAAATCGCCCGAAAAGTGCACATAAAATCGACGACCGCGAGATCCTTGTAGCATTCTTCTCCTAAATTTATGACTGTGTCTCGGGTTCCGTGGCGGATTTAAAACCCTAGCAATCGTCTGGCCCGAAAATACTGATTTTGGCCCATTTTTGTCGGGTGGTATGAATATCGCCTGAAAAGTCCAGATGAAATCCACGACCGCGAGATCCTTGTAGCAATCTTCTCCTCAATTTATGACTGTGTCTCGGGTTCCGTGTCGGATTTCAAACCCTAGCCATCGTTTGGCCCGAAAATACCGATTTCGGCCCATTTTTGTCGGGTGGTATGAAAATCGCCCGAAAAGTCCAGATGAAATCGACGACCGCGAGATCCTTGTAGCATTCTTCTCCTAAATTTATGACTGTGTCTCGGGTTCCGTGTCGGATTTCAAACCCTAGCCATCGTCTGGCCCGAAAATACCTATTTCGGCCCATTTTTGTCGGGTGGTACGAAAATCGCACAAAAGTCCAGATGAAATCGACGACCGCGAGATCCTTGTAGCATTCTTCTCTTAAATTTATGACTGTGTCTCGGGTTCCGTGTCGGATTTCAAACCCTAGCCATCGTCCGGCCCGAAAATACCGATTTCGGCCCATTTTTGTCGGGTGGTACGAAAATCGCCCGAAAAGTGCAGATGAAATCGACGACCGCGAGATCCTTGTAGCATTCTTCTCCTAAATTTATGACTGTGTCTCGGGTTCCGTGTCGGATTTCAAACCCTAGCCATCGTCTGGCCCGAAAATACCGATTTCGGCCCATTTTTGTCGGGTGGTTTGAAAATCGCCCGAAAAGTCCAGATGAAATCGATGACTGCGAGATCCTTTTAGCTTTGTTCTCCTAAATTTATGACTCTGTCTCGGGTTCCTTGTCAGATTTCAAACCGTAGCCATCGTCTGGCCTGAAAATACCGATTTCGGCCCATTTTTGTCGGGTGGTACGAAAATCGCCCGAAAAGTGCAGATGAAATCGACGACCGCGAGATCCTTGTAGCATTCTTCTCCTAAATTTATGACTGTGTCTCGGGTTCCGTGTCAGATTTCAAACCCTAGCCATCGTCTAGCCCGAAAATACCGATTTCGGCCCATTTTTGTCGGGTGGTACGAAAATGGCCCGAAAAGTGCAGATGAAATCGACGACCGCGAGATTCTTGTAGCATTCTTCTCCTAAATTTATGACTGTGTCTCGGGTTTCGTGTCGGATTTCAAACCCTAGCCATCGTCAGGCCCGAAAATACCGATTTCGGCACATTTTTGTGGGGTGGTACGAAAATCGCTCGAAAAGTGCAGATGAAATCGACGACCGCGAGATCCTTGTAGCATTCTTATCCTCAATTTATGACTGTGTCTCGGGTTCCGGGTCGGATTTCAAACCCTAGCCATCGTCTGGCCCAAAAATACCGATTTCGGCCCATTTTTGTCGGGTGGTACGAAAATCGCGCGTAAAAGTGCAGATGAAATCGACGACCGCGAGATCCGTGTAGCATTTTTCTCATTAATTTATGAATGTGTCTCGGGTTCCGTGTCGGATTTCAAACCCTAGCCATCGTCTGGCCCGAAAATACCGATTTCGGCCCATTTTTGTCGGGTGGTACGAAAATGGCCCGAAAAGTCCAGATGAAATCGACGACCGCGAGATCCTTGTAGCATTCTTCTCCAAAATTTATGACTGTCTCGGGTTCCGTGTCAGATTTCAAACCCTAGTCATCGTCTGGCCCGAAAATACCAATTTCGGGCCATTTTTGTCGGGTGGTACGAAAATCGCCCGAAAAGTCCAGATGAAATCGACGACCGCGAGATCCTTGTAGCATTCTTCTCCTAAACTTATGATTGTGTCTCGGGTTTCCGTGTAGGATTTCAAACCCTAGCCATCGTCTGGCCCGAAAATACCGATTTCGGCCCATTTTTGTCGGGTGGTACGAAAATCGCCCGAAAAGTGCAGATGAAATCGACGACCGCGAGATCCTTGTAGCATTCTTCTCCTAAATTTATGACTGTGTCTCGGGTTCCGTGTCAGATTTCAAACCCTAGCCATCGTCTGGCCCAAAAACACCGATTTCTGCCCATTTTTGTCTGGTGGTACGAAAATCGCCCGAAAAGTGCAGATGAAATCGACGATCGCGTGATTCTTGTAGCATTCTTGTCCTAAATTTATGACTGTGTCTCGGGTTTCGTGTCGGATTTCAAACCCTAGCCATCGTCTGGCCCGAAAATACCGATTTCGGCCCATTTTTGTCGGGTGGTACGAAAATCGCCCGAAAAGTGCAGATGAAATCGACGACCGCGAGATCCTTGTAGTATTCTTCTCCTAAATTTATGACTGTGTCTCGGGTTCCGTGTCGGATTTCAAACCCTAGCCATCGTCTGGCCCGAAAATACCGATTTCAACCCATTTTTGTCGGGTGGTACGAAAATCGCCCGAAAAGTCCAGATGAAATCACTGACCGCGAGATCATTGTAGCATTCTTCTCTTAAATTTATGACTGTGTCTCGGGTTCCGTGTTGGATTTCAAACCCTAGCCATCGTTTGGCCCGGAAATACCGATTTCGGCCCATTTTTGTCGGGTGGTACGAAAATCGCCCGAAAAGTTCAGATGAAATCGATGACCGCGAGATCCTTGTGGCATTCTTCTCCAAAATTTATTACTGTGTCTCGGGTTCCGTGTCGGATTTCAAACCCTAGCCATCGTCTAGCCCGAAAATACCGATTTCGGCCAATTTTTGTCGGGTGGTACGAAAATCGCCCGAAAAGTGCAGATGAAATCGACGACCGGGAGATCCTTGTAGCATTCTTCTCCTAAATTTATGACTGTGTCTCAAGTTCCGTGTCGGATTTAAAACCTTAGCCATCGTCACGCCCGAAAATACCGATTTCAGTCCATTTTTGTCGGGTGGTACGAAAATCGCCCGAAAAGTGCACATAAAATCGACAACTGCGAGATTCTTGTAGCATTCTTCTCCTAAATTTATGACTGTGTCTCGGGTTTCGTGTCGGATTTCAAAACCCTAGCCATCGTCTGGACCGAAAATACCGATTTCGGCCGATTTTTGTCGGGTGGTACGAAAATCGCCCGAAAAGTTCAGAAGAAATCGACGACCGCGAGATCCTTGTAGCATTCTTCTCTTAAATTTATGACTGTGTCTCGGGTTCCAAGTCGGATTTTAAACCCTAGCCATCGTCTGGCCCGAAAATACCGATTTCGGCCCATTTTTGTCGAGTGGTACGAAAATCGCCCGAAAAGTGCACATAAAATCGACGACCGCGAGATCCTTGTAGCATTCTTCTCCTAAATTTATGACTGTGTCTCGGGTTCCGTGGCGGATTTAAAACCCTAGCAATCGTCTGGCCCGAAAATACTGATTTTGGCCCATTTTTGTCGGGTGGTATGAATATCGCCTGAAAAGTCCAGATGAAATCCACGACCGCGAGATCCTTGTAGCAATCTTCTCCTCAATTTATGACTGTGTCTCGGGTTCCGTGTCGGATTTCAAACCCTAGCCATCGTTTGGCCCGAAAATACCGATTTCGGCCCATTTTTGTCGGGTGGTATGAAAATCGCCCGAAAAGTCCAGATGAAATCGACGACCGCGAGATCCTTGTAGCATTCTTCTCCTAAATTTATGACTGTGTCTCGGGTTCCGTGTCGGATTTCAAACCCTAGCCATCGTCTGGCCTGAAAATACCGATTTCGGCCCATTTTTGTCGGTTGGTACGAAAATCGCCCGAAAAGTCCAGATGAAATCGACGACCGCGAGATCCTTGTAGCATTCTTCTCCTAAATTTATGACTGTGTCTCGGGTTCCGTGTCGGATTTCAAACCCTAGCCATCGTCTGGCCCGAAAATACTAATTTCGGCCCATTTTTGTCGGGTGGTACGAAAATCGCCCGAAAAGTCCAGATGAAATCGACGACCGCGAGATCCTTGTAGCATTCTTCTCCTAAATTTATGACTGTGTCTCGGGTTCCGTGTCGGATTTCAAACCCTAGCCATCGTCTGGCCCGAAAATACCAATTTCTGCCTATTTTTGTCGGGTGGTACGAAAATCGCCCGAAAAGTCCAGATGAAATCACCAACTGCGAGATCCTTGTAGCATTCTTCTCTTAAATTTATGACTGTGTCTCGAGTTCCGTGTCGGATTTCAAATCCTAGCCATCGTCTTGCCCGAAAATACCGATTTCAGCCCATTTTTGTCGGGTGGAACGAAAATCGCCCGAAAAGTCCAGATGAAATCACCGACCGCGAGTCCCTTATAGCATTCTTCTCTTAAATTTATGACTGTGTCTCGGGTTCCGTGTCGGATTTTAAACCCTTGCCATCGTCTGGCCCGAAAATACCGATTTCGGCCCATTTTTGTCGGGTGGTACGAAAATCGCCCGAAAAGTCCAGATGAAATCGACGACCGCGAGATCCTTGTAGCATTCTTCTCTTAAATTTATGACTGTGTCTCGGGTTCCGTATCGGATTTCAAACCCTAACGATCGTCTGGCCCGAAAATACCGATTTCGGCCCATTTTTGTCGGGTGGTACGAAAATCGCCCGAAAAGTCCAGATGAAATCGATGACCGCGAGATCCTGGTAGAATTCTTCTCCAAAATATATGACCTTGTCTCGGGTTCCGTGTCGGATTTCAAACCCTAGCCATCGTCTGGCCCGAAAATACCGATTTCGGCCCATTTTTGTCGGGTGGTATGAAAATCGCCCGAAAAGTCCAGATGAAATCGACGACCGCGAGATCCTTGTAGCATTCTTCTCCTAAATTTATGACTGTGTCTTGGGTTCCGTGTTGGATTTCAAACCCTAGCCATCGTCTGGCCCGAAAATACCGATTTCAGCCCATTTTTGTCGGGTGGTACGAAAATCGCACGAAAAGTCCAGATCAAATCAACGACCGCGAGATCCTTGTAGCATTCTTCTCCAAAATTTCTAACTGTGTCTTGGGTTCCGTGTCGGATTTCAAACCCTAGCCATCGTCTGGCCCGAAAATACCGATTTCGGCCCATTTTTGTCGGGTGGTATGAAAATCGCCCGAAAAGTCCAGATGAAATCGACGACCGCGAGATCCTTGTAGCATTCTTCTCCTAAATTTATGAGTGTGTCTCGGGTTCCGTGTCGGATTTCAAACCCTAGCCATCGTCTGGCCCGAAAATACCGATTTCGGCCCATTTTTGTCGGGTGGTACGAAAATCGCACGAAAAGTCCAGATGAAATCGACGACCGCGAGATCCTTGTAGCATTCTTCTCCAAAATTTATGACTGTGTCTCGGGTTCCGTGTCGGATTTCAAACCCTAGGCATCGTTGGCCCGAAAAAACCGATTTCGGCCTATTTTTGTGGGGTGGTACGAAAATCGCCCGAAAAGTCCAGATGAAATCGACGACCGCGAGATCCTTGTAGCATTCTTCTCTTAAATTTATGACTGTGTCTCGGGTTCCGTGTCGGATTTCAAACCCTAGCCATCGTCTGGCCCGAAAATACCGATTTCGGCCCATTTTTGTCGGGTGGTACGAAAATCGCTCGAAAAGTGCAGATGAAATCGACGACCGCGAGATCCTTGTAGCATTCTCCTCTTAAATTTATGACTGTGTCTCGGGTTCCAAGTCGGATTTCAAACCCTAGCCATCGTCTGGCCCGAAAAAACCGATTCCGGCCCATTTTTGTCGGGTGGTACGAAAATCTCCTGAAAAGTGCAGATGAAATCGACGACCGCGAGATCCTTGTAGCATTCTTTTCCTAAATTTATGACATTGTCTTGGGTTCCGTGTCGGACTAGCAATCGTCTGGCCCAAAAATACCGATTTCAGCCCATTTTTGTCGGGTGGTATGAATATCGCCTGAAAAGTCCAGATGAAATCCACGACCGCGAGATCCTTGTAGCATTCTTCTCCTAAATTTATGACTGTGTCTCGGGTTCCGTGTCGGATTTCAAACCCTAGCCATCGTCTGGCCCGAAAATACCGATTTCGGCCCATTTTTGTCGGGTGGTACGAAAATCGCCCGTAAAGTCCAGATGAAATCAACGACCGCGAGATCCTTGTAGCATTCTTCTCCTAAATTTATGACTGTGTCTCGGGTTCCGTGTCGGATTTCAAACCCTAGACATCGTCTGGCCCGAAAATACCGATTTCGGCCCATTTTTGTCGGTGGTACGAAAATCGCCCGAAAAGTCCAGATGAAATCGACGACCGCGAGATCCTTGTAGCATTCTTCTCCTAAATTTATGACTGTGTCTCGGGTTCCGTGTCGGATTTCAAACCCTAGCCATCGTCTGGCCCGAAAATACCGATTTCGGCCCATTTTTGTCGGGTGGTACGAAAATCGCCCGAAAAGTCCAGATGAAATCGACGACCGCGAGCTCCTCGTAG
This sequence comes from Cicer chorassanicum, assembly GCA_037974735.1. NCBI lineage: Eukaryota > Viridiplantae > Streptophyta > Magnoliopsida > Fabales > Fabaceae > Cicer > Cicer chorassanicum. The sequence goes on along the minus strand of JBBPBP010000794.1, from coordinate 36,433 downwards.
CATTCTTCTCCTAAATTTATGACTGTGTCTCGGGTTCTGTGTCGGATTTCAAACCCTAGCCATCGTCTGGCCCGAAAATACCAATTTCTGCCCATTTTTGTCGGGTTGTACGAAAATCGCCCGAAAAGTCCAGATGAAATCACCAACCGCGAGATCCTTGTAGCATTCTTCTCTTAAATTTATGACTGTGTCTCGGGTTCCATGTCGGATTTCAAACCCTAGCCATCGTCTGGCCCGAAAATACCAATTTCGGCCCATTTTTGTCGGATGGTACGAAAATCGCCCGAAAAGTCCAGATGAAATCGACGACCGCGAGATCCTTGTAGCATTCTCCTCCTAAATTTATGACTGTGTCTCGGGTTCCGTGTCGGATTTCAAACCCTAGCCATCGTCTGGCCCGAAAATACCGATTTCGGCCCATTTTTGTCGGGTGGTACGAAAATCGCCCGAAAAGTCCAGATGAAATCGACGACCGCGAGATCCTTGTAGCATTCTTCTCCTAAATTTATGAATGTGTCTCGGGTTCCGTGTTGGATTTATAACCCTAGCCAAGTCTGGCCCGAAAATACCGATTTCGGCCCATTTTTGTCGGGTGGTACGAAAATCGCACGAAAAGTCCAGATGAAATCGATGACCGCGAGATCCTTGTGGCATTCTTCTCCAAAATTTATTACTGTGTCTCGGGTTCCGTGTCGAATTTCAAACCCTAGCCATCGTCTGGCCCGAAAATACCGATTTCGGCCAATTTTTGTCGGGTGGTACGAAAATCGCCCGAAAAGTGCAGATGAAATCGACGACCGGGAGATCCTTGTAGCATTCTTCTCCTAAATTTATGACTGTGTCTCAAGTTCCGTGTCGGATTTAAAACCTTAGACATCGTCATGCCCGAAAATACCGATTTCGGCCCATTTTTGTCGGGTGGTACGAAAATCGCCCGAAAAGTGCACATAAAATCGACGACTACGAGATTCTTGTAGCATTCTTCTCCTAAATTTATGACTGTGTCTCGGGTTTCGTGTCGGATTTCAAACCCTAGCCATCGTCTGGCCCGAAAATAGCGATTTGGCCCATTTTTGTCGGGTGGTACGAAAATCGCCCGAAAAGTGCATAAGAAATCGACGACCGCGAGATCCTTGTAGCATTCTTCTCTTAAATTTATGACTGTGTCTCGGGTTCCAAGTCGGATTTTAAACCCTAGCCATCGTCTGGCCCGAAAATACCGATTTCGGCCCATTTTTGTCGAGTGGTACGAAAATCGCCCGAAAAGTGCAGATAAAATCGACGACCGCGAGATCCTTGTGGCATTCTTCTCCAAAATTTATTACTGTGTCTCGGGTTCCGTGTCAGATTTCAAACCCTAGCCATCGTCTGGCCCGAAAATAGCGATTTTGGCCCATTTTTGTCGGGTGGTACGAAAATCGCCCGAAAAGTGCATAAGAAATCGACGACCGCGAGATCCTTGTAGCATTCTTCTCTTAAATTTATGACTGTGTCTCGGGTTCCAAGTCG
>JBBPBP010000794.1:5774-34725 GCA_037974735.1 Cicer chorassanicum | reverse complement strand
TTTCAAACCCTAGCCATCGTCTGGCCCGAAAATACCGATTTCGGCCCATTTTTGTCGAGTGGTACGAAAATCGCCCGAAAAGTGCAGATAAAATCGACGACCGCGAGATCCTTGTAGCATTCTTCTCCTAAATTTATTACTGTGTCTCGGGTTCCGTGGCGGATTTAAAACCCTAGCAATCGTCTGGCCCGAAAATACCGATTTTGGCCCATTTTTGTCGGGTGGTATGAATATCGCCCGAAAAGTCCAGATGAAATCGACGACCGCAAGATCCTTGTAGCATTCTTCTCTTAAATTTATGACTGTGTCTCGGGTTCTGTGTCGGATTTCAAACCAGAGCCATCGTCTGGCCCGAAAATACCGATTTCGGCCCATTGTTGTCGAGTGGTACGAAAATCGCTCGAAAAGTGTAGATGAAATCGACGATCGCGAGATCCTTGTAGCATTCTCCTCTTAAATTTATGATTGTGTCTCGGGTTCCAAGTCGGATTTCAAACCCTAGCCATCGTCTGGCCCGAAAATACCGATTCCGGCCCATTTTTGTCGGATGGTACGAAAAGCACCCGAAAAGTGCAGATGAAATCGACGACCACGAGATCCTTGTAGCATTCTTCTCCTAAATTTATGACTGTGTCTCGGGTTCCGTGTCAGATTTAAAACCCTAGCAATCGTCTGGCCCGAAAATACCGTTTTCAGCCCATTTTTGTCGGGTGGTATGAATATCGCCTGAAAAGTCCAGATGAAATCCACGACCGCGAGATCCTTGTAGCATTCTTCTCCTAAATTTATGACTGTATCTCGGGTTCCATGTTGGATTTCAAACCCTAGCCATCGTTTGGCCCGAAAATACTGATTTCGGCCCATTTTTGTCGGGTCGTACGAAAATCGCTCGAAAAGTGCAGATGAAATCGACGACCACGAGATCCTTGTAGCATTCTTCTCCTAAATTTATGACTGTGTCTCGGGTTCCAAGTCGGATTTTAAACCCTAGCCATCGTCCGGCCCGAAAATACCGATTTAGGCCCATTTTTGTCGACTGGTACGAAAATCGCCCGAAAAGTGCAGATAAAATCGACGACCGCGAGATCCTTGTAGCATTCTTCTCCTAAATTTATTACTGTGTCTCGGGTTCCGTGGCGCATTTAAAACCCTAGCAATCGTCTGGCCTGAAAATACCGATTTTGGCCCATTTTTGTAGGGTGGTATGAATATCGCCCGAAAAGTCCAGATGAAATCGACGACCGCAAGATCCTTGTAGCATTCTTCTCTTAAATTTATGATTGTGTCTCGGGTTCTGTGTCGGATTTCAAACCAGAGCCATCGTCTGGCCCGAAAATACCAATTTCGGCCCATTGTTGTCGGGTGGTACGAAAATCGCTCGAAAAGTGCAGATGAAATCGACGACCGCGAGATCCTTGTAGCATTCTCCTCTTAAATTTATGACTGTGTCTTGGGTTCCAAGTCGGATTTCAAACCCTAGCCATCGTCTGGCTCGAAAATACCGATTCCGGCCCATTTTTGTCCGGTGGTACGAAAATCGCCCGAAAAGTGCAGATGAAATCGACGACCACGAGATCCTTGTAGCATTCTTCTCCTAAATTTATGACTGTGTCTCGGGTTCCGTGTCGGATTTAAAACCCTAGCAATCGTTTGGCCCGAAAATACCGATTTCATCCCATTTTTGTCGGGTGGTATGAATATCGCCTGAAAAGTCCAGATGAAATCCACGACGGCGAGATCCTTGTAGCAATCTTCTCCTCAATTTATGACTGTGTCTCGGGTTCCGTGTCGGATTTCAAACCCTAGCCATCGTTTGGCACGAAAATACCGATTTCGGCCCATTTTTGTCGGGTGGTACGAAAATCGCCCGAAAAGTGCACATAAAATCGACGACCGCGAGATTCTTGTAGCATTATTCTCCTAAATTTATGACTGTGTCTCGGGTTTCGTGTCGGATTTCAAACCCTAGCCATCGTCTGGCCCGAAAATACCGATTTCGGCCCATTTTTGTCGGGTGGTACGAAAATCGCCCGAAAAGTCCAGATGAAATCGACGACCGCGAGATCCTTGTAGCAATCTTCTCCTAAATTTATGACTGTGTCTCGGGTTCCGTGTCGGATTTCAAACCCTAGCCATCGTCTGGCCCGAAAATACCGATTTCGGCCCATTTTTGTCGGGTGGTACGAAAATCGCCCGAAAAGTCAAGATGAAATCGACGACCGCGAGATCCTTGTAGCATTCTTCTCCTAAATTTATGTATGTGTCTCGGGTTCCGTGTCGGATTTCAAACCCTCACCATCGTCTGGCTCGAAAATACCGATTTCGGCCCATTTTTGTCGGGTGGTACGAAAATCGCCTGAAAAAGTGCAGATGAAATCGACGACCGCGAGATCCTTGTAGAATTCTTCTCCTAAATTTATGATTGTGTCTCGGGTTCCGTGTCGGATTTCAAACCCTAGCCATCGTCTGGCCCGAAAATACCGATTTCGGCCCATTTTTGTCGGGTGGTACGAAAATCGCCCGAAAAGTCCAGAAGAAACCGACGACCGCGAGATCCTTGTAGCATTCTTCTCCTAAATTTATGACTGTGTCTCGGGTTCCGTGTCGGATTTCAAACCCTAGCCATCGTCTGGCCCGAAAATACCGATTTCGGCCCATTTTTGTCGGGTGGTACGAAAATCGCCCAAAAAGTTTAAATGAAAACGATAACCGCGAGATCCTTGTAGCATTCTTCTCCTAAATTTATGACTTTGTCTCGGGTTCCGTGTCGGATTTCAAACCCTAGCCATCGTCTGGGTCGAAAATACCGATTTCGGCCCATTTTTGTCGGGTGGTACGAAAATCACCCGAAAAGTCCAGATGAAATCGACGACCGCGAGATCCTTGTAGCATTCTTCTCCTAAATTTATGACTGTGTCTCGGGTTCCGTGTCGGATTTCAAACCCTAGCCATCGTCTGGCCCGAAAATACCGATTTCGGCCCATTTTTGTCGGGTGGTACGAAATCGCACGAAAAGTCCAGATGAAATCGACGACCGCGAGATCCTTGTAGCATTCTTCTCCAAAATTTATGACTGTGTCTCGGGTTCCGTGTCGGATTTCAAACCCTAGCCATCGTCTGGCCCGAAAATACCGATTTCGGCCCATTTTTGTCGCGTGGTACGAAAATCGCCCGAAAAGTCCAGATGAAATCGACGACCGCGAGATCCTTGTAGCATTCTTCTCCTAAATTTATGACTGTGTCTCGGGTTCCGTGTCGGATTTCAAACCCTAGCCATCGTCTGGCACGAAAATACCGATTTCGGCCCATTTTTGTCGGGTGCTACGAAAATCGCCCGAGAAGTGCAGATGAAATCGACGACCGCGAGATCCTTGTAGCATTCTTCTCCTAAATTTATGACTGTGTCTCGGGTTCCGTGTCGGATTTCAAACCCTAGCCATCGTCTGGCCCGAAAATACCGATTTCGGCCCATTTTTGTCGGGTGGTACGAAAATCGCCCGAAAAGTCCAGATAAAATCGACGACCGCGAGATCCTTGTAGCATTCTTCTCCTAAATTTATGACTGTGTCTCGGGTTCCGTGTCGGATTTCAAACCCTAGCCATCGTCTGGCCCGAAAATACCGATTTCGGCCCATTTTTGTCGGGTGATACGAAAATCGCCCGAAAAGTGCAGATGAAATCGACGACCGCGAGATCCTTGTAGCATTCTTCTACTAAATTTATGACTGTGTCTCGGGTTCCGTGTTAGATTTCAAACCCTAGCCATCGACTGGCCCGAAAATACCGATTTCGGCCCATTTTTGTCGGGTGGTACGAAAATCGCCCAAAAAGTCCAAATGAAATCGACGACCGCGAGATCCTTTTAGCATTCTTCTCCTAAATTTATGACTGTGTCTCGTGTTCCGTGTAGGATTTCAAACCCTAGCCATCGTCTGGCCCGAAAATACCGATTTCGGCCCATTTTTGTCGGGTGGTACGAAAATCGCCCGAAAAGTGCAGATAAAATCGACGACCGCGAGATCCTTATAGCATTCTTCTCCTCAATTTATGACTGTGTCTCGGGTTCCGTGTCGGATTTCAAACCCTAGCCATCGTCTGGCCCGAAAATACCGATTTCGGCCCATTTTTGTCGGGTGGTACGAAAATCGCTCGAAAAGTGCAGATGAAATCGACGACCGCGAGATCCTTGTAGCATTCTCCTCTTAAATTTATGACTGTGTCTCGGGTTCCAAGTCGGATTTCAAACCCTAGCCATCGTCTGGCCCGAAAAAACCGATTCCGGCCCATTTTTGTCGGGTGGTACGAAAATCTCCTGAAAAGTGCAGATGAAATCGACGACCGCGAGATCCTTGTAGCATTCTTTTCCTAAATTTATGACATTGTCTTGGGTTCCGTGTCGGACTAGCAATCGTCTGGCCCAAAAATACCGATTTCAGCCCATTTTTGTCGGGTGGTATGAATATCGCCTGAAAAGTCCAGATGAAATCCACGACCGCGAGATCCTTGTAGCATTCTTCTCCTAAATTTATGACTGTGTCTCGGGTTCCGTGTCGGATTTCAAACCCTAGCCATCGTCTGGCCCGAAAATACCGATTTCGGCCCATTTTTGTCGGGTGGTACGAAAATCACCCGAAAAGTGCAGATGAAATCGACGACCGCGAGATTCTTGTAGCATTCTTGTCCTAAATTTATGACTGTGTCTCGGGTTTCGTGTCGGATTTCAAACCCTAGCCATCGTCTGGCCCGAAAATACCGATTTCGGCCCATTTTTGTCGGGTGGTACGAAAATCGCCCGAAAAGTGCAGATGAAATCGACGACCGCGAGATCCTTGTAGTATTCTTCTCCTAAATTTATGACTGTGTCTCGGGTTCCGTGTCGGATTTCAAACCCTAGCCATCGTCTGGCCCGAAAATACCGATTTCAACCCATTTTTGTCGGGTGGTACGAAAATCGCCCGAAAAGTCCAGATGAAATCACTGACCGCGAGATCATTGTAGCATTCTTCTCTTAAATTTATGACTGTGTCTCGGGTTCCGTGTTGGATTTCAAACCCTAGCCATCGTCTAGCCCGGAAATACCGATTTCGGCCCATTTTTGATGGGCGGTACGAAAATCGGCTGAAAAGTCCAGATGAAATCGATGACCGCGAGATCCTTGTGACATTCTTCTCCAAAATTTATTACTGTGTCTCGGGTTCCGTGTTGGATTTCAAACCCTAGCCATCGTCTGGCCCGAAAATACTGATTTCGGCCCATTTTTGTCGGGTGGTACGAAAATCGCCCAAAAAGTGCAGATGAAATCGACGACCGCGAGATCCATATAGCATTCTTCTCCTCAATTTATGACTGTGTCTCAAGTTCCGTGTCGGATTTAAAACCCTAGCCATCGTCTGGCCCGAAAATACCGATTTCGGCCCATTTTTGTCGGGTGGTACGAAAATCGCCCGAAAAGTGCAGATGAAATCGACGACCGCGAGATCCTTGTAGCATTCTTCTCCTAAATTTATGATTGTGTCTCGGGTTTCGTGTCGGATTTCAAACCCTAGCCATCGTCTGGCCCGAAAATACCGATTTCGGCCCATTTTTGTCGGGTGGTACGAAAATCGCCCGAAAAGTCCAGATGAAATCGACGACCGCGAGATCCTTGTAGCATTCTTCTCCTAAATTTATGACTGTGTCTCATGTTCCGTGTCGGATTTAAAACCCTAGCCATCGTCTGGCCCGAAAATACCGATTTCGGCCCATTTTTGTCGGGTGGTACGAAAATCCTCTAAAAAGTCCAGATGAAATCGACGACCGCGAGATCCTTATAGCAATCTTCTCCTCAATTTATGACTCTGTCTCGGGTTCCGTGTTGGATTTCAAACCCTAGCCATTGTTTGGCACGAAAATACCGATTTCGGCCCATTTTTGTCGGGTGGTACGAAAATCACCCGAAAAGTGCACATAAAATCGACGATCGCAAGATTCTTGTAACATTCTTCTCCTAAATTTATGACTGTGTCTCGGGTTTCGTGTCGGATTTCAAACCCTAGCCATCGTCTGGCCCGAAAATACCGATTTCGGCCCATTTTTGTCGGGTGGTATGAAAATCGCCCGAAAAGTGCAGAAGAAATCGACGACCGCCAGATCCTTGTAGCATTCTTCTCTTAAATTTATGACTGTGTCTCGGTTTCCGTGTCGGATTTCAAACCCTAGCCATCGTTTGGCACGAAAATACCGATTTCGGCCCATTTTTGTCGGGTAGTACGAAAATCGCCCGAAAAGTGCACATAAAATCGACAACCGCGAGATTCTTGTAGCATTATTCTCCTAAATTTATGACTGTGTCTCGGGTTTCGTGTCGGATTTCAAACCCTAGCCATCGTCTGGCCCGAAAATACCGATTTCGGCCCATTTTTGTCGGGTGGTACGAAAATCGCCCGAAAAGTCCAGATGAAATCGACGACTGCGAGATTCTTGTAGCATTCTTCTCCTAAATTTATGACTGTGTCTCGGGTTCCAAGTCGGATTTTAAACCCTAGCCATCGTCCGGCCCGAAAATACCGATTTAGGCCCATTTTTGTCGACTGGTACGAAAATCGCCCGAAAAGTGCAGATAAAATCGACGACCGCGAGATCCTTGTAGCATTCTTCTCCTAAATTTATTACTGTGTCTCGGGTTCCGTGGCGCATTTAAAACCCTAGCAATCGTCTGGCCTGAAAATACCGATTTTGGCCCATTTTTGTCGGGTGGTATGAATATCGCCCGAAAAGTCCAGATGAAATCGACGACCGCAAGATCCTTGTAGCATTCTTCTCTTAAATTTATGATTGTGTCTCGGGTTCCGTGTCGGATTTCAAACCATAGCCATCGTCTGGCCCGAAAATACCGATTTTGGCCCATTGTTGTCGAGTGGTACGAAAATCGCCCGAAAAGTGCAGATGAAATCGACGACCGCGAGATACTTGTAGCATTCTTCTCTTAAATTTATGACTGTGTCTCGGGTTTTGTGTCTGATTTCAAACCAGAGCCATCGTCTGGCCCGAAAATACCGATTTCGGCCCATTGTTGTCGGGTGGTACGAAAATCGCTCGAAAAGTGCAGATGAAATCGACGACCGCGAGATCCTTGTAGCATTCTCCTCTTAAATTTATGACTGTGTCTCGGGTTCCAAGTCGGATTTCAAACCCTAGCCATCGTCTGGCCCGAAAATACCGATTCCGGCCCATTTTTGTCGGATGGTACGAAAATCGCCCGAAAAGTGCAGATGAAATCGTCGACCACGAGATCCTTGTAGCATTCTTCTCCTAAATTTATGATTGTGTCTCAGGTTCCGTGTCGGATTTAAAACCCTAGCAATCGTCTGGCCCGAAAATACCGTTTTCAGCCCATTTTTGTCGGGTGGTATGAATATCGCCTGAAAAGTCCAGATGAAATCCACGACCGCGAGATCCTTGTAGCATTCTTCTCCTAAATTTATGACTGTGTCTCGGGTTCCATTTTGGATTTCAAACCCTAGCCATCGTCTGGCCCGAAAATACTGATTTCGGCCCATTTTTGTCGGGTTGTACGAAAATCGCTCGAAAAGTGCAGATGAAATAGACGACCACGAGATCCTTGTAGCATTCTTCTCTTAAATTTATGACTGTGTCTCGGGTTCCGTGTTGGATTTCAAACCCTAGCCATCGTCTGGCCCGAAAATACCGATTTCGGCCCATTGTTGTCGGGTGGTACGAAAATCGCCCGAAAAGTGCAGATAAAATCGACGACCGCGAGATCCTTGTAACATTCTTCTCCTAAATTTATGAATGTGTCTCAGGTTCCGTGTCGGATTTCAAACCCTAGCCATCGTCTGGCCCGAAAATACCGATTTCGGCCCATTTTTGTCGGGTGGTACGAAAATCGCTCGAAAAGTGCAGATGAAATCGACGACCGCGAGATCCTTGTAGCATTCTCCTCTTAAATTTATGACTGTGTCTCGGGTTCCAAGTCGGATTTCAAACCCTAGCCATCGTCTGGCCCGAAAAAACCGATTCCGGCCCATTTTTGTCGGGTGGTACGAAAATCTCCTGAAAAGTGCAGATGAAATCGACGACCGCGAGATCCTTGTAGCATTCTTTTCCTAAATTTATGACATTGTCTTGGGTTCCGTGTCGGACTAGCAATCGTCTGGCCCAAAAATACCGATTTCAGCCCATTTTTGTCGGGTGGTATGAATATCGCCTGAAAAGTCCAGATGAAATCCACGACCGCGAGATCCTTGTAGCATTCTTCTCCTAAATTTATGACTGTGTCTCGGGTTCCGTGTCGGATTTCAAACCCTAGCCATCGTCTGGCCCGAAAATACCGATTTCGGCCCATTTTTGTCGGGTGGTACGAAAATCGCCTAAAAAGTGCAGAGGAAATCGACGACCACGAGATCCTTATAGCATTCTTCTCCTCAATTTATGACTGTGTCTCGGGTTCCGTGTCGGATTTCAAATCCTAGCCATCGTCTGGCCCGAAAATACCGATTTCGGCCCATTTTTGTCGGGTGGTATGAAAATCGCCCGAAAAGTGCAGATGAAATCGACGACCGGGAGATTCTTGTAGCATTCTTCTCCTAAATTTATGACTGTGTCTCGGGTTTCGTGTCGGATTTCAAACCCTAGCCATCGTCTGGCCCGAAAATACCGATTTCGGCCCATTTTTGTCGGGTGGTACGAAAATCGCCCGAAAAGTCCAGGTGAAATCGATGACCGCGAGATCCTTGTGGCATTCTTCTCCAAAATTTATTACTGTGTCTCGGGTTCCGTGTCGGATTTCAAACCCTAGCCATCGTCTGGCCCGGAAATACCGATTTCGGCCCATTTTTGTCGGGTGGTACGAAAATCGCCCGAAAAGTCCAGATGAAATCGATGACCGCGAGATCCTTGTGGCATTCTTCTCCAAAATTTATTACTGTGTCTCGGGTTCCGTGTCGGATTTCAAACCCTAGCCATCGTCTGGCCCGAAAATACCGATTTCGGCCCATTTTTGTCGGGTGGTACGAAAATCGCCCGAAAAGTCCAGATGAAATCACTGACCGCGAGATCCTTATAGCAATCTTCTCCTCAATTTATGACTGTGTCTCGGGTTCCGTGTCGGATTTCAAACCCTAGCCATCGTCTAGCCCGAAAATACCGATTTCGGCCTATTTTTGTCGGGTGGTACGAAAATCGCCTGAAAAGTCCAGATGAAATCGACGACCGCGAGATCCTTATAGCAATCTTCTCCTCAATTTATGACTGTGACTCGGGTTCCGTGTCGGATTTCAAACCCTAGCCATCGTCTGGCCCGAAAATACCGATTTCGGCCCATTTTTATCGGGTGGTACAAAAATCGCCCGAAAAGTGCAGATGAAATCGACGACCACAAGATCCTTGTAGCATTCTTCTCCTAAATTTATGATTGTGTCTCGGGTTTCGTGTCAGATTTCAAACCCTAGCAATCTTGTGGCCTGAAAATACTGATTTCGGCCCATTTTTGTCGGGTGGTACGAAAATCGCCCGAAAAAAGCATATGAAATCGACGACTGCGAGATCCTTGTAGTATTCTTCTCTTAAATTTATGATTGTTTCTCGAGTTCCGTGTCGGATTTCAAAACCTAGCAATCGTTTGGCCTGAAAATATCGATTTCGGCCCATTTTTGTCGGGTGGTACGAAAATCGCCCGAAAAGTCCAGATAAAATCGAGGACCGCGAGATCCTTGTAGCATTCTTCTCCTAAATTAATGACTGTGTCTCGGGTTCCGTGTCGGATTTCAAACCCTAGCCATCGTCTGGCCCGAAAATACCGATTTCGGCCCATTTTTGTAGAGTGGTACGAAAATCGCCCGAAAAGTCCAGATGAAATCCTCGACAGCGAGATCCTTGTAGAATTCTTCTCTTAAATTTATGACTGTGTCTCGGGTTCCGTGTCGGATTTCAAACCCTAGCCATCGTCTGGCCCGAAAATACCGATTTCGACCCTTTTTTGTCTGGTGGTACGAAAATCGCCCGAAAAGTGCAGATGAAATCGACGACCGCGAGATCCTTGTAGCATTCTTCTCCTAAATTTATGACTTTGTCTCAGGTTCCGTGTCAAATTTCAAACCCTAGCCATCGTCTGGCCCGAAAATACCGATTTCGGCCCATTTTTTTCAGGTGGTACGAAAATCGCTCGAAAAGTGCAGATGAAATCGACGACCGCGAGATCCTTATAGCATTCTTCTCCTTAATTTACGACTGTGTCTCGGGTTCCGTGTCAGATTTCAATCCCTAGCCATCGTCTGGCCCGAAAATACCGATTTCGTCCCTTTTTTTTCTGGTGGTACGAAAATCGCCTGAAAAGTGCAGACGAAATCGACGACCGCGAGATTCTTGTAGCATTCTTCTCCTAAATTTATGGCTGTGTCTCGGGTTTCGTGTCAGATTTCAAACCCTAGCCATCGTCTGGCCCGAAAATACCGATTTCGGCCCAATTTTGTCGGGTGGTACGAAAATCGCCCAAAAAGTGCAGATGAAATCGACGACCGCAAGATCCTTGTAGCATTCTTCTCCTAAATTTATGACTGTGTCTCGGGTTCCGTGTCGGATTTCAAACCCTAGCAATCGACTGGCCCGAAAATACCGATTTCGGCCAATTTTTGTCGGGTGGTACGAAAATCGCCCGAAAAGTCCAGATGAAATCACCAACCGCGAGATCCTTGTAGCATTCTTCTCCTAAATTTATGACAGTGTCTCAGGTTCCGTGTCAGATTTCAAACCCTAGCCATCGCCTGGCCCGAAAATACCGATTTCGGCCCATTTTTGTCGGGTTGTACCAAAATCGCCCGAAAAGTCCAGATGAAATCGACGACCGCGAGATCCTTGTAGCATTCTTCTCTTAAATTTATGACTGTGTCTCGGGTTTCGTGTCGTATTTCAAACCCTAGCGATCGTCTGGCCAGAAAATATCGATTTCGGCCCATTTTTGTCGGGTGGTACGAAAATCGCCCAAAAAGTGCAGATAAAATCGACGACCGCGAGATCCTTGTAGCATTCTTCTCCTAAATTTAGACTGTGTCTCGGGTTCTGTGTCGGATTTCAAACCCTAGCAATCGTCTGGCCCAAAAATACCGATTTCGGCCCATTTTTGTCGGGTGGTACGAAAATCTCCCGAAAAGTCCAGATGAAATCGACGACCACAAGATCCTTGTAGCATTCTTCTCCTAAATTTATGACTGTGTCTCGGGTTCCGTGTCGGATTTCAAACCCTAGCAATCGACTGGCCCGAAAATACTGATTTCGGCCCATTTTTGTCGGGTGGTACGAAAATCGCCCGAAAAGTCCAGATGAAATAACCGACCGCGAGATCCTTGTAGCATTCTTCTCCTAAATTTACGATTGTGTCTCAGGTTCCGTGTCAGATTTCAAACCCTAGCAATCGACTGGCCCGAAAATACCGATTTCGGCCCATTTTTGTCGGGTGGTACGAAAATCGCCCGAAAAGTCCAGATGAAATCACCAACCACGAGATCCTTGTAGCATTCTTCTCTTAAATTTATGACAGTGTCTCGGGTTCCGTGTCAGATTTCAAACCCTAGCCATTGTCTGGCCCAAAAATACCGATTTCGGCCCATTTTTGTCGGGTGGTACGAAAATCGCCCGAAAAGTCCAGATGAAATCGACGACCGCGAGATCCTTGTAGCATTCTTCTCCTAAATTTATGACTGTGTCTCGGGTTCCGTTTCGGATTTCAAACCCTAGCAATCGACTGGCCCGAAAATACTGATTTCGGCCCATTTTTGTCGGGTGGTACGAAAATCGCCCGAAAAGTCCAGATGAAATAACCGACCGCGAGATCCTTGTAGCATTCTTCTCCTAAATTTATGATTGTGTCTCAGGTTCCGTGTCAGATTTCAAACTCTAGCCATCGTCAGGCCCGAAAATACCGATTTCGGCCCATTTTTGTTAGGTGGTACGAAAATCGCCTGAAAAGTGCAGATGAAATCGATGACCGCGAAATCCTTGTGGCATTCTTTTCCAAAATTTATGACTGTCTCTCAAGTTCTTTGTCGGATTTCAAAGCCTAGCCATCGTCTGGCCCGAAAATACCGATTTCGGCCCATTTTTGTCAGGTGGAACGAAAATCGCCCGAAAAGTGCAGATGAAATCGACGACCGTGAGATCCTTATAGCATTCTTCTCCTAAATTAATGACTGTGTCTCGGGTTCCGTGTCGGATTTCAAACCCTAGCCATCGTCTGGCCCGAAAATACCGATTTCGGCCCATTTTTGTAGAGTGGTACGAAAATCGCCCGAAAAGTCCAGATGAAATCACCGACAGCGAGATCCTTGTAGAATTCTTCTCTTAAATTTATGACTGTGTCTCGGGTTCCGTGTTGGATTTCAAACCCTAGCCATCGTCTGGCCCGAAAATACCGATTTCGACCCATTTTTGTCGGGTGGTACGAAAATCGCCCGAAAAGTGCAGATGAAATCGACGACCGCGAGATCCTTGTAGCATTCTTCTCCTAAATTTATGACTTTGTCTCAGGTTCCGTGTCAAATTTCAAACCCTAGCCATCGTCTGGCCCGAAAATACCGATTTCGGTCCATTTTTTTCGGGTGGTACGAAAATCGCTCGAAAAGTGCAGATGAAATCGACGACCGCGAGATCCTTATAGCATTCTTCTCCTTAATTTACGACTGTGTCTCGGGTTCCGTGTCGGATTTCAATCCCTAGCCATCGTCTGGCCCGAAAATACCGATTTAGTCCCTTTTTTTCTGGTGGTACGAAAATCGCTTGAAAAGTGCAGACGAAATCGACGACCGCGAGATTCTTGTAGCATTCTTCTCCTAAATTTATGGTTGTGTCTCGGGTTCCGTGTCAGATTTCAAACCCTAGCCATCGTCTGGCCCAAAAATACCGATTTCGGCCCAATTTTGTCGGGTGGTACGAAAATCGCCCAAAAAGTGCAGATGAAATCGACGACCGCAAGATCCTTGTAGCATTCTTCTCCTAAATTTATGACTATGTCTCGGGTTCCGTGTCGGATTTCAAACCCTAGCAATCGACTGGCCCGAAAATACCGATTTCGGCAAATTTTTGTCGGGTGGTACGAAAATCGCCCGAAAAGTCCAGATGAAATCGACGACCGCGAGATCCTTGTAGGATTCTTCTCCTAAATTTATGACTGTGTCTCGGGTTCCGTGTCGGATTTCAAACCCTAGCAATCGACTGGCCCGAAAATACTGATTTCGGCCCATTTTTGTCGGGTGGTACGAAAATCGCCCGAAAAGTCCAGATGAAATAACCGACCGCGAGATCCTTGTAGCATTCTTCTCCTAAATTTACGATTGTGTCTCAGGTTCCGTGTCAGATTTCAAACCCTAGCAATCGACTGGCCCGAAAATACCGATTTCGGCCCATTTTTGTCGGGTGGTACGAAAATCGCCCGAAAAGTCCAGATGAAATCACCAACCACGAGATCCTTGTAGCATTCTTCTCTTAAATTTATGACAGTGTCTCGGGTTCCGTGTCAGATTTCAAACCCTAGCCATTGTCTGGCCCGAAAATACCGATTTCGGCCCATTTTTGTCGGGTGGTACGAAAATCGCCCGAAAAGTCCAGATGAAATCGACGACCGCGAGATCCTTGTAGCATTCTTCTCCTAAATTTATGACTTTGTCTCGGGTTCCGTGTCGGATTTCAAACCCTAGCAATCGACTGGCCCGAAAATACTGATTTCGGCCCATTTTTGTCGGGTGGTACGAAAATCGCCCGAAAAGTCCAGATGAAATAACCGACCGCGAGATCCTTGTAGCATTCTTCTCCTAAATTTATGATTGTGTCTCAGGTTCCGTGTCAGATTTCAAACCCTAGCCATCGTCTGGCCCGAAAATACCGATTTCGGCCCATTTTTGTCAGGTGGTACGAAAATCGCCTGAAAAGTGCAGATGAAATCGATGACCGCGAAATCCTTGTGGCATTCTTTTCCAAAATTTATGACTGTGTCTCGAGTTCTGTGTCGGATTTCAAAGCCTAGCCATCGTCTGGCCCGAAAATACCGATTTCGGCCCATTTTTGTCGGGTGGTACGAAAATCGCCTGAAAAGTGCAGATGAAATCGACGACCGTGAGATCCTTATAGCATTCTTCTCCTCAATTTATGACTGTGTCTCGGGTTCCGTGTCGGATTTCAAACCCTAGCCATCGTCTGGCCTGAAAATAACGATTTCGACCCATTTTTGTCGAGTGGTATGAAAATCGCCCGAAAAGTGCAGATGAAATCGACGACCGCGAGATTCTTGTAGCATTCTTCTCCAAAATTTATGACTGTGTCTCGGGTTTCGTGTCGGATTTCAAACCCTAGCCATCGTCTGGCCCGAAAATACCGATTTCGGCCCATTTTAGTCGGGTGGTACGAAAATCGCCCGAAAAGTGCTGATGAAATCGACGACCGCGAGATCCTTCTAGCATTCTTCTCCTTAATTTATGACAGTGTCTCAGGTTCCGTGTCAGATTTCAAACCCTAGCCATCGCCTGGCCCGAAAATACCGATTTAGACCGATTTTTGTCGGGTTGTACCAAAATTGCCCGAAAAGTCCAGATGAAATCGACGACCGCGAGATCCTTGTAGCATTCTTCTCTTAAATTTATGATTGTGTCTCGGGTTTCGTGTCGTATTTAAAACCCTAGCGATCGTCTGGCCAGAAAATATCGATTTCGGCCCATTTTTGTCGGGTGGTACGAAAATCGCCCGAAAAGTGCAGATAAAATCGACGACCGCGAGATCCTTGTAGCATTCTTCTCCTAAATTTAGACTGTGTCTCGGGTTCTGTGTCGGATTTCAAACCCTAGCAATCGTCTGGCCCAAAAATACCGATTTCGGCCCATTTTTGTCGGGTGGTACGAAAATCTCCCGAAAAGTCCAGATGAAATCGACGACCACAAGATCCTTGTAGCATTCTTCTCCTAAATTTATGACTGTGTCTCGGGTTCCGTATCGGATTTCAAACCCTAGCAATCGACTGGCCCGAAAATACTGATTTCGGCCCATTTTTGTCGGGTGGTACGAAAATCGCCCGAAAAGTCCAGATGAAATAACCGACCGCGAGATCATTGTAGCATTCTTCTCCTAAATTTATGATTGTGTCTCAGGTTCCGTGTCAGATTTCAAACCCTAGCCATCGTCTGGCCCGAAAATACCGATTTCGGCCCATTTTTGTCGGGTGGTACAAAAATCGCCTGAAAAGTGCAGATGAAATCGATGACCGCGAGATCCTTATGGCATTCTTTTCCAAAATTTATGACTGTGTCTCGAGTTCTGTGTCGGATTTCAAAGCCTAGCCATCGTCTGGCCCGAAAATACCGATTTCGGCCCATTTTTGTCGGGTGGTACGAAAATCGCCTGAAAAGTGCAGATGAAATCGACGACCGTGAGATCCTTATAGCATTCTTCTCCTCAATTTATGACTGTGTCTCGGGTTCCGTGTCGGATTTCAAACCCTAGCCATCGTCTGGCCTGAAAATAACGATTTCGACCCATTTTTGTCGGGTGGTATGAGAATTGCCCGAAAAGTGCAGATGAAATCGACGACCGCGAGATTCTTGTAGCATTCTTCTCCAAAATTTATGACTGTGTCTAGGGTTTCGTGTCGGATTTCAAACCCTAGCCATCGTCTGGCCCGAAAATACCGATTTCGGCCCATTTTTGTCGGGTGGTACGAAAATCGCCCGAAAAGTGCAGAAGAAATTGACGACCGCGAGATCCTTCTAGCATTCTTCTCCTAAATTTATGACAGTGTCTCAGGTTCCGTGTCAGATTTCAAACCCTAGCCATCGCCTGGCCCGAAAATACCGATTTAGACCGATTTTTGTCGGGTTGTACGAAAATCGCCCGAAAAGTCCAGATGAAATCGACGACCGCGAGATCCTTGTAGCATTATTCTCTTAAATTTATGACTATGTCTCAGGTTTCGTGTCAGATTTCAAACCCTAGCGATCGTCTGGCCCGAAAATACCGATTTCGGCCCATTTTTGTCGGGTGGTACGAAAATCGCCCGAAAAGTGCAGATAAAATCGACGACCGCGAGATCCTTGTAGCATTCTTCTCCTAAATTTAGACTGTGTCTCGGGTTCTGTGTCGGATTTCAAACCCTAGCAATCGTCTGGCCCAAAAATACCGATTTCGGCCCATTTTTGTCGGGTGGTACGAAAATCTCCCGAAAAGTCCAGATGAAATCGACGACCACAAGATCCTTGTAGCATTCTTCTCCTAAATTTATGACTGTGTCTCGGGTTCCGTGTCGGATTTCAAACCCTAGCAATCGACTGGCCCAAAAATACTGATTTCGGCCCATTTTTGTCGGGTGGTACGAAAATCGCCCGAAAAGTCCAGATGAAATAACCGACCGCGAGATCATTGTAGCATTCTTCTCCTAAATTTATGATTGTGTCTCAGGTTCCGTGTCAGATTTCAAACCCTAGCCATCGTCTGGCCCGAAAATACCGATTTCGGCCCATTTTTGTCGGGTGGTACGAAAATCGCCCGAAAAGTCCAGATGAAATCGACGACCGCGAGATCCTTGTGGCATTCTTCTCCTAAATTTATGACTGTGTCTTGGGTTCCGTGTTGGATTTCAAACCCTAGCCATCGTCTGGCCTGAAAATACCGATTTCAGCCCATTTTTGTCGGGTGGTACGAAAATCGCACGAAAAGTCCAGATCAAATCGACGACCGCGAGATCCTTGTAGCATTCTTCTCCAAAATTTCTGACTGTGTCTCGGGTTCCGTGTCTGATTTCAAACCCTAGCCATCGTCTGGCCCGAAAATACCGATTTCGGCCCATTTTTGTCGGGTGGTATGAAAATCGCCCGAAAAGTCCAGATGAAATCGACGACCGCGCGATCCTTGTAGCATTCTTCTCCTTAATTTATGAGTGTGTCTCGGGTTCTGTGTCGGATTTCAAACCCTAGCCATCGTCTGGCCCGAAAATACCGATTTCGGCCCATTTTTGTCGGGTGGTACGAAAATCGCCCGAAAAGTCCAGATGAAATCGACGACCGCGAGATCCTTGTAGCATTCTTCTCCTAAACTTATGACTGTGTCTTGGATTCCGTGTCGGATTTCAAACCCTAGCCATCGTCTGGCCCGAAAATACCGATTTCGGCCCATTTTTGTCGGGTGGTACGAAAATCGCCCGAAAAGTCCAGATGAAATCGACGACCGCGAGATCCTTGTAGCATTCTTCTCCTAAACTTATGACTGTGTCTCGGATTCCGTGTCGGATTTCAAACCCTAGCAATCGTCTGGCCCGAAAATACCGATTTCGGCCCATTTTTGTCGGGTGGTACGAAAATCGCCCGAAAAGTCCAGATGAAATCGACGACCGCGAGATCCTTGTAGCATTCTTCTCTTTAATTTATGGCTGTGTCTCGGGTTCCGTGTCGGATTTCAAACCCTAGCCATCGTCCGGC
Source organism: Cicer chorassanicum (assembly GCA_037974735.1). Classification (NCBI taxonomy): domain Eukaryota; kingdom Viridiplantae; phylum Streptophyta; class Magnoliopsida; order Fabales; family Fabaceae; genus Cicer; species Cicer chorassanicum. The sequence continues at coordinate 17,281 of JBBPBP010000794.1, read as the reverse complement.
CCGAAAATACCGTTTTCGGCCCATTTTTGTCAAGTGGTACGAAAATCGCCCGAAAAGTCCAGATGAAATGGACGACCGCGAGATCCTTGTAGCATTCTTCTCCTAAATTTATGCATGTGTCTTGGGTTCCGTGTCGGATTTCAAACCCTAGCCATCGTCTGGCCCGAAAATACCGATTTCGGCCCATTTTTGTCGGGTGGTACGAAAATCGCCCGAAAAGTCCAGATGAAATCGACGACCGCGAGATCCTTGTAGCATTCTTCTCCTAAATTTATGACTGTGTCTCGGGTTCCGTGTCGGATTTCAAACCCTAGCAATTGACTGGCCCGAAAATACTGATTTCGGCCCATTTTTGTCGGGTGGTACGAAAATCGCCCGAAAAGTCCAGATGAAATAACCGACCGCGAGATCCTTGTAGCATTCTTCTCCTAAATTTATGATTGTGTCTCAGGTTCCGTGTCAGATTTCAAACCCTAGCCATCGTCTGGCCCGAAAATACCGATTTCGGCCCATTTTTGTCGGGTGGTACGAAAATCGCCCGAAAAGTCCAGATGAAATCACCCACCGCGAGATTCTTGTAGCATTCTTCTCTTAAATTTATGACAGTGTCTCGGGTTCCGTGTAAGATTTAAAACCCTAGCCATTGTCTGGCCCGAAAATACCGATTTCGGCCCATTTTTGTCGGGTGGTACGAAAATCGCCCGAAAAGTCCAGATGAAATCGACGACCGCGAGATCCTTGTAGCATTCTTCTCCTAAATTTATGACTGTGTCTCGGGTTCCGTTTCGGATTTCAAACCCTAGCAATCGACTGGCCCGAAAATACTGATTTCGGCCCATTTTTGTCGGGTGGTACGAAAATCGCCCGAAAAGTCCAGATGAAATAACCGACCGCGAGATCCTTGTAGCATTCTTCTCCTAAATTTATGATTGTGTCTCAGGTTCCGTGTCAGATTTTAAACCCTAGCCATCGTCTGGCCCGAAAATACCGATTTCGGCCCATTTTTGTCAGGTGGTACGAAAATCGCCTGAAAAGTGCAGATGAAATCGATGACCGCGAAATCCTTGTGGCATTCTTTTCCAAAATTTATGACTGTGTCTCGAGTTCTGTGTCGGATTTCAAAGCCTAGCCATCGTCTGGCCCGAAAATACCGATTTCGGCCCATTTTTGTCGGGTGGTACGAAAATCGCCTGAAAAGTGCAGATGAAATCGACGACCGTGAGATCCTTATAGCATTCTTCTCCTCAATTTATGACTGTGTCTCGGGTTCCGTGTCGGATTTCAAACCCTAGCCATCGTCTGGCCTGAAAATAACAATTTCGACCCATTTTTGTCGAGTGGTATGAAAATCGCCCGAAAAGTGCAGATGAAATCGACGACCGCGAGATTCTTGTAGCATTCTTCTCCAAAATTTATGACTGTGTCTCGGGTTTCGTGTCGGATTTCAAACCCTAGCCATCGTCTGGCCCGAAAATACCGATTTCGGCCCATTTTTGTCGGGTGGTACGAAAATCGCCTGAAAAGTGCAGATGAAATCGACGACCGCGAGATCCTTGTAGCATTCTTCTCCTAAATTTATGACTGTGTCTCGGGTTTCGTGTCAGATTTCAAAACCTAGCCATCGTCTGGCCCGAAAATACCGATTTCGGCCCATTTTTGTCGCGTGGTACGAAAATCGCCTGAAAAGTGCAGATGAAATCGACGATCGCGAGATCCTTGTAGCATTCTTCTCCTAAATTTATGACTGTGTCTCGGGTTCCGTGTCAGATTTCAAACCCTAGCCATCGTCTGGCCCGAAAATACCGATTTCGGCCCATTTTTGTCGGGTGGTACGAAAATCGCCTGAAAAGTGCAGATGAAATCGACGACCGCGAGATCCTTGTAGCATTCTTCTCTTAAATTTATGACTGTGTCTCGGGTTTCGTGTCGTATTTCAAACCCTAGCGATCGTCTGGCCAGAAAATATCGATTTCGGCCCATTTTTGTCGGGTGGTACGAAAATCGCCCGAAAAGTGCAGATAAAATCGACGACCGCGAGATCCTTGTAGCATTCTTCTCCTAAATTTAGACTGTGTCTCGGGTTCTGTGTCGGATTTCAAACCCTAGCAATCGTCTGGCCCAAAAATACCGATTTCGGCCCATTTTTGTCGGGTGGTACGAAAATCTCCCGAAAAGTCCAGATGAAATCGACGACCACAAGATCCTTGTAGCATTCTTCTCCTAAATTTATGACTGTGTCTCGGGTTCCGTATCGGATTTCAAACCCTAGCAATCGACTGGCCCGAAAATACTGATTTCGGCCCATTTTTGTCGGGTGGTACGAAAATCGCCCGAAAAGTCCAGATGAAATAACCGACCGCGAGATCATTGTAGCATTCTTCTCCTAAATTTATGATTGTGTCTCAGGTTCCGTGTCAGATTTCAAACCCTAGCCATCGTCTGGCCCGAAAATACCGATTTCGGCCCATTTTTGTCGGGTGGTACAAAAATCGCCTGAAAAGTGCAGATGAAATCGATGACCGCGAGATCCTTATGGCATTCTTTTCCAAAATTTATGACTGTGTCTCGAGTTCTGTGTCGGATTTCAAAGCCTAGCCATCGTCTGGCCCGAAAATACCGATTTCGGCCCATTTTTGTCGGGTGGTACGAAAATCGCCTGAAAAGTGCAGATGAAATCGACGACCGTGAGATCCTTATAGCATTCTTCTCCTCAATTTATGACTGTGTCTCGGGTTCCGTGTCGGATTTCAAACCCTAGCCATCGTCTGGCCTGAAAATAACAATTTCGACCCATTTTTGTCGAGTGGTATGAAAATCGCCCGAAAAGTGCAGATGAAATCGACGACCGCGAGATTCTTGTAGCATTCTTCTCCAAAATTTATGACTGTGTCTCGGGTTTCGTGTCGGATTTCAAACCCTAGCCATCGTCTGGCCCGAAAATACCGATTTCGGCCCATTTTTGTCGGGTGGTACGAAAATCGCCCGAAAAGTCCAGATGAAATCGACGACCGCGAGATCCTTGTAGCATTCTTCTCCTATATTTATGACTGTGTCTCGGGATCCGTGTCGGATTTCAAACCCTAGCCATCGTTTGGCCCGAAAATACTGATTTCGGCCCATTTTTGTCGGGTGGTACGAAATCGCACGAAAAGTGCAGATGAAATCGACGACCGTTAGATCCTTGTAGCATTCTTCTCCAAAATTTATGACTGTGTCTCGGGTTCTGTGACGGATTTCAAACCCTAGCCATCATCTGGCCCGAAAATACCGATTTCGGCCCATTTTTGTCAAGTGGTACGAAAATCGCCCGAGAAGTGCAGATGAAATCGACGACCGCGAGATCCTTGTAGAATTCTTCTCCTAAATTTATGACTGTGTCTCGGGTTCCGTGACGGATTTCAAACCCTAGCCATCGTCTGGCCCGAAAATACCGATTTCGGCCCATTTTTGTCGGGTGGTACGAAAATCGCCCGAAAAGTCCAGATGAAATCGACGACCGCGAGATCCTTGTAGCATTCTTCTCTTTAATTTATGGCTGTGTCTCGGGTTCCGTGTCGGATTTCAAACCCTAGCCATCGTCCGGCCCGAAAATACCGTTTTCGGCCCATTTTTGTCAAGTGGTACGAAAATCGCCCGAAAAGTCCAGATGAAATGGACGACCGCGAGATCCTTGTAGCATTCTTCTCCTAAATTTATGCATGTGTCTTGGGTTCCGTGTCGGATTTCAAACCCTAGCCATCGTCTGGCCCGAAAATACCGATTTCGGCCCATTTTTGTCGGGTGGTACGAAAATCGCCCGAAAAGTCCAGATGAAATCGACGACCGCGAGATCCTTGTAGCATTCTTCTCCTAAATTTATGACTGTGTCTCGGGTTCCGTGTCGGATTTCAAACCCTAGCAATTGACTGGCCCGAAAATACTGATTTCGGCCCATTTTTGTCGGGTGGTACGAAAATCGCCCGAAAAGTCCAGATGAAATAACCGACCGCGAGATCCTTGTAGCATTCTTCTCCTAAATTTATGATTGTGTCTCAGGTTCCGTGTCAGATTTCAAACCCTAGCCATCGTCTGGCCCGAAAATACCGATTTCGGCCCATTTTTGTCGGGTGGTACGAAAATCGCCCGAAAAGTCCAGATGAAATCACCCACCGCGAGATTCTTGTAGCATTCTTCTCTTAAATTTATGACAGTGTCTCGGGTTCCGTGTAAGATTTAAAACCCTAGCCATTGTCTGGCCCGAAAATACCGATTTCGGCCCATTTTTGTCGGGTGGTACGAAAATCGCCCGAAAAGTCCAGATGAAATCGACGACCGCGAGATCCTTGTAGCATTCTTCTCCTAAATTTATGACTGTGTCTCGGGTTCCGTTTCGGATTTCAAACCCTAGCAATCGACTGGCCCGAAAATACTGATTTCGGCCCATTTTTGTCGGGTGGTACGAAAATCGCCCGAAAAGTCCAGATGAAATAACCGACCGCGAGATCCTTGTAGCATTCTTCTCCTAAATTTATGATTGTGTCTCAGGTTCCGTGTCAGATTTTAAACCCTAGCCATCGTCTGGCCCGAAAATACCGATTTCGGCCCATTTTTGTCAGGTGGTACGAAAATCGCCTGAAAAGTGCAGATGAAATCGATGACCGCGAAATCCTTGTGGCATTCTTTTCCAAAATTTATGACTGTGTCTCGAGTTCTGTGTCGGATTTCAAAGCCTAGCCATCGTCTGGCCCGAAAATACCGATTTCGGCCCATTTTTGTCGGGTGGTACGAAAATCGCCTGAAAAGTGCAGATGAAATCGACGACCGTGAGATCCTTATAGCATTCTTCTCCTCAATTTATGACTGTGTCTCGGGTTCCGTGTCGGATTTCAAACCCTAGCCATCGTCTGGCCTGAAAATAACGATTTCGACCCATTTTTGTCGAGTGGTATGAAAATCGCCCGAAAAGTGCAGATGAAATCGACGACCGCGAGATTCTTGTAGCATTCTTCTCCAAAATTTATGACTGTGTCTCGGGTTTCGTGTCGGATTTCAAACCCTAGCCATCGTCTGGCCCGAAAATACCGATTTCGGCCCATTTTAGTCGGGTGGTACGAAAATCGCCCGAAAAGTGCAGATGAAATCGACGACCGCGAGATCCTTCTAGCATTCTTCTCCTAAATTTATGACAGTGTCTCAGGTTCCGTGTCAGATTTCAAACCCTAGCCATCGCCTGGCCCGAAAATACCGATTTAGACCGATTTTTGTCGGGTTGTACCAAAATCGCCCGAAAAGTCCAGATGAAATCGACGACCGCGAGATCCTTGTAGCATTCTTCTCTTAAATTTATGACTGTGTCTCGGGTTTCGTGTCGTATTTAAAACCCTAGCGATCGTCTGGCCAGAAAATATCGATTTCGGCCCATTTTTGTCGGGTGGTACGAAAATCGCCCGAAAAGTGCAGATAAAATCGACGACCGCGAGATCCTTGTAGCATTCTTCTCCTAAATTTAGACTGTGTCTCGGGTTCCGTGTCGGATTTCAAACCCTAGCCATCGTCTGGCCTGAAAATAACGATTTCGACCCATTTTTGTCGAGTGGTATGAAAATCGCCCGAAAAGTGCAGATGAAATCGACGACCGCGAGATTCTTGTAGCATTCTTCTCCAAAATTTATGACTGTGTCTCGGGTTTCGTGTCGGATTTCAAACCCTAGCCATCGTCTGGCCCGAAAATACCGATTTCAGCCCATTTTTGTCGGGTGGTACGAAAATCGCCCGAAAAGTGCAGATGAAATCGACGACCGCGAGATCCTTCTAGCATTCTTCTCCTAAATTTATGACAGTGTCTCAGGTTCCGTGTCAGATTTCAAACCCTAGCCATCGCCTGGCCCGAAAATACCGATTTAGACCGATTTTTGTCGGGTTGTACGAAAATCGCCCGAAAAGTCCAGATGAAATCGACGACCGCGAGATCCTTGTAGCATTCTTCTCTTAAATTTATGACTGTGTCTCGGGTTTCGTGTCGGATTTCAAACCCTAGCCATCGTCTGGCCCGAAAATACCGATTTCGGCCCATTTTTGTCGGGTGGTACGAAAATCGCCCGAAAAGTGCAGATAAAATCGACGACCGCGAGATTCTTGTAGCATTCTTCTCCTAAATTTATGACTGTGTCTCGGGTTCCGTGTCGGATTTCAAACCCTAGCCATCGTCTGGCCCGAAAATACCGATTTTGGCCCATTTTTGTTGGGTGGTACGAAAATGGCCCGAAAAGTCCAGATGAAATCGACGACCGCGAGATCCTTGTAGCATTCTTCTCCAAAATTTATGACTGTGTCTCGGGTTCCGTGTCGGATTTCAAACCCTAGCCATCGTCTGGCCCGAAAATACCGATTTCAGCCCATTTTTGTCGGGTGGTACGAAAATCGCCCGAAAAGTGCAGATGAAATTGATGACCGCGAGATCCTTTTAGCATTCTGCTCCTCAATTTATGACTGTGTCTCGAGTTCCGTGTCGGATTTCAAACCCTAGCCATCGTCTGGCCCGAAAATACCGATTTCGGCCCATTTTTGTGGGGTGGTACGAAAATCGCCCGTAAAAGTGCAGATGAAATCGACGACCGCGAGATCCTTGTAGCATTCTTCTCCTCAATTTATGAATGTGTCTTGGGTTCCGTGTTGGATTTCAAACCCTAGCCATTGTCTGGCCCGAAAATACTGATTTCGGGCTATTTTTGTCGGGTGGTACAAAAATCGCCCGAAAAGTCCAGATCAAATCGACGACCGCGAGATCCTTGTAGAATTCTTCTCCTAAATTTATGAATGTGTTTCGGGTTCCGTGTCGGATTTCAAACCCTAGCAATCGTCTGGCCCGAAAATACCGATTTCGGCCCATTTTTGTCGGGTGGTACGAAAATCGCTCGAAAAGTGCAGATGAAATCGACGACCGCAAGATTCTTGTAGCATTCTTCTACTAAATTTAAGACTGTGTCTCGGGTTCCGTGTTAGATTTCAAACCCTAGCTATCGTCTGGCCCAAAAATACCGATTTCGGCCCATTTTTGTCGGGTGGTACGAAAATCGCCCGAAAAGTCCAGATGAAATCGACGACCGCGAGATCCTTGTAGCATTCTTCTCCTAAATTTATGACTGTGTCTCGTGTTCCGTGTAGGATTTCAAACCCTAGCCATCGTTTAGCCCGAAAATACCGATTTCGGCCCATTTTTGTCGGGTGGTACGAAAATCGCCCGAAAAGTGCAGATAAAATCGACGACCGCGAGATCCTTATAGCATTCTTCTCCTCAATTTATGACTGTGTCTCGGGTTCCGTGTCGGATTTCAAACCCTAGCCATCGTCTGGCCCGAAAATACCGATTTCGGCCCATTTTTGTTAGGTGGTACCAAAATGGCCCGAAAAGTCTTGATGAAATCGACGACCGCGAGATCCTTATAGCATTCTTCTTCTCAATTTTTGACTGTGTCTCGGGTTCCGTGTCGGATTTCAAACCCTAGCCATCGTCTGGCCCGAAAATACCGATTTCGGCCTATTTTTGTCGGGTGGTACGAAAATGGCCCGAAAAGTCTAGATGAAATCGACGACCGCGAGATCCTTATAGCATTCTTCTCCTCAATTTATGACTGTGTCTCGGGTTCCGTGTCGGATTTCAAACCCTAGCCATCGTCTGGCCCGAAAATACCGATTTCGGCCCATTTTTGTCGGGTGGTACGAAAATCTCCCGAAAAGTCCAGATGAAATCGACGACCGCGAGATCCTTGTAGCATTCTTCTCCTAAATTTATGACTGTGTCTCGGGTTCCGTGTCGGATTTCAAACCCTAGCAATCGACTGGCCCGAAAATACTGATTTCGGCCCATTTTTGTCGGGTGGTACTGAAATCGCCCGAAAAGTCCAGATGAAATAACCGACCGCGAGATCATTGTAGCATTCTTCTCCTAAATTTATGATTGTGTCTCAGGTTCCGTGTCAGATTTCAAACCCTAGCCATCGTCTGGCCCGAAAATACCGATTTCGGCCCATTTTTGTCGGGTGGTACGAAAATCGCCCGAAAAGTCCAGATGAAATCACCGACCGCGAGATCCTTGTAGCATTCTTCTCCTAAATTTATGACTGTGTCTCGGGTTCCGTGTCAGATTTCAAACCCTAGCCATCGTCTGGCCCGAAAATACCGATTTCGGCCCATTTTTGTCGGGTGGTACGAAAATCGCCTGAAAAGTGCAGATGAAATCGACGACCGCGAGATCCTTGTAGCATTCTTCTCTTAAATTTATGACTGTGTCTCGGGTTTCGTGTCGTATTTCAAACCCTAGCGATCGTCTGGCCAGAAAATATCGATTTCGGCCCATTTTTGTCGGGTGGTACGAAAATCGCCCGAAAAGTGCAGATAAAATCGACGACCGCGAGATCCTTGTAGCATTCTTCTCCTAAATTTAGACTGTGTCTCGGGTTCTGTGTCGGATTTCAAACCCTAGCAATCGTCTGGCCCAAAAATACCGATTTCGGCCCATTTTTGTCGGGTGGTACGAAAATCTCCCGAAAAGTCCAGATGAAATCGACGACCGCGAGATCCTTGTAGCATTCTTCTCCTAAATTTATGACTGTGTCTCGGGTTCCGTGTCGGATTTCAAACCCTAGCCATCGTCTGGCCCGAAAATACCGATTTCGGCCCATTTTTGTCGGGTGGTACGAAAATCGCCTAAAAAGTGCAGAGGAAATCGACGACCACGAGATCCTTATAGCATTCTTCTCCTCAATTTATGACTGTGTCTCGGGTTCCGTGTCGGATTTCAAACCCTAGCCATCGTCTAGCCCGAAAATACCGATTTCGGCCCATTTTTGTCGGGTGGTACGAAAATCGCCCGAAAAGTGCAGATGAAATCGACGACCGCGAGATCCTTGTAGCATTCTTCTCCTAAATTTATGATTGTGTCTCGGGTTCCGTGTCAGATTTCAAACCCTAGCCATCGTCTGGCCCGAAAATACCGATTTCGGCCCATTTTTGTCGGGTGGTACGAAAATCGCCCGAAAAGTCCAGATGAAATCACCCACCGCGAGATTCTTGTAGCATTCTTCTCTTAAATTTATGACAGTGTCTCGGGTTCCGTGTAAGATTTAAAACCCTAGCCATTGTCTGGCCCGAAAATACCGATTTCGGCCCATTTTTGTCGGGTGGTACGAAAATCGCCCGAAAAGTCCAGATGAAATCGACGACCGCGAGATCCTTGTAGCATTCTTCTCCTAAATTTATGACTGTGTCTCGGGTTCCGTTTCGGATTTCAAACCCTAGCAATCGACTGGCCCGAAAATACTGATTTCGGCCCATTTTTGTCGGGTGGTACGAAAATCGCCCGAAAAGTCCAGATGAAATAACCGACCGCGAGATCCTTGTAGCATTCTTCTCCTAAATTTATGATTGTGTCTCAGGTTCCGTGTCAGATTTCAAACCCTAGCCATCGTCTGGCCTGAAAATAACGATTTCGGCCCATTTTTGTCGGGTGGTATGAAAATCGCCCGAAAAGTGCAGATGAAATCGACGACCGCGAGATTCTTGTAGCATTCTTCTCGAAAATTTATGACTGTGTCTCGGGTTCCGTTTCGGATTTCAAACCCTAGCAATCGACTGGCCCAAAAATACTGATTTCGGCCCATTTTTGTCGGGTGGTACGAAAATCGCCCGAAAAGTCCAGATGAAATAACCGACCGCGAGATCCTTGTAGCATTCTTCTCCTAAATTTATGATTGTGTCTCAGGTTCCGTGTCAGATTTCAAACCCTAGCCATCGTCTGGCCCGAAAATACCGATTTCGGCCCATTTTTGTCAGGTGGTACGAAAATCGCCTGAAAAGTGCAGATGAAATCGATGACCGCGAAATCCTTGTGGCATTCTTTTCCAAAATTTATGACTGTGTCTCGAGTTCTGTGTCGGATTTCAAACCCTAGCAATCGTCTGGCCCAAAAATACCGATTTCGGCCCATTTTTGTCGGGTGGTACGAAAATCGCCCGAAAAGTCCAGATGAAATCGACGACCACAAGATCCTTGTAGCATTCTTCTCCTAAATTTATGACTGTGTCTCGGGTTCCGTGTCGGGTTTCAAACCCTAGCAATCGACTGGCCCGAAAATACTGATTTCGGCCCATTTTTGTCGGGTGGTACGAAAATCGCCCGAAAAGTCCAGATGAAATAACCGACCGCGAGATCCTTGTAGCATTCTTCTCCTAAATTTATGATTGTGTCTCAGGTTCCGTGTCAGATTTCAAACCCTAGCCATCGTCTGGCCCGAAAATACCGATTTCGGCCCATTTTTGTCGGGTGGTACGAAAATCGCCCGAAAAGTCCAGATGAAATCACCCACCGCGAGATCCTTGTAGCATTCTTCTCTTAAATTTATGACAGTGTCTCGGGTTCCGTGTCAGATTTAAAACCCTAGCCATTGACTGGCCCGAAAATATCGATTTCGGCCCATTTTTGTCGGGTGGTACGAAAATCGCCCGAAAAGTCCAGATGAAATCGACGACCGCGAGATCCTTGTAGCATTCTTCTCCTAAATTTATGACTGTGTCTCGGGTTCCGTGTCAGATTTCAAACCCTAGCCATCGTCTGGCCCGAAAATACCGATTTCGGCCCATTTTTGTCGGGTGGTACGAAAATCGCCTGAAAAGTGCAGATGAAATCGACGACCGCGAGATCCTTGTAGCATTCTTCTCTTAAATTTATGACTGTGTCTCGGGTTTCGTGTCGTATTTCAAACCCTAGCGATCGTCTGGCCAGAAAATATCGATTTCGGCCCATTTTTGTCGGGTGGTACGAAAATCGCCCGAAAAGTGCAGATAAAATCGACGACCGCGAGATCCTTGTAGCATTCTTCTCCTAAATTTAGACTGTGTCTCGGGTTCTGTGTCGGATTTCAAACCCTAGCAATCGTCTGGCCCAAAAATACCGATTTCGGCCCATTTTTGTCGGGTGGTACGAAAATCTCCCGAAATGTCCAGATGAAATCGACGACCACAAGATCCTTGTAGCATTCTTCTCCTAAATTTATGACTGTGTCTCGGGTTCCGTGTCGGATTTCAAACCCTAGCAATCGACTGGCCCGAAAATACTGATTTCGGCCCATTTTTGTCGGGTGGTACGAAAATCGCCCGAAAAGTCCAGATGAAATAACCGACCGCGAGATCCTTGTAGCATTCTTCTCCTAAATTTACGATTGTGTCTCAGGTTCCGTGTCAGATTTCAAACCCTAGCAATCGACTGGCCCGAAAATACCGATTTCGGCCCATTTTTGTCGGGTGGTACGAAAATCGCCCGAAAAGTCCAGATGAAATCGACGACCACGAGATCCTTGTAGCATTCTTCTCCTAAATTTATGACAGTGTCTCGGGTTCCGTGTCGGGTTTCAAACCCTAGCCATTGTTTGGCCCGAAAATACCGATTTCGGCCCATTTTTGTCGGGTGGTACGAAAATCGCCCGAAAAGTCCAGATGAAATCGACGACCGCGAGATCCTTGTAGCATTCTTCT
>JBBPBP010000793.1:49578-69723 GCA_037974735.1 Cicer chorassanicum | reverse complement strand
TCCTAAATTTATGACTGTGTCTCGGGTTCCGTGTCGGATTTCAAACCCTAGCCATCTTCTGGCCCGAAAATACCGATTTCGGCCCATTTTTGTCGGGTGGTACGAAAATCGCCCGAAAAGTCCAAATGGAATCACCGACCACGAGATCCTTGTAGCATTCTTCTCTTAAATTTATGACTTTGTCTCGGGTTCCGTGTCGGATTTCAAACGCTAGCCATCGTCTGACCCGAAAATACCGATTTCGGCCCATTTTTGTCGGGTGGTACGAAAATCGCCCGAAAAGTCCAGATGAAATCGTCGACCGCGAGATCCTTGTAGCATTCTTCTCCTATATTTATGACTGTGTCTCGGGTTACGTGTTGGATTTCAAACCCTAGCCATCGTCTGGCCCGAAAATACCGATTTCAGCCCATTTTTGTAGGGTGGTACGAAAATCGCCCGAAAAGTGCAGATGAAATCGACGACCGCGATATTCTTGTAGCATTCTTCTCCTAAATTTATGACTGTGTCTCCGGTTTCGTGTCGGATTTTAAACCCTAGCCATCGTATAGCCCGAAAATACCGATTTCGGCTCATTTTTGTCGGGTGGTACGAAAATGGCCTGAAAAGTCCAGATGAAATCGACGACCGCGAGATCCTTGTAGCATTCTTCTCTTAAATTTATGACTGTGTCTCGGGTTCCGTGTCGGATTTCAAACCCTAGCCATCGTCTGGCCCGAAAATACCGATTTCGGCCCATTTTTGTCGGGTGGTACGAAAATCGCCCGAAAAGTCCAGATGAAATCACTGACCACGAGATCCTTGTAGCATTCTTCTCCTAAATTTATGACTGTGTCTCTGTTTCCGTGTCAGATTTCAAACCCTAGCCATCGTCTAGCCCAAAAATACCGATTTCGACCCATTTTTGTTTGGTGGTACGAAAATCGCCCGAAAAGTCCAGATGAAATCGACGACCGCGAGATCCTTGTAGCATTCTTCTCTTAAATTTATGACTGTGTCTCGGGTTCCGTGTCGGATTTCAAACCCTAGCCATCGTCTATCCCCAAAATACCGATTTCGGCCCATTTTTGTCGGGTGGTACGAAAATCGCCCGAAAAGTCCAGAAGAAATCGACGACCGCGAGATCCTTGTAGCATTCTTCTCCTAAATTTATGACTGTGTCTCGGGTTCTGTGTCGGATTTCAAACCCTAGCCATCGTCTGGCCCGAAAATACCGATTTCGGCCCATTTTTGTCGGGTGGTACGAAAATCGCCCGAAAAGTCCAGATGAAATCGACGACCGCGAGATCCTTGTAGCATTCTTCTCATAAATTTATGACTATGTCTCAAGTTCCGTGTCGTATTTCAAACCCTAGCCATCGTCTGGCCCGAAAATACCAATTTCAGCCCATATTTGTCGGGTGGTACGAAAATCGCTCGAAAAGTCCAGATGAAATCTCCGACCGCGAGATCCTTGTAGCATTCTTCTCTTAAATTTATGACTGTGTCTCGGGTTCCGTGTCAGATTTCAAACCCTAGCCATCGTCTGGCCCGAAAATACCGATTTCGGCCCATTTTTGTCGGGTGGTACGAAAATCGCCCGAAAAGTCCAGATGAAATCGACGACCGCGAGATCCTTGTAGCATTCTTCTCCTAAATTTATGATTGTGTCTCAGCATCCGTGTCAGATTTCAAACCCTAGCCATCGCCTGGCCCGAAAATACCGATTTCGGCCCATTTTTGTCGGGTGGTACGAAAATCGCCCGAAAAGTCCAGATGAAATCGACGACCGCGAGATCCTTGTAGCATTCTTCTCCTAAATTTATGACTGTGTCTCGGGTTACGTGTTGGATATCAAACCCTTGCCATCGTCTGGCCTGAAAATACCGATTTCGGCCCATTTTTGTCGGGTGGTACGAAAATCGCCCGAAAAGTGCAGATGAAATCGACGACTGCGATATTCTTGTAGCATTCTTCTCCTAAATATATGACTGTGTCTCTGGTTTCGTGTCGGATTTTAAACCCTAGCCATCGTCTAGCCCGAAAATACCGATTTCGGCCCATTTTTGTCGGGTGGTACGAAAATGGCCTGAAAAGTCCAGATGAAATCGACGACCGCGAGATCCTTGTAGCATTCTTCTCTTAAATTTATGACTGTGTCTCGGGTTCCGTGTCGGATTTCAAACCCTAGCCATCGTGTGGCCCGAAAATACCGATTTCGGCCCATTTTTGTCGGGTGGTACGAAAATCGCCCGAAAAGTCCAGATGAAATCGACGACCGCGAGATCCTTGTAGCATTCTTCTCCTAAATTTAGGACTATGTCTCGGGTTCCGTGTCGGATTTCAAACCCTAGCCATCGTTTGGCCCGAAAATACCGATTTCGGCCCATTTTTGTCGGGTTTTACGAAAATCGCCCAAAAGTCCATATGAAATCGACGACCGCGAGATCCTTGTAGCATTCTTCTCCAAAATTTATGACTGTGTCTTGGGTTTCGTGTCGGATTTCAAACCCTAACCATCGTTTGGCCCGAAAATACCGATTTCAGCCCATTTTTGTCGGGTGGTACGAAAATCGCCCGAAAAGTCCAGATGAAATCGACGACCGCGAGTTCCTTGTTGCATTCTTCTCGTTAATTTATGACTGTGTCTCGGGTTCCGTGTCGGATTTCAAACCCTAGCCATCGTCTGGCCCGAAAATACTAATTTCGGCCCATTTTTGTCGGGTGGTACGAAAATCGCCCAAAAGTCCAGATGAAATCGACGACCGCGAGATTCTTGTAGCATTCTTCTCCTAAATTTATGACTGTGTCTTGGGTTTCGTGTCGGATTTCAAACCCTAGCCATCGTCTGGCCATAAAATACCGATTTCGTCCCTATTTTGTCGGGTGGTACGAAAATCGCCCGAAAAGTCCAGATGAAATCGACGACCGCGAGATCCTTGTAGCATTCTTCTCCAAAATTTATGACTGTGTCTCGGGTTCCGTGTCGAATTTCAAACCCTAGCCATCGTCTGGCCCGAAAAAACCGATTCCGGCCCATTTTTGTCGGGTGGTACGAAAATTGCCCGAAAAGTGCAGATGAAATCGACGACCGCGAGATCCTTGTAGCAATCTTCTCCAAAATTTATGACTGTGTCTCGGGTTCCGTGTCGGATTGCAAACCCTAGCCATCGTCTGGCCCGAAAATACCGATTTCGGCCCATTTTTGTCGGGTGGTTCGAAAATCGCCCGAAAAGGGCAGATGAAATCGACGACCGCGAGATTCTTGTAGCATTCTTCTCCTAAATTTATGACTGTGTCTTGGGTTTCGTGTCGGATTTCAAACCCTAGCCATCGTCTGGCCATAAAATACCGATTTCGTCCCTATTTTGTCGGGTGGCATGAAAATCGCCCGAAAAGTCCAGATGAAATCGCAACCGCGAGATCCTTGTAGCATTCTTCTCCAAAATTTATGACTGTGTCTCGGGTTCCGTGTTGAATTTCAAACCCTAGCCATCGTCTGGCTCGAAAATACCGATTTCGGCCCATTTTTGTCGGGTGGTACGAAAATCGCCCGAAACGTCTAGATGAAATTGAGGACCGCGAGATCCTTGTAGCATTCTTCTCCTAAATTTATGACTGTGTCTCACGTTCCGTGTCGGATTTCAAACCCTAGCCATCGTCTGGCCCGAAAATACTGATTTCGGCCCATTTTGGTCGGGTGGTACGAAAATCGCCCGAAAAGTCCAGATGAAATCGACGACCGCGAGATCCTTGTAGCATTCTTCTCCAAAATTTATGGTTGTGTCTCGGGTTCCGTGTCGGATTTCAAACCCTAGCCATCGTCTGGCCTGAAAATACCGATTGCGGCCCATTTTTGTCGGGTGGTATGAAAATCGCTGGAAAAGTGCAGATGAAATCGACGACCGCGAGATCCTTGTAGCATTCTTCTCCTAAATTTATGACTGTGTCTCGGGTCCCGTGTCAGATTTCAAACCTTAGCCATCGTCTTGCCCAAAAATACCGATTTCGGCCCATTTTTGTCAGGTGGTACGAAAATCGCCCGAAAAGTCTAGATGAAATCAACGACCTCGAGATACTTGTAGCATTATTCTCCTAAATTTATGAATGTGTCTCGGGTTCCGTGTCGGATTTCAAACTCTAGCCATCGTATGGCCCGAAAATACCGATTTCGGCCCATTTTTGTCGGGTGGTACGAAAATCGCCCGAAAAGTCCAGATGAAATCGACGACCGCGAGATCCTTGTAGCATTCTTCTCCTAAATTTAGACTATGTCTCGGGTTCCGTGTCGGATTTCAAACCCTAGCCATCGTCTGGCCCGAAAATACCGATTTCGGCCCATTTTTGTCGGGTGGTACGAAAATCGCCCAAAAGTCCATATGAAATCGACGACCGCGAGATCCTTGTAGCATTCTTCTCCAAAATTTATGAATGTGTCTCGGGTTTCGTGTCGGATTTCAAACCCTAACCATCGTTTGGCCCGAAAATACCGATTTCGGCCCATTTTTGTCGGGTGGTACGAAAATCGCCCGAAAAGTCCAGATGAAATCGACGACCGCGAGTTCCTTGTTGCATTCTTCTCCTTAATTTATGACTGTGTCTCGGGTTCCGTGTCGGATTTCAAACCCTAGCCATCGTCTGGCCCGAAAATACCGATTTCGGCCCATTTTTGTCGGGTGGTACGAAAATCGCCCGAAAAGTCCAGATGAAATCAACGACCGCGAGATCCTTTTAGCATTCTTCTCCTAAATTTATGACTGTGTCTCGGGTTCCGTGTCGGATTTCAAACCCTAGCCATCGTCTGGCCCGAAAATATCGATTTCGGCCCATTTTTGTCGGGTGGTACGAAAATCGCCCGAAAAGTCCAGATGAAATCGACGACCGCGAGATCCTTGTAGCATTCTTCTCCTAAATTTATGAATGTGTCTCGGGTTTCGTGTCGGATTTCAAACCCTAGCCATCGTCTGGCCCGAAAATACCGATTTCGGCCCATTTTTGTCGGGTGGTACGAAAATCGCCCGAAAAGTCCAGATGAAATCGACGACCGCGAGATCCTTGTAGCATTCTTCTCCAAAATTTATGACTGTGTCTCAGGTTCCGTGTCGGATTTCAAACCCTAGCCATCGTCTGGCCCGAAAATACCGTTTTCGGCCCATTTTTGTCGGGTGGTTCGAAAATCGCCCGAAAAGTGCAGATGAAATCGACGACTGCGAGATCCTTGTAGCATTCTTCTCCTAAATTTATGACTGTGTCTCGGGTTCCGTGTCGGATTTCAAACCCTAGCCATCGTTTGGCCCGAAAAGTACCAATTTCGGCCCATTTTTGTCGGGTGGTACGAAAAACGCCCGAAAAGTCCACATGAAATCGACGACCGCGAGATCCTTGTAGCATTCTTCTCCTAAATTTATGACTGTGTCTCGGGTTCCGTGTCGGATTTCAAACCCTAGCCATCGTCTGGCCCGAAAATACCGATTTCGGCCCATTTTTGTCGGGTGGTACGAAAATCGCCTGAAAAGTGAAGATGAAATCGACGACCGCGAGATCCTTGTAGCATTCTTCTCCTAAATTTATGACTGTGTCTCGGGTTCCGTGTCGGATTTTAAACCCTAGCCATCTTCTGGCCCGAAAATACCGATTTCGGCCCATTTTTGTCGGGTGGTACGAAAATCGCCCGAAAAGTCCAGATGAAATCGACGACCGCGAGATCCTTGTAGCATTCTTCTCCTAAATTTATGACTGTGTCTCGGGTTCTGTGTCGGATTTCAAACCCTAGCCATCGTCTGGCCCGAAAATATCGATTTCGGCCCATTTTTGTCGGGTGGTACGAAAATCGCCCGAAAAGTCCAGATGAAATCACCGACCGCGAGATCCTTGTAGCATTCTTCTCTTAAATTTATGACTGTGTCTCGGGTTCCGTGTCAGATTTCAAACCCTAGCAATCGACTAGCCCGAAAATACTGATTTCGGCCAATTTTTGTCGGTTGGTACGAAAATCGCCCGAAAAGTCCAGATGAAATCGACGACCGCGAGATCCTTGTAGCATTCTTCTCCTAAATTTAT
The DNA here is from genome assembly GCA_037974735.1 of Cicer chorassanicum. Lineage (NCBI taxonomy): Eukaryota > Viridiplantae > Streptophyta > Magnoliopsida > Fabales > Fabaceae > Cicer > Cicer chorassanicum. The sequence continues at coordinate 63,684 of JBBPBP010000793.1, read as the reverse complement.
GACTGTGTCTCGGGTTCCGTGTCGGATTTCAAACCCTAGCCATCGTCTGGCCCGAAAATACCAATTTCGGCCCATTTTTGTCGGGTGCTACGAAAATCGCCCGAAAAGTGCAGATGAAATCGACGACCGCGAGATCCTTGTAGCATTCTTCTCTTAAATTTATGACTGTGTCTCGGGTTCCATGTCGGATTTCAAACCCTAGCCATCGTCTGGCCCGAAAATACCGATTTCGGCCCATTTTTGTCGGGTGGTACGAAAATCGCCCGAAAAGTGCAGAAGAAATCGACGACCGCGAGATCCTTGTAGCATTCTTCTCTTAAATTTATGACTGTGTCTCGGGTTCCATGTCGGATTTTAAACCCTAGCCATCGTCTGGCCCGAAAATACCGATTTCGGCCCATTTTTGTTGGGTGGTACGAAAATCGCCTGAAAAGTGCAGAAAAAATCGACGACCGCGAGATCCTTGTAGCATTCTTCTCCTAAATTTATGACTGTGTCTCGGGTTCCGTGTCGGATTTAAGACCCTAGCAATCGTTTGGCCCGAAAATACCGATTTCGGCCCATTTTTGTCGAGTGGTACGAAAATCGCCCGAAAAGTCCAGATGAAATCACCGACCTCGAGATCCTTGTAGCATTCTTCTCCTCAATTTATGAGTGTGTCTCGGGTTCCGTGTCGGATTTCAAACCCTAGCCATCGTTTGGCCCGAAAATACCGATTTCGGCCCATTTTTGTCGAGTGGTACGAAAATCGCCCAAAAAGTCCAGATGAAATCGACGACCGCGAGATCCTTGTAGCATTCTTCTCCTAAATTTATGACTGTTTCTTGGGTTCCGTGTCGGATTTCAAACCCTAGCCATCGTCTGGCCCGAAAATACCGATTTCCAGCCATTTTTGTCGAGTGGTACGAAAATCGCCCGAAAAGTCCAGATGAAATCACTGACCGCGAGATCATTGTAGCATTCTTCTCTTAAATTTATGACTATGTCTCGGGTTTCGTGTTGGATTTCAAACCCTAGCCATCGTCTGGCCCGAAAATACCGATTTCGGTCCATTTTTGTCGGGTGGTATGAATATCGCCCGAAAAGTCTAGATGAAATCCACGACCGCGAGATCCTTGTAGCATTCTTCTCCTAAATTTATGACTGTGTCTTGGGTTCCGTGTCGGATTTCAAACCCTAGCCATCGTCTGGCCCGAAAATACCTATTTAGGCCTATTTTTGTCGGGTGGTACGAAAATCGCCCGAAAAGTCCAGATGAAATCACCTACCGCGAGATCATTGTAGCATTATTCTCTTAAATTTATGACTTTGTCTTGGGTTCCGTGTCGGATTTCAAACCATAGCCATCGTCTGGCCCGAAAATACCGATTTCGGCCCATTGTTGTCGGGTGGTACGAAAATCGCCCGAAAAGTGCAGATGAAATCGACGACCGCGAGATATTTGTAGCATTCTTCTCTTAAACTTATGACTGTGTCTCGGGTTCCGTGTCGGATTTCAAACCATAGCCATCGTCTGGCCCGAAAATACCGATTTCGGCCCATTGTTGTCGGGTGGTACGAAAATCGCCCGAAAAGTGCAGATAAAATCGACGACCGCGAGATCCTTGTAGCATTCTTCTCCTAAAGTTATGACTGTGTCTCGGGTTCCGTGTCGGATTTCAAACCCTAGCCATCTTCTCGCCCGAAAATACCGATTTCGGCCCATTTTTGTGGGATGGTACGAAAATCGCCCGAAAAGTCCAGATGAAATCACCGACCACGAGATCATTGTAGCATTCTTCTCTTAAATTTATGACTGTGTCTCGGGTTCCGTGTCGGATTTCAAACCCTAGCCATCGTCTGGCCCGAAAATACCGATTTCGGCCCATTTTTGTCAGGTGGTACGAAAATCGCCCGAAAAGTGCAGATGAAATCGACGACCGCGAGATCCTTGTAGCATTCTTCTCCTCAATTTATGACTGTGTCTCAGGTTCCGTGTCAGATTTTAAACCCTAGCCATCGTCTGGCCCGAAAATACCGATTTCGGCCCATTTTTGTCGGGTGGTACGAAAATCGCCCGTAAAGTGCAGAATAAATCGACGACCGCGAGATCCTTATAGCATTCTTCTCCTCAATTTATGACTGTGTCTCGGGTTCCGTGCGGATTTCAAACCCTAGCCATCGTCTGGCCCGAAAATACCGATTTTAGCCCATTTTTGTTGGGTGGTACGAAAATCGCCCGAAAAGTGCAGATGAAATCGACGACCGCGAGATCCTTGTAGCATTCTTCTCCTAAAGTTATGACTGTGTCTCGGGTTCCGTGTCGGATTTCAAACCCTAGCAATCGTCTGGCCCGAAAATACCGATTTCGGCCCATTTTTGTCGGGTGGTACGAAAATGGCCTGAAAAGTCTAGATGAAATCGACGACCGCGAGATTCTTGTAGCATTCTTCTCTTAAATTTATGACTGTGTCTCGGGTTCCGTGTCGGATTTCAAACCCTAGCCATCGTCTGGCCCGAAAATACCGATTTCGGCCCATTTTTGTCAAGTGGTACGAAAATTGCCCGAAAAGTGCAGATGAAATCGACGACCGCGAGATCCTTGTAGCATTCTTCTCTTAAATTTATGACTGTGTCTCGGGTTCTATGTCGGATTTCAAACCCTAGCCATCGTCTGGCCCGAAAATACCGATTTCGGCCCATTTTTGTCGGGTGGTACGAAAATCGCCCGAAAAGTCCAGATGAAATCGACGACCGCGAGATCCTTGTAGCATTCTTCTCCTAAATTTATGACTGTGTCTCGGGTTCCGTATCGGATTTCAAACCCTAGCCAACGTCTGGCCCGAAAATACCGATTTCGGCCCATTTTTGTCGGGTGGTACGAAAATCGCCCGAAAAGTCCAGATGAAATCGACGACCGCGAGATCCTTGTAGCATTCTTCTCCTAAATTTATGACTGTGTCTCGGGTTACGTGTTGGATATCAAACCCTTGCCATCGTCTGGCCCGAAAATACCGATTTCGGCCCATTTTTGTCGGGTGGTACGAAAATCGCCCGAAAAGTGCAGATGAAATCGACGACCGCGATATTCTTGTAGCATTCTTCTCCTAAATTTATGACTGTGTCTCTGGTTTCGTGTCGGATTTTAAACCCTAGCCATCGTCTAGCCCGAAAATACCGATTTCGGCCCATTTTTGTCGTGTGGTACGAAAATGGCCTGAAAAGTCCAGATGAAATCGACGACCGCGAGATCCTTGTAGCATTCTTCTCTTAAATTTATGACTGTGTCTCGGGTTCCGTGTCGGATTTCAAACCCTAGCCATCGTCTGGCCCGAAAATACCGATTTCGGCCCATTTTGGTCGGGTGGTACGAAAATCGCCCGAAAAGTCCAGATGAAATCGACGACCGCGAGATCCTTGTAGCATTCTTCTCCTAAATTTATGACTGTGTCTCGGGTTCCGTGTCGGATTTCAAACCCTAGCCATCGTCTGGCCCGAAAATACTAATTTCGGCCCTTTTTTGTCGGGTGGTACGAAAATCGCCCGAAAAGTCCAGATGAAATCGACGACCGCGAGATCCTTGTAGCATTCTTCTCCTAAATTTATGACTGTGTCTCGGGTTCCGTGTCGGATTTCAAACCCTAGCCATCGTCTGGCTCGAAAATACCGATTTCGGCCCATTTTTGTCGGGTGGTACGAAAATCGCCCGAAAAGTCCAGATGAAATCGACGACCGCGAGATCCTTGTAGCATTCTTCTCCAAAATTTATGACTGTGTCTCGGGTTCCGTGTAGGATTTCAAACCCTAGCCATCGTCTGGCCCGAAAATACCGATTTCGGCCCATTTTTGTTGGGTGGTACGAAAATCGCCCGAAAAGTACAGGTGAAATCGACGACGGCGAGATCCTTATAGCATTCTTCTCCTCCATTTATGACTGTGTCTCGGGTTCCGTGTCGGATTTCAAACCCTAGCCATCGTCTGCCCCGAAAATACCGATTTCGGCCCATTTTTGTCGGGTGGTACGAAAATGGCCCGAAAAGTCTAGATGAAATCGACGACCGCGAGATCCTTATAGCATTCTTCTCCTCAATTTTTGACTGTGTCTCGGGTTACGTGTCGGATTTCAAACCCTAGCCATCGTCTGGCCCGAAAATATCGATTTCGGCCCATTTTTGTCTGGTGGTACGAAAATCGCCCGAAAAGTCCAGATGAAATCGACGACCGCGAGATCCTTGTAGCATTCTTCTCCTAAATTTATGACTGTGTCTCGGGTTCCGTGTCGGATTTCAAACCCTAGCCATCGTCTGGCCCGAAAATACCGATTTCGCCCCATTTTTGTCGGGTGGTACGAAAATCGCCCGAAAAGTCTAGATGAAATCGACGACCGCGAGATCCTTGTAGAATTCTTCTCCTAAATTTATGACTGTGTCTCAGGTTCCGTGTCGGATTTCAAACCCTAGCCATCGTCTGGGTCGAAAATACCGATTTCGGCCCATTTTTGTCGGGTGGTACGAAAATCGCCCGAAAAGTCCAGATGAAATCGACGACCGCGAGATCCTTGTAGCATTCTTCTCCTAAATTTATGACTGTGTCTCGGGTTCCGTGTCGGATTTCAAACCCTAGCCATCGTCTGGCCCGAAAGTACCTATTTCGGCCTATTTTTGTCGGAGGTACGAAAATCGCACGAAAAGTCCAGATGAAATCGACGACCGCGAGATCCTTGTAGCATTCTTCTCCTAAATTTATGACTGTGTCTCGGGTTCCGTGTCGGATTTCAAACCCTAGCAATCGTCTGGCCCGAAAATACCGATTTCGGCCCATTTTTGTCGGGTGGTACGAAAATCGCCCGGAAAATCCAGATGAAATCGACGACCGCGAGATCCTTGTAGCATTCTTATCCTAAATTTATGACTGTGTCTCGGGTTCCGTGTCGGATTTCAAACCCTAGCCATCTTCTGGCCCGAAAATACCGATTTCGGCCCATTTTTGTCGGGTGGTACGAAAATCGCCCACTAAGTCCAAATGGAATCACCGACCACGAGATCCTTGTAGCATTCTTCTCTTAAATTTATGACTGTGTCTCGGGTTCCGTGTCGGATTTCAAACGCTAGCCATCGTCTGACCCGAAAATACCGATTTCAGCCCATTTTTGTCGGGTGGTACGAAAATCGCCCGAAAAGTCCAGATGAAATCGTCGACCGCGAGATCCTTGTAGCATTCTTCTCCTAAATTTATGACTGTGTCTCGGGTTACGAGTTGGATTTCAAACTATAGCCATCGTCTGGCCCGAAAATACCGATTTCGACCCATTTTTGTCGGGTGGTACGAAAATCGCCCGAAAAGTGCAGATAAAATCGACGACCGCGATATTCTTGTAACATTCTTCTCGTAAATTTATGACTGTGTCTCCGGTTTCGTGTCGGATTTTAAACCCTAGCCGTCGTCTAGCCCGAAAATACCGATTTCGGCCCATTTTTGTCGGGTGGTACGAAAATGGCCTGAAAAGTCCAGATGAAATCGACGACCGCGAGATCCTTGTAGCATTCTTCTCTTAAATTTATGACTGTGTCTCGGGTTCCGTGTCGGATTTCAAACCCTAGCCATCGTATGGCCCGAAAATACCGATTTCGGCCCATTTTTGTCGGGTGGTACGAAAATCGCCCGAAAAGTCCAGATGAAATCGACGACCGCGAGATCCTTGTAGCATTCTTCTCCTAAATTTATGATTGTGTCTCGGGTTACGTGTTGGATTTCAAACCCTAGCCATCGTCTGGCTCGAAAATACCGATTTCGGCTCATTTTTGTCGGGTGGTACGAAAATCGCCCGAAAAGTGCAGATAAAATCGACGACCGCGAGATCCTCATAGCATTCTTCTCCTAAATTTATGAATGTGTCTCGGGTTCCGTGTCGGATTTCAAACCCTAGCCATCGTCTGGCCCGAAAATACCGATTTCGGCCCATTTTTGTCTGGTGGTACGAAAATCGCCCGAAAAGTGCAGATGAAATCGACGACCGCAAGATCCTTGTAGCATTCTTCTCCTAAATTTATGACTGTGTCTCGGGTTCCGTGTCGGAGTTCAAACCCTAGCAATCTTCTGGCCCGAAAATACCGATTTCGCCCCATTTTTGTCGGGTGGTACGAAAATCGCCCGGAAAATCCAGATGAAATCGACGACCGCGAGATCCTTGTAGCATTCTTCTCCTAAATTTATGACTGTGTCTCGGGTTCCGTGTCGGATTTCAAACCCTAGCCATCTTCTGGCCCGAAAATACCGATTTCGGCCCATTTTTGTCGGGTGGTACGAAAATCGCCCGAAAAGTCCAAATGAAATCACCGACCACGAGATCCTTGTAGCATTCTTCTCCTAAATTTATGACTGTGTCTAGGGTTCCGTGTCGGATTTCAAACCCTAGCAATCTTCTGGCCCGAAAATACCGATTTCGCCCCATTTTTGTCGGGTGGTACGAAAATCGCCCGGAAAATCCAGAAGAAATCGACGACCGCGAGATCCTTGTAGCATTCTTATCCTAAATTTATGACTGTGTCTCGGGTTCCGTGTCGGATTTCAAACCCTAGCCATCTTCTGGCCCGAAAATACCGATTTCGGCCCATTTTTGTCGGGTGGTACGAAAATCGCCCGAAAAGTCCAAATGGAATCACCGACCACGAGATCCTTGTAGCATTCTTCTCTTAAATTTATGACTGTGTCTCGGGTTCCGTGTCCGATTTCAAACCCTAGCCATCGTCCGGCCCGAAAATACCGATTTCGGCCCATTTTTGTCGGTTGGTACGAAAATCGCCCGAAAAGTCCAGATGAAATCGACGGCCACGAGATCCTTGTACCATTCTTCTCCTAAATTTATGACTATGTCTCGGGTTCCGTGTCGGATTTCAAACCCTAGCCATCGTTTGGCCCGAAAATACCGATTTCGGCCCATTTTTGTCGGGTGGTACGATAATCGCCCGAAAATTCCAGATGAAATCATTGACCGCGAGATCGTTGTAGCATTCTTCTTTTAAATTTATGACTGTGTCTTGGGTTCCGTGTTGGATTTCAAACCCTAGCCATCAATTGGCACGAAAATACCGATTTCGGCCCATTTTTGTCGGGTGGTACAAAAATCGCACAAAAAGTCCAGATGAAATCGACGACCGCGAGATCCTTGTGGCATTCTTCTCCAAAATTTATTATTGTGTCTCGGGTTCCGTGTCGGATTTCAAACCCTAGCCTTTGTTTGGCCCGAAAATACCGATTTCGGCCCATTTTTGTCGGGTGGTACGAAAATCGCACGAAAAGTCCAGATGAAATCGACGACCGCGATATCTTTATAGCATTCTTCTCCTCAATTTATGACTGTGTCTCAGGTTCCGTGTCGGATTTCAAACCATAGCCATCGTATGGCCCGAAAATACCGATTTCGGCCCATTGTTGTTGGGTGGTACGAAAATCGCCTGAAAAGTCCAGAAGAAATCACCGACCATGAGATCCTTGTAGCATTCTTCTCCTAAATTTATGACTGTGTCTCGGGTTTCGTGTTGTATTTCAAACCCTAGCCATCGTCTGGCCCGAAAATACCGATTTCGGCCCATTTTTGTCGGGTGGTATGAATATCGCCCGAAAAGTCTAGATGAAATCCACGACCGCGAGATCCTTGTAGCATTCTTTTCCTAAATTTATGACTGTGTCTTGGGTTCCGTGTCGGATTTCAAACCCTAGCCATCGTCTGGCCCGAAAATACCTATTTAGGCCTATTTTTGTCGGGTGGTACGAAAATCGCCCGAAAAGTCCAGATGAAATCACCTACCGCGAGATCATTGTAGCATTATTCTCTTAAATTTATGACTTTGTCTTGGGTTCCGTGTCGGATTTCAAACCATAGCCATCGTCTGGCCCGAAAATACCGATTTCGGCCCATTGTTGTCGGGTGGTACGAAAATCGCTCGAAAAGTGCAGATGAAATCGACGACCGCGAGATCCTTGTAGCATTCTTCTCTTAAATTTATGATTGTGTCTCGGGTTCCGTGTCGGATTTCAAACCATAGCCATCGTCTGGCCCGAAAATGTCGATTTCGGCCCATTGTTGTCGGGTGGTACGAAAATCGCCCGAAAAGTGCAGATAAAATCGACGACCACGAGATCCTTGTAGCATTCTTCTCCTAAATTTATGAATGTGTCTCGGGTACCGTGTCGGATTTCAAACCCTAGCCATCGTCTGACCTGAAAATACCGATTTCAGCCCATTTTTGTCGGGTGGTACGAAAATCGCCCGAAAAGTCCAGATGAAATCGAAGACTGCGAGATCCTTGTAGCATTCTTCTCCTAAATTTATGACTGTGTCTTGGGTTCCGTTTCGGATTTCAAACCCTAGCCATCGTCTGGCCCGAAAATACCTATTTAGGCCCATTTTTGTCGAGTGGTAGGAAAATCGCCCGAAAAGTCCAGATGAAATCACCTACCGCGAGATCATTGTAGCATTATTCTCTTAAACTTATGACTGTGTCTCGGGTTCCGTGTCGGATTTCAAACCATAGCCATCGTCTGGCCCGAAAATACCGATTTCGGCCCATTGTTGTCGGGTGGTACGAAAATCGCTTGAAAAGTGCAGATGAAATCGACGACCGTGAGATCCTTGTAGCATTCTTCTCTTAAATTTATGACTGTGTCTCGGGTTCCGTGTCGGATTTCAAACCATAGCCATCGTCTGGCCTGAAAATACCGATTTCGGCCCATTGTTGTCGGGTGGTACGAAAATCGCCCAAAAAGTGCAGATAAAATCGACGACCGTGAGATCCTTGTAGCATTCTTCTCCTAAAGTTATGAATGTGTCTCGGGTTCCGTGTGGGATTTCAAACCCTAGCCATCGGCCCAAAAATACCGATTTCGGCCCATTTTTGTCGGGTGGTACGAAAATCGCCCGAAAAGTGCAGATGAAATCGACGACCGCGAGATCCTTGTAGCATTCTACTCCTAAATTTATGACTGTGTCTCGGGTTCCGTGTCGGATTTCAAACCCTAGCCATCTTCTCGCCCGAAAATACCGATTTCAGCCCATTTTTGTCGAGTGGTACGAAAATCGCCCGAAAAGTCCAGATGAAATCACCGACCACGAGATCATTGTAGCATTCTTCTCTTAAATTTATGATTGTGTCTCGGGTTCCGTGTCGGAATTCAAACCCTAGCCATCGTCTGGCCCGAAAATACCGATTTTAGCCCATTTTTGTTGGGTGGTACAAAAATCGCCCGAAAAGTCCAGATGAAATCGATGACCGCGAGATCCTTGTGGCATTCTTCTCCTCAATTTATGATTGTGTCTCGGGTTCCGTGTCGGATTTCAAACCCTAGCCATCGTCTGTCCCGAAAATACCGATTTTAGCCCATTTTTGTTGGGTGGTACGAAAATCGCCCGAAAAGTGCAGATGAAATCGACGACCGCGAGATTCTTATAGCATTCTTCTCCTAAATTTATGACTGTGTCTCGGGTTTGATGTCGGATTTCAAACCCTAGCCATCGTCTGGCCCGAAAATACCGATTTCAGCCCATTTTTGTCGAGTGGTACGAAAATCGCCCGAAAAGTGCAGAAGAAATCGACGACCGCGAGATCCTTGTAGCATTCTTCTCTTAAATTTATGACTGTGTCTCGGGTTCCATGTCGGATTTTAAACCCTAGCCATCGTCTGGCCCGAAAATACCGATTTCGGCCCATTTTTGTCGAGTGGTACGAAAATCGCCAGAAAAGTGCAGATAAAATCGACGACCGCGAGATCCTTGTAGCATTCTTCTCCTAAATTTATGACTGTGTCTCAAGTTCCGTGTCGGATTTAAAACCCTAGCCATCGTCTGGCCCGAAAATACCGATTTCGGCCCATTTTTGTCGGGTGGTATGAAAATCGCCCGAAAAGTCCAGATGAAATCGACGACCACGAGATCCTTGTAGCATTCTTTTCCTAAATCTATGACTGTGTCTCAAGTTCCGTGTCGGATTTAAAACCCTAGCCATCGTCTGGCCCGAAAATACCGATTTCGGCCCATTTTTGTCGGGTGGTACGAAAATCGCCCGAAAAGTGCACATAAAATCGACGACCGCGAGATTCTTGTAGCATTCTTCTCCTAAATTTATGACATTGTCTCGGGTTTCGTGTCGGATTTCAAACCCTAGCCATCGTCTGGCACGAAAATACCGATTTCGGCCCATTTTTGTTGGGTGGTACGAAAATCGCCCGAAAAGTGCAGAAGAAATCGACGACCGCGAGATCCTTGTAGCATTCTTCTCTTAAATTTATGACTGTGTCTCGGGTTCCATGTCGGATTTCAAACCCTAGCCATCGTCTGGCCCGAAAATACCGATTTCGGCCCATTTTTGTCGGGTGGTACGAAAATCGCCCGAAAAGTCCAGATGAAATCGACGACCGCGAGATCCTTGTAGCATTCTTCTCCTAAATTTATGACTGTGTCTCGGGTTCCATGTCGAATTTCAAACCCTTGCCATCGTTTGGCCCGAAAATACCGATTTCGGCCCATTTTTGTCGGGTGGTACAAAAATCGCCCGAAAAGTCCAGATGAAATCGACGACCGCGAGATCCTTGTAGCATTCTTCTCCTAAATTTATGACTGTGTCTCGGGTTCCGTGTCGGATTTCAAACCCTAGCCATCGTTTGGCCCGAAAATACCGATTTCGGCCCATTTTTGTCGAGTGGTACGAAAATCGCCCGAAAAGTCCAGATGAAATCGACGACCGCGAGATCCTTGTAGCATTCTTCTCCTAAATTTATGACTGTGTCTCGGGTTCCGTGTAGGATTTCAAACCCTAGCCATCGTCTGGCCCGAAAATACCGATTTCGGCCCATTTTTGTCGGGTGGTACGAAAATGGCCCGAAAAGTCTAGATGAAATCGACGACCGCGAGATCCTTATAGCATTCTTCTCCTCAATTTATGACTGTGTCTCGGGTTCCGTGTCGGATTTCAAACCCTAGCCATCGTCTAACCCGAAAATACCGATTTCGGCTCATTTTTGTTGGGTGGTACGAAAATCGCCCGAAAAGTGCAGATGAAATCGACGACCGCGAGATTCTTATAGCATTCTTCTCCTAAATTTATGACTGTGTCTCGGGTTCCGTGTCGGATTTCAAACCCTAGCCATCGTCTGGCCCGAAAATACCGATTTCGGCCCATTTTTGTCGGGTGGTACGAAAATCGCCCGAAAAGTGCAGATTAAATCAACGACCGCGAGATCCTTATAGCATTCTTCTCCTCAATTTATGATTGTGTCTCGGGATCCGTGTCGGATTTCAAACACTAGCCATCGTCTAGCCCGAAAATACCGATTTCGGCCCATTTTTGTCAGGTGGTACGAAAATCGCCCAAAAGTCCAGATGAAATCGACGACCGCGAGATCCTTGTAGCATTCTTCTCTTAAATTTATGACTGTGTCTCGGGTTCCGTGTCGGATTTCAAACCCTAGCCATCGTCTGGCCCGAAAATACCGATTTCGGCCCATTTTTGTCAGGTGGTACGAAAATCGCCCGAAAAGTGCAGATGAAATCGACGACCGCGAGATCCTTGTAGCATTCTTCTCCTCAATTTATGACTGTGTCTCAGGTTCCGTGTCAGATTTTAAACCCTAGCCATCGTCTGGCCCGAAAATACCGATTTCGGCCCATTTTTGTCGGGTGGTACGAAAATCGCCCGTAAAGTGCAGAATAAATCGACGACCGCGAGATCCTTATAGCATTCTTCTCCTCAATTTATGACTGTGTCTCGGGTTCCGTGCGGATTTCAAACCCTAGCCATCGTCTGGCCCGAAAATACCGATTTTAGCCCATTTTTGTTGGGTGGTACGAAAATCGCCCGAAAAGTGCAGATGAAATCGACGACCGCGAGATCCTTGTAGCATTCTTCTCCTAAAGTTATGACTGTGTCTCGGGTTCCGTGTCGGATTTCAAACCCTAGCAATCGTCTGGCCCGAAAATACCGATTTCGGCCCATTTTTGTCGGGTGGTATGAATATCGCCCGAAAAGTCTAGATGAAATCCACGACCGCGAGATCCTTGTAGCATTCTTCTCCTAAATTTATGACTGTGTCTTGGGTTCCGTGTCGGATTTCAAACCCTAGCCATCGTCTGGCCCGAAAATACCTATTTAGGCCTATTTTTGTCGGGTGGTACGAAAATCGCCTGAAAAGTCCAGATGAAATCACCTACCGCGAGATCATTGTAGCATTATTCTCTTAAATTTATGACTTTGTCTTGGGTTCCGTGTCGGATTTCAAACCATAGCCATCGTCTGGCCCGAAAATACCGATTTCGGCCCATTGTTGTCGGGTGGTACGAAAATCGCCCGAAAAGTGCAGATGAAATCGACGACCGCGAGATATTTGTAGCATTCTTCTCTTAAACTTATGACTGTGTCTTGGGTTCCGTGTCGGATTTCAAACCATAGCCATCGTCTGGCCCGAAAATACCGATTTCGGCCCATTGTTGTCGGGTGGTACGAAAATCGCCCGAAAAGTGCAGATAAAATCGACGACCGCGAGATCCTTGTAGCATTCTTCTCCTAAAGTTATGACTGTGTCTCGGGTTCCGTGTCGGATTTCAAACCCTAGCCATCTTCTCGCCCGAAAATACCGATTTCGGCCCATGTTTGTGGGATGGTACGAAAATCGCCCGAAAAGTCCAGATGAAATCACCGACCACGAGATCATTGTAGCATTCTTTTCTTAAATTTATGAGTGTGTCTCGGGTTCCGTGTCGGATTTCAAACCATAGCCATCGTCTCGCCCGAAAATACCGATTTCGGCCCATTGTTGTCGGGTGGTACGAAAATCGCCCGAAAAGTGCAGATAAAATCGACGACCGCGAGATCCTTGTAGCATTCTTCTCCTAAAGTTATGACTGTGTCTCGGGTTCCGTGTCGGATTTCAAACCCTAGCCATCTTCTCGCCCGAAAATACCGATTTCGGCCCATTTTTGTGGGATGGTACGAAAATCGCCCGAAAAGTCCAGATGAAATCACCGACCACGAGATCATTGTAGCATTCTTCTCTTAAATTTATGACTGTGTCTCGGGTTCCGTGTCGGATTTCAAACCCTAGCCATCGTCTGGCCCGAAAATACCGATTTCGGCCCATTTTTGTCAGGTGGTACGAAAATCGCCCGAAAAGTGCAGATGAAATCGACGACCGCGAGATCCTTGTAGCATTCTTCTCCTCAATTTATGACTGTGTCTCAGGTTCCGTGTCAGATTTTAAACCCTAGCCATCGTCTGGCCCGAAAATACCTATTTCGGCCCATTTTTGTCGGGTGGTACGAAAATCGCCCGTAAAGTGCAGAATAAATCGACGACCGCGAGATCCTTATAGCATTCTTCTCCTCAATTTATGACTGTGTCTCGGGTTCCGTGCGGATTTCAAACCCTAGCCATCGTCTGGCCCGAAAATACCGATTTTAGCCCATTTTTGTTGGGTGGTACGAAAATCGCCCGAAAAGTGCAGATGAAATCGACGACCGCGAGATCCTTGTAGCATTCTTCTCCTAAAGTTATGACTGTGTCTCGGGTTCCGTGTCGGATTTCAAACCCTAGCAATCGTCTGGCCCGAAAATACCGATTTCGGCCCATTTTTGTCGGGTGGTACGAAAATCGCCCGAAAAGTCCAGATGAAATCACTGACCGCAAGATCATTGTAGCATTCTTCTCTTAAATTTATGACTATGTCTCGAGTTCTGTGTTGGATTTCAAACCCTAGCCATCGTCTAGCCCGGAAATACCGATTTCGGCCCATTTTTGTCGGGTGGTACGAAAATCGCTCGAAAAGTCCAGATGAAATCGATGACCGCGAGATCCTTGTGGCATTCTTCTCCAAAATTTATTACTGTGTCTCGGGTTCTGTGTTGGATTTCAAACCCTAGCCATCGTCTGGCCCGAAAATACCGATTTCGGCCCATTTTTGTCGGGTGGTACGAAAATCGCCCGAAAAGTGCAGATGAAATCGACGACCTCGAGATCCTTATAGCATTCTTCTCTTAAATTTATGACTGTGTCTCGGGTTCCGTGTCGGATTTCAAACCCTAGCCATCGTCTGACCTGAAAATACCGATTTCGGCCCATTTTTGTTGGGTGGTACGAAAAT